>CM031954.1:10945766-11280766 GCA_018749465.1 Paracanthobrama guichenoti
CTGGTTCAAGACATGCTTTTTTGGGTGGTAAATAATGCCGCAAATCTCAGTAAATTGACGAGCGCAAACCTTAGTAAATCACCTTTGATGATTCATTTAAATACTTTCCTCCCATAAATTTTGCATCTGAAAGGGAAACTCCTACAAATGCAATAAGGTCAGCCGCAAAAATAACCCTGTCCATGCCTTTTCAGCGCTAATGTTTCACTGTGTGTCTTTGGTAAATCCTGACAGTAGTTTTTTAATGGCAAAAGAGAGTTTGTGATGGAGCAAGCTTTTAGTAAATGTGGCCCTTAGAGTGAGTTATTCATTCAACCGAATTATTCATTTATGTGACTATATTTAACAGATGAATGGATCATTGAATCATTCAGGAACAAAACATCGCTGTGAGATGCACAGCTATGTTTAGAACAGTTCTTGTTTGTGAAATAAAGCAAAAATGGGCAATATTGACAATGTTGTGTCTAAAATGTAACTCACAATGTTACCTTTGTTTATTGAACTGTTGTTACAATATCACAATTTCAGTCATGTTGATATTCAGGATATTCAGGATAACAGCACGCTAGCTTGAGTGATATGGCTTAACTATATCATATAGAAATATTAGACTATTAGCTTTTAAATAAAAGCTCATGCACTCATACATTCTTACACTCTAAATAATGCTGGGTTAAAAACAACCCAAGTTGGGTTGAAAATAGACTAACCCAGTGACTGGGTTGTTTTAACCCAGTAAATGGGTTGTTTTAACCCAGCGGTTGGGTTAAATGTTTGCTTAAAACAACCCAGTCGCTGGGTTAGTCCATTTTCAACCCAACTTGGGTTGTTTTTAACCCAGCATTTTTTAGTGTATTTGCTCCCATATATATTGAATTTTGGGGTCAGTGCAATTTCAAGATGTGTTTTTGTTTGTTTCTTTGCCAAGTGAGTTACATAACTACAACATAAAACAACATAAAAGTGTCAGCTTCCACATAGTTAAAACAACAATTTTTGTACAGTTATTGATTGTACAATATAGTGACAGCTAAAGCAATTAGCAATTTTTGCTAGAGTGGGATTTTGCTGAGGTACTTGATTTGATCCAGTTATTGATAATGTTTATGTAATATTTGACAAACACTAAGTATCAGTCAGTTGCTTTGAGACCATTGTCTGGTATTGAAACAGATACGGATATGCACACTACAGACACACTGAACACACTGAATATGTGTGTGTGTGTTGTGGGGAGTGGTGGTTTATTTGTGTGAGATTCAGTTATACATTATGGGGACAAAATGTCTCCACAAAGATGGCAGTATCTGAAATCTTTGACCTTGTGGGGACATTTTATGGTCCCTGTGAGGAAAACAGCTTATAAATCATGAAAATCTATGTAAAATGTAAAAATGCAGAAAGTTTTCTGTGATGGGTAGGTTTAGGAGTAGGGTTAGTGGATATAATATACAGTTTGTACAGTATAAAAATCATTATGTATATGGAATGTGCCCATAAAACATAGAATGTGTGTGTGATATAAACAGGAGGTGTGTGTAGGCAGGGAGTCTCATAATCTCCTCCGCTCAGCACGAACACATGCTCTAAACGCACTGATATTACAACAAGGACTGGATCATAAACTAAAAATATTATATCATCATATTTATGTATTTTTCTGAAATGGCTTAAGTGTAAATGTCACAATTTGAATATAGTAAAAATATAGTTCAACAGAATAATGGCAAGTTTTCTGCACTTTTTTTTCTTAATTGAGACTAAGATTAATCATATTTAATTATTTTCATTAATATGCACCAATATATCGATACATGGTTATAAACAACTATATTTACCTTCTTATACTTTAACTGAAACATTTTATTATGAAAAATGGCAAGAGTTTAAAATCAAGAGCATTTAAATTATTGAAGCTGACTATTTGAAGTGATCCATGAAATGAATTGAATTTACAGCTAATGCCATTTTTGCTACTGAAGTTTAAATCAGTTTAAATACTTAAGCATCTTGTCATGTGCTGGTTTGATTTGCTAATCCAGATTCAAGAGGCTTGGCGCAGATGAATGGTGAAATCACATTTAATAAACACAAGGAACAATAACGGGAAACACTAGCATGAAACATTAAGACAAGACCATGAACAGATGATGACTGAGGATTTTAAAGGTGCTGAATGTAATTGACTGTAGTAAACTATAAAAATACCATAATATGTTGGCAGTTATTTAGGAATAATACTAAGTTCACATTCTTGTTTCTCTGAAAAGCAATGCTACAGCCAGTTATTTTACTTTGAAATGTGCGTTCCGTGTCAGAATGTCTGTGTGATCCCTCCCATTGCCAGTTTACCCAATAGAATTTCGACACGCCGGGTTTCCAGTTGGTGAAAAACACAGCGTATTGCAGCCGTAGAAGCCATGGTAAACATCCATCTAAAAATCTCTATGCTCGTGTGGCAAACAATGTATTCAATATTTCGAATTTGGACTGCAAAACCTATTTCAACCACTAGCTGTCAATGTTACATACTGCACCTTTAAAGGCCCACTGAAGTGCCTTGAAACGTGCAACATTATTCAGTGTGTTGACGTAATTTCCCCTGAAACAGGAAGACAGGGCAGGACGTATAGAACAGCTCCTCCCCTTTTTTAAAACAGTCAATAGCGTTTTGTTTTTATCACAGCCTGACTAGAGCCTTTCAGCTCGGTAAAGCCGCAGTTTCCTCCTAATCTCTAAATATTTCATAATCTCCTCCATATTACTTTGAAATACAGCATTCTGTGCAGAATTCAAACGAGTCTGATACGTTTTGTGGTCTGCACCGACTCGTGCATATTATCTGCTTTGTGCTATCGTGTCTCTGAACCGGAGCAGACTGTGTGTGCACTGGGGCGATACGTGTGACACTATCGTGAAACCAGACTTCATTCGCCTCAACTGAAAGCATATTTACACTGTCTGAATCGTTCCCCATCACATATTGCTTCAGCTTCTCTTTAGATTTTCAGTCCAATCAAATGCTCTAAAATCTGAAGCGTCCCACCCCCTAAATAGATGCTGAAGCTGCGGCTGAAATCTGTCGTTTGTTCACACATTTACTATTTTCTACATGGTGAATGGCACATAGTGCACTATATATGGCAGAGGTCTTCAACCCTGCTCCTGGGGACCCACTGTCCTGCAGAGTTTAGTTCCAACCCTAATTAAAGACAGGTGAAGCTAATCACCTGAAAATCTAAAGAGAAGCTGAAGTTCAGTGTGATGTCATCAAAATTGTTGATCCGTATTGTCGGAAGTGAGAGACTGTAAGTTTTGAGTGCTTCTATCTTCTAAATGCAAATTCTGTCATTGTTTTGAGCACACTAGCTTATAGATAACAATAAGGCTAACATATCCATGCTAAAAGCCAAACAACTTCCATTTTGATTACAGTGGGACTTTAAGTACTCAAAGGTAACAAGAGACGAAGTGAAGGACAGGTGTAGATGATTAGATGACAAAGTAACAAATGAGGATTTCTATGGAAACAAACAAGATTACAATGGAGACAAGGGAGCAGAAACTAAAAACACAGGAACTGAACATAAGGCACAACAAAAAGACCAAATAATATCAAAATAAGAGTCTGTGAAAACAGAGACAAGGTAATCGTTGCACATTTCTGTCAAGCAAGAGAAGGAAGGATTTTATCTGGCCTTAAAGAGCAAAGAGCTTAAAGGTAGGGTAGGCAGTTTTCAGAGATGCTAGCAATAGCGTGCTAGCTTTGAAAGCACAAGATCCCTTCAGAGTGTCTTTGTCTTTCATACATTGATGGGCAGGTAGGACATCGTATGGACCAACATTGTATGGTCCTACACATTCCCAATGAATATTTATATACATATAAATACATTTAGACCACTTAACTTAGTCATTGCTATCAGGATGTGAAGAGACTTTCAACCAAAAAATGTTTCTGGAACAAATCCCCTACCCTGCCTTTAACCGGCAAAATGTGAACGTATTGTGAAATATTTGATATATGGCTCAGCTAAATTGACAACAAATTTTTCTAAATGATTGTTTCAAACAGCGCAACCCCTGTGACTCAAGTTTCTTCAGAAAATAACCATATAAGCTATTGTGAAATATTTCATTGACTGATGTCATCTTAGTTACCGTTTCTACCCAGTAACATGGTTGCTATTTTAAGTAGTGTCTCTCTACAGTACATGTGATGTTTCACTATTGATTTTCAGGGTGGTAGTTAATTAGTTTTGGTTTGTCATAAATAGAATTTACCAGATGTACCACTTGTTGACCCAGTCAAGTTGGGAACTGTATGTCTCGGTTGATGTTAGATTTTGATCATCTCAAAAACGAAATGCCTTGGGTCCTCGCATTCAAAACACTCTGTCACTGCAAGGCAGTGCATAATCTAATAGTGAGGTAAGTGTGTGTGTGTGTGACTGCTCTCCCATAGGGCCTGTCTCTACCCCGCTAACACACTTAAGCTGGGCTTAACCAACCCAAATCTGATTAATACCCCCTCCCGTCCTCTCCCAGCGCCCTTTGGGCCGCTCGTAATGAGAGCTAAACAAGCCCAGACCCAGACCTGAACCCATAGATGAATAAACGGGTGATTACAGCAGGCACAGAGAGAAAGGGAGACATATTGTCTGTCAGGAAAGAGGAGTTAAAGGCTCCTAAAGATGAACAGAGAGACCTAGGAGGAGAGCAGGACTGGTTGAGTTACAATGTTTGTTGGTTGTCAGAACATTAGGAATGTAACCTCAGCTTGAACCTAGAGATAGACAGATAGACGGAGTGAGAGACGGGCCGTTATAGGGTCGGTGTATATTCAGAGTTTAGCCCAGATCTCTTGGGATGCTTATGGGATTTTTTTAATTAAATGGTGGAATATGACACTCTTAAATGTTGGAATGTTACATCTTCAAGCCAAGTTATAGCAATTAAGATGAATGCTAATGCTAACAGATAGCTTTCTCCAGATATATTAGACTTCTTTTTGTCATACTTAGCTAGTGTCTAGGGAGTCTAGTTTTTATTTGGGAAAATAAATGCAACTGAAAACATTCAGCCAAAACGATTTTGACGTTTGACCAAAAACTTTGACGTAATTGCAGCTTCTCTGATGGCGGATTTGACTGAGAAAGTGTCATGAACACAACGTGGATAAGCTACAGCAGGTAAACGTCAACTCTTTAGGGGCTGGTTTGACAATAAATTGATTTTCTCTATTTGATTTCTCTTCTATTCTATGCTGTTTTCAGTTGAAGTGTGAACAAAACTTCACTAAACAATATTTTAACATGCCTGCCATCCAAAAATCCGATTGGCTAATAATTTTTGTCATTTTAATTGGTTTTGGCCAAATCATTCCGACTGACGTGTTTTCAAGTTACTTTTTTTATTCCGACTGTGCTACTAGTCCGATTACAAGTGGATTATTAGGGTCCATGTGAACACAGCTATTGTCATAGACTTAAAGTTTGAAAAAATATAGTGTTTATATTTGTTTAGAAGTTAACAGGCTGTTAAATTAGCACTTTTGAAAAAATATATAGTGTAAATACCATAGACTGTAAAAAAATATGAACGTAGTGTCGTCACCCATAGGACTCTGAAGAGCAGTTTTGAAGTGTAAAGTAGGGTCGAACTGGCCGTTGCCATCTTCGCGCGTCACGCCCGGATAACAGAAAATGAGCAAAGAGGTGGGACGTGGCTGGAGCTGAGGTGACGTGATGACTAACAGACAGCGGATAAACGGCTATCCACCTGTCACTCAAAGTGGCCACGCCCTTAATTATGCAGACCTTTAAGGCTTTATATAATGTAAACGAATGAGTTATAAAAATATTCACCGCCCTCACAGTTGTCATGAAGGGCAAAATTAGCCGTATACACCAAAACCACAATTTGTACCAGGCTGTAAACATGTTATTTCTGCTGTAAAGTTGGGCATTTTAACATGGGGCTCAGAGAGATTCTGCTCCCTTCCCTAGTGGCCAGTCGATGAATTGCAGTTTAAGTCACTTCCGTTTTGGCTTCAGGAGAAACTGGGGGAGGTTGCCGCTTGGTTAATACTGGATTTAGAAAGGTTTGTTCTTGGCATGGTTTCTTAATAAAATATTATATAATACAATAAATGTTTTTAAGCACAGCAGTAAATAGCTGTATATTTTGCTTTAGTTATCTCTAAATATTTGGATGGAATGGTCGTCTGTTAGCATTATGATTTTATGGCAGCATTTAGAAGAATGATTTCTGGAGTAGATTGCACCTCTGAATGATTTTCTTAGTAACAGAAATTACAAAGCATGAAAGGTTAGTGTGAAAAACATGATGATTAAAAACATTCAACGCTTCACTAAAAAAATTCAGAAGCCTACATGCGGAGAAAAACAAGGAGCAAGAGACACAGAGAGAGGGAGAGAGAGATAGCAGAGGGGTTGTTGTTAATGAGCAGTAATGTGGTGTGTTACATACAAGTGCTCTGTGTGTAACTCGGTAGACATGAGAAAACAGACTGACATAAACACTACAGCACACACAGTTCTCTAATTCTATTTATCCCTGTCTCACCTCATTTGTTGTTCTCTGTCTCTCTGATCTAGTGAGTGTCCTGAATGCATCTATTTGTTTGCATGCACACTATTATGCAGTGGCACCAAACTGGGGTATGCAACATAACGCAAATGGGGACACCGAAATCATGTCCTGTGTATTCTAGCTATACCTGTTGTGTTGAGTTGTTTTATATTTAGTTTTCCCTTGACTATCATGTCAAATCATATCACATCCAACAGTGTTTCCTGCTCCATAATCTAAATTAGGTGAATTTGGGGAGCAAGACATTGTGTTTGATACCCCTTAAAAATGTAGTTGTTGCGCTGCTCTATTATGTGTCAGACTGAATTTGACTTTGTGCGTGTGTGTGTGCATAATTGTTTTCGGTGTTAAAATGCTTTCTCCTTTTCCAGTTTATTGTGCAGAGACAATCAAATGTACGCAAGCATGTGAATGCAAATGATTCTATCTGTTCAATCTCATTTTTACACCATGTTCAGAATGCACTTCATAATTCAGCTACACGTTAGATTTTCAACATCCACACAAAGGAATGCCAGGCATTATAAAATACATTATTAAAATAAATGGTTTCTGGCCATTCATAGGTTGACTTTCTGAAAAGTGAAAACACTGTCTCTGTAATGCTATCAAAACATCGTTCTGTTTGCTTGAGCAAACTTGTCAACATATGACTTGGCCGGCCAGTGCATGAGTTTGGGCGGGAGTACCTGTAAACTGGCGAAAACGGAGTAAAAGATTGTGACGAGATAGGAATATTTTATCTCTGTTGTCTTATGTTATTACTCATTAGTCACACTTTAACTGTGACTAGTCTCAGCCTCAGACGTCACGCCCACAGACTGTTGGCTGAACGCCTGATGCATATGGCACATTTTTCTGGAAACATTTCAGGAGTTTCGAAGTCGTCCTCTGATTGGTTGAATTCTACAGGATGCCCGCGAGACGTTGCATTCCTGAAACAAATGCCGCGCCTCCAAACTCCCTCGTGAAAGAAGAACGCTTTTACAACTGTGACAATGAGCGCTTACCAGGGTCAACTAAAGGCTAGTTTTTCAAAAGTATGTGAAATTCATGGCTCCATTGTTGCAGTAAACTTGCACAATGTTCTTGAATGAATCATTTATAGACACACACCGGTCTTTTATTGCAGGGACATCGACTTTACATTTTCACGCTCCTAAAGATGACACGGAACTAAACGAACTGTGATTGGTTGTGTCAGTCAAGCGTCCTCTTGGGCGGTCCTTGGCCAATGAAAGCTGCGATAGAGTCCAGACCTTCTGCCGTCAGTCTGAAGGTCAGGCTACGTGAGACTAAACTGTGACTAACATTATGTGTAATAATGGGCTTTTTTTTTTCTGAGGAAAACGTGTACAACTGAGCAGGACAGCAGTTTGTCAGTTCTTCCGAAAGCTCCATGGGCATTGTCACAGCCATGAGTTTATCCCAACGGTTGCCTCCAATATTTGCAAATAGGATGGAAGTTGGTTTCTTGTCAAATTGACAAGAAATGTTCTGAATTTCTCTGTTTACTCTAAAGTCACGTTAGACCACGAGAGATTTGGCGAGATTTCCTGTGTTCACAGTCGGGAAATTAAAATGAAATCAAAATGGATGATTCTTGTTTAGAAATGAAATATTGCAGTATTTATTATAAATGATTTATCCATGCACATTATTTATTTCAAATACAAATTACAAATTCATGTGCCCTCATATTTTTTTTAATCAAAATAACTTCCCCTCGCTCTTGCACCAACATCAATTCTCAGACACAAGGGCGGGTCAACCTGTCAATCACATTAGATCCATCCAATGAGCCAACCAATTCCCGATGGACCAAATCAAGTCCCGCCCTATATATGTTCTTGTTCGAGAAGCAGTTTCTTCTGGAAATACATTACAAATGTGAAGAAAAGACTATCACAACTAACATTTTATGCCAACTTCAAGCACAAGAGTGTGGTCATTTATAGATGTCTGGTCTAGCTCATGTTTGAGTGGACTCAGGGCAGGGCCATTCTCTTTTCACGCATGGGTGTTTTATACACTCAATTTGTCCACTCAAAACAAACCGTATGCCTTTAGCTCTTCGTTCATCCCGGATGTTTTGCCCAACGATGTGGCTGTGCGTGTATGTGCTTATCTTGGCTGTCATAGCCACATGTTTGAACTTCAGTTGTTTGATTTTCTCCTCCATTCTCTCCAATTCCTTCCTGCTCTCGTTCTCATTCTCTCTGTGTCCGCGGCTGAGTCAGCCTTTCATTCCATCAGTCTGTTCCAGGACGTCTCTCTGAGTATTTCCTGCCCACAGAGAGACAGGCGGGAACATGCACACTGACAGAGAGTGTGTGTGCTGGTGTTTCTGTGTGTATGGATGCTGTTTCAGATATGCGTCTGCAGTCATTCTGTGTGTGTGATGTGCCCAGCGGGGCCGACAGCAGTGGTGTGTAAATAAGAGTTCTAAATTTAACTTCAGCTCACAAGTTGAGTTGCCCTCTGCTACAGCTGGGACACACACACACATGGGAAGGGAATTGCAGCCAGAGAAGCAAGCACATACTTTCACCTCAGATACCCTCTCCAACTTTTTTATAAATGCAGAAATGCACACACCGTATCCTGTTGAGAACACTATAAATGTGTAAGGCATGCCCCTTATTTACATACTGCCTATGGTAAATAGTATGCAAGATTTAATTTCAAAAATTTCCATTTTGGCTGATATTGCCAACAACCCTTTGCAACAGTTTGAGGTTGAGACATTTTTAACATAATGAATGATATGCATAAAAACGATGATATGATGTTATAGTATGTGGCAATAATGGCATTCTTAAATATACACTCAAAAGGAAGTGCATCAATAGTAAAATACATATTTTAGATAAAAAGATAAATGAGATAAAACTGAGACGACGCTATTATTAATAATAGTTTAATAATCTAAAATTCAAATAATATATTTAATAATAAATTATAATTGATTGATAGATAAAATAAAAACAAGCAAATAATATTATTACTAAATAATAATAATAATAATAATAATAATGTTAGATTAATATAATGAATACATTAATAATAAATAAATAATACAATTATTATTATTTAATAATAATAAAAAATGAATCGTTAATAATATTATAAGGAAAAAATAGAACAATAAGAACATTTAATAAAATTATATTATTATTTATATAATTTGTACTATTATAATTGAATTATTGTTGCTCTAAAATAAAATTGTTGTTAGCTAAAGGAACTATTAAAACATTTATATATTAATAATAATAATAATAATAATAATAATAATAATACTTGTATAATAATCTAAAATCAATAATAATAATAATATAAATAATACAAAAACAATGTTAGATAATTATAATAATGTTAGATTAATATAATTAGTCAATTAATAATTAAATAATAATTATTATAATAATTTATTTAATAATAAAATAATAATAATAAGAAGAATATTATAAGGAGAAAAGAAAAACAACATTTAATAAAAGACTAATAATTATTTATATAATTTGTACTATTATAATTGTATTGTTGTTCTAAAATAAAAATAATTGTTGTTAGATAAAAGAACTATTAAAAATTGTATATTAATAATAATTATTAAGAATAATAGTATAATAATCTAAAATGAATAACAACAATATGAATAATACAAAAATTATAAATTATAATAAATATAATATGAATATAATTATTATTTAATAATAAAATGTAGTAATAATAATAATAATAATAATAATAATTGTTTAAAGGAAAATATTGAAAATTGAATAAAATAATAATAAATATCATCATCATTAGTACTATTATAATTGTATTATTGTTACTCTAAAATAAAATTAATTGCTGTTAGAACATTTAGAAACAAATTAATGTATTATTGTTATTAATATTAATAAAACTGCAAAATATGGTTGTGGTTGGAACTGCTGGAAACACATCTAGAATCTGTTCACCCTCCCATCAGTAGTTTGAACAATATTTAACAATTATCTCTTGTTTTGATGTGTGATGGCTGGCTAATTACCATCAACACAAACGTGTTACATCATCAGTACACTCAGATCATCTGTGTCTCTCTGACAGACGCGCCGCTCCTCTAGAGGAGCTGGTTCAGGACGTCTGCGTCTTTGATCTTGCTTGAAACGCTCCATATCACACACTGCAGCGCTGAGACGTGACGCTCTGGGACAGGGATCAGGGTTAGGGATTCCTCCTAGATAAATAGGAAAGTTTGCTTTATTCAGCATGGTTTGACATTGAGTTTCTAGAACTTGTCCAGTTGTAAATATGCTAAAAGATAACAGTAATTGTATGTGTATAAAACAAGGTGTCAAAGATAAGAAAAAGGGAGAGAAAATATTTATGAAATCTGGTTTAAAACAGGAGCAAAGTTCTTACAAATGCAATATTTATAATCGTGGGTTTTTGAGTTGTATTGTGTTGATTCTATGCATGACAAAAAATTATTAAAATACATTTTAATTCCGAACTGAACATGATGATCATAGAAAAAGTCACAGTCTGTGTGTGTGTGTATATATATATATATATATTTACTTTTTTGAGTGCAGTGATAGATCTTGACACACGCACAAATATTGTCATGTCATTGACCCATAAACTCTCTCTCTTTTACAGCAATCGAGACCCAGAGTACGAGTTCAGAGGAGATCGTCCCGAGCCCACCCTCTCCGCCCCTCCTCCTCGCGTCTATAAGCCCTGCTTTGTGTGTCAGGATAAATCTTCAGGGTACCACTACGGCGTCAGTGCCTGTGAGGGCTGCAAGGTGAGAGACACAGCTAACTCTCATTCACTCACACAACATGTGCTGGAACCAAAGGTTGCAACTTCTTATTTAGCTTAGTAATCAGCTGTCTAAATAGTTACATTTTTTTCCCTCCTTTTTTTGTTTTGTTTTTATACACATTGTAATGCACACACATCCATACAACCATGCAAGATGTGAGGATTAATTGACGTAATTTAATTATTCTAAAAATAATGCACACCCAAGGTGGTAATGCGGTAATGCAGAGTGTTTTTTGCTAGTTTCAGCCCCGACGCAGTTATCATTTTCACGTCCATCGCCACATTGTTTAAATAGCAAATGCACTCGCGCCCATCTGTTCGCCCATGGTCTGGTCTGTAAACGAGATGTGTTCAGGCGCATTGTTGGCGCGTTGCTATTTTGAGGCAACTGAAAACAACTGTGCCACTGACCAACAAAAACTTTTTTGTGTTATTTAAAGAGCTCGTTAGTAATACGCGCCTATAGGCGGGGGCACAACGCGTGTACACTCTGCTTATTACACACACAGGGACACGCAGCAGCACACAAACATGCCTAACATATATTAAAAATAGAAGGATTTCTCTCTGGAGAAGCGTTCAGTCCGCCAGGGCGCAAGTGCAACTGGCTTTTAAAGGGAATGGGAGATTGGTTTGGTTGGTTTATTGCACGTTACACCCAAAACACACCCATGACTCATTAAGAAACTAGGTAGAACTCTTTTGGACTGTGCGCCTGGTGCAATGTGTATTTTTGTTTTTTGTCACATGTACAGCACACTAGCATGAATGTTCCACAAGGTAGCAACACTATTTCACAATCAAAAAAAGAAATAGAGGGGTTGGAACAACAACAAAAGCAAATGACTGGAGATGGCAACAGCTATATACGCCCGTGTTGGCAATCGCTTAAGTGAGAGGGTTAAGAGATGAATGCGAAAGTAAAAAGACATTTTGATCGTTCATAACTACTGGAAAGAAATATTGCAGAAACTTTCTGGTATGCTATGCCTGTTTTGAGTGCCTGTGTTCATACACACCATCAAATGCAGTATACTTTGCAGGCCTATGCGCTCGGTTGTGGCTTACACTAAGCATTTGCATCAAAACTGAAGTATACTCTGGCCTTAAAGTGTTAGTTTACCCAAAAATGGTAAAAGTCAAGCAAGCTTCCGTTTACTAGTGTTTAGATGTGAATAAATGCCTAGATTAAATCTGTTCATCATATAAAGTGATCATGTCTCTTCAGGAGACTAGACCGCTTGATGCATATGGATTACATTTACAATCTCTTTATGAACTTATTGACTTTATGAACTTTCATTGGAGGTAATCCGTTTCATTTCTCATAATCTGTTGAATTGGCCTAAAATTGGATAAAAAGGCAAAAAATTCCAATCAATTGAAGGAGAATAGAGACGTATAGTTGGCTTTTTTGACTTTCTGATTTTGGTCAGTAAGCAGTATCCTAACAGCCATTCATAGCAGCACTCAGAACACTTTAGCAAGCACATTCAATTGCCCTAACAACCACCAACAACACCTTAGCATTAGGGCTGTTCGATTCCGACTCCTAGTTCCGGAATCGATAGAGTCGATTCCAAGAATCGATTCCGCACTGTTGTTTTCGATCCTTGTTTTTTTTTAACGAAATTGATAGAGGAACCTAGAGACCGGAGGATATAAGGATGTAGAAAGACTCCTTCTCTGAAACTTTATTTGTAAAATGAAGATACATTTCAATAACTGATTGATTTTAAATTGTAATTATGGATGCTCCTGAAATGGCCCATAGCCCAGCAGTAAATGTGATTTAATAAATAAATAAATAGGATAGCACATTATTCAAGGATGTGCATTTATTGGATGATTAAAACTACATGACATGTCTAAAATGCATGTGCACAGTTAAGTTAAATGACAAAGTTTACTTAAGTGCTTTTCCACAGAATGAATGAGACCAAATAACCACAATATTAACAACAATGATATAAGAGTGCGCAATTTATTTGTCAATCAGATGTGGAGGAAGTTGCATTCATTACTATAGCAACAGTAGGCTCTCGACCATTAATCTGTACTCTAGGAGCATTTTCTTTCAGAATTATCATTGGATTATACACTCACCTAAAGGATTATTAACACCATACTAATGCTGTGTTTGACCCCCTTTCGTCTTCAGAACTGCCTTAATTCTATGTGGCATTGATTCAACAAGGTGCTGAAAGCATTCTTTAGAAATGTTGGCCCATATTGATAGGATAGCATCTTGCAGTTGATGGAGATTTGTGGGATGCACATCCAGGGCACGAAGCTCCCGTTCCACCACATCCCAAAGATGCTCTATTGGGTTGAGACCTGGTGACTGTGGGGGCCATTTTATTACAGTGAACTCATTGTCATGTTCAAGAAACCAATTTGAAATGATTCGAGCTTTGTGACATGGTGCATTATCCTGCTGGAAGTAGCCATCAGAGAATGGGTACATGGTGGTCATAAAGGGATGGACATGGTCAATCAATGCCCAATTGGCACTAAGGGGCCTAAAGTATGCCAAGAAAACATCCCCCACACCATTACACCACCACCACCAGCCTGCACAGTGGTAACAAGGATCCATGTTCTCATTCTGTTTAGGCCAAATTCTGACTCTACCATCTGAATGTCTTAACAGAAATTGAGACTCAAGCAATCAGGCAACATTTTTCCAGTCTTCAACTGTCCAATTTTGGTGAACTTGTGCAAATTGTAGCCTCTTTTTCCTATTTGTAGTGGAGATGAGTGGTACCCGGTGGGGTCTTCTGCTGTTGTAGCCCATCCGCCTCAAGGTTGTGTGTGTTGTGGCTTCAAATCAAATCAAATCACCTTTATTTATATAGCGCTTTTAACAAGTCCAATTGTTTCAAAGCAGCTTCACATTGTTAAAAGTAAAATAATGCAACAGAATTTGTACAGCCGTTCTGGTGAAACGGTGATGTTATCCAGCTAATTTCAAGTATCATATAGCGTCAATGCGGGCAGATCGGTAATATAGAAGAAATTTAGGTGTCCCCAACTGAGCAAGCCAAAAGCCAGAGGCAACGGTGGCAAGGAACCAAAACTCCTTCAGGGTCAGAATGGAGAAAAAAACCTTGGGAGAAACCAGGCTCAGTCGGGTTGCCAGTTCTCCTCTGGCCGACGAACAAACAGTGTATGATTATAATTCTGGCAACATAGCAGGTCTTAATTCATATTAGGCAAATTTATATTTGTTAGATTATTCGAGAGATTGGAGTCGTTACGCCGAAGACGGGTTTAATGAGGATGTCGTGTCGATGCAGCATTTACGGGGGGTCTCTGCAGACACTTCAGGGATGCGTTGGTCATGTCCAGGCGCTGGTCCACCATCTGATCTGGATACGGCCTGGATCTGGCTGACTGCAGTAAACCTCGGTATAAACAGAGAGACTAACATTAGCGTAGATGCCATTCTTCTTATGATGTAACGAGTACATCAGGTGTTATGGGAAGTGTTCCCGGTTCCGGCTGACCTAGTTAATGCAGCCTGACAATCATTTACTGATTTGAGTAATAGAAATTGATAATGTTTTATGTGTAAGCCATAGTAAAGGGATGCGTTTTTAGTCTAGATTTAAACTGACAGAGTGTGTCTGCTTCCCGAACAATGCTAGGAAGACCGTTCCAAAGTTTAGGCGCTAAATAGGAAAAGGATCGACCGCCTGCAGTTGATTTTGATATTCTAGGTATTATCAACTGGCCAGAGTTTTGAGACCGCAATAGACGTGATGGAGTATAATGCGTTAAGAGTTCGCTCAAGTACTGGGGAGCTAAACCATTTAGTGCTTTGTAAGTAATAAGCAAGATTTTAAAATTTATTCGATGTTTAATAGGGAGCCAATGAAGTGTTGACAGAACCGGGCTAATATGGTCATACTTCCTTGTTCTAGTAAGAGCTCGAGCTGCTGCGTTTTGGACCAGCTGGAGTTTGTTTATTAAGTGAGCAGGGCAACCACCCAGTAAAGCATTACAGTAATCTAGCCTTGAGGTCATGAACGCATGAATTAACTGTTCAGCATTTTGCATCGAAAGGATGTGCCGTAATTTAGATATATTTTTAAGATGGTAGAATGCAGTTTTACAGATGTTAGAAACGTGGCTTTCAAATGAAAGATTGGTATCAAAGAGCACACCCAGGTTCCTAACTGACGACGAGGACTTGACAGAGCAGTCATCGAGTGTTAGACAGTATTCTAGGTTACTACTTGCAGAGTTTTTTTGTCCAATAATTAAAAATTCAGTTTTTTCTGAATTAAGTTGCAGGAAATTACTAGACATCCAATGTTTTATATCAGCTATGCATTCCGTTAATCTTGTGAATTGGTAAGTTTCATCAGGCGTGAAGAAATATAGAGCTGAGTATCGTCAGCATAACAGTGAAAACTAATGCCATGCTTCCTAATGATATCTCCCAGTGGTAGCATGTACAGGGTGAAGAGCAACGGTCCTAGCACCGAGCCCTGCGGTACTCCATACTGAACTTGTGATCGGTGTGACATCTCTTCATTTACTGCTACAAACTGATAACGGTCAGATAAGTATGATTTAAGCCATGCCAATGCAGTTCCACTAATGCCAACATAATTTTCGAGTCTATTCAAAAGAATGTTGTGGTCGATAGTATCGAATGCAGCGCTAAGATCGAGTAACACTAATAGAGAAATACAACCACGATCGGATGCTAAGAGTAAATCATTTGTAACTCTGATGAGAGCAGTCTCAGTACTATGATACGGTCTAAATCCTGACTGGAAATCCTCACAGATACCATTTCTTTCTAAAAAGGAACATAATTGTGAAGACACTGCCTTTTCCAGTATTTTTGACAGGAAGGGTAGATTTGAGATCGGCCTATAATTGACTAATTCTGTAGGATCAAGTTGAGGTTTTTTAATAAGTGGTTTGATAATAGCCAACTTAAACATTTTCAGTACATATCCTAATAACAAAGATGAGTTAATGATATTAAGAAGAGGATCTATGACCTCTGGTAGCATCTCTTTAATAGCCTAGTCGGTATAGGGTCGAGCATACATGTTGTTGATTTAGATGATTTAACGAGTTTAGCCAATTCTTCCTCTCCTATAGCAGTGAATGAATGTAATTTTTTCTCAGTGACAACAATGCTCTGTCTCATGTGACACTATAGTAGACGGCTGCATGGTTATAATTTTCTTCCTAATATTATCGATCTTACACGTAAAGAAGTTCATAAAGTCATTACTGCTGTGCTGTTTACAACCATCAGAAGTATAAGCTTTATTTTTGGTTAACTTAGCCACTGTATCAAATAAATACCTAGGGTTGTGTTTGTTTTCTTCTAAGAGAGTCGAGAAATAAGCAGATCTAGCAGTTTTTACGGCCTTTCTGTATGCGATCATGCTCTCTTTCCATGAATTACTGAAAAATCTCTAATTTTGTTTTCTTCCAGCTGCGCTCCATTTTTCTGGCTACTGTTTTAAGGGCCCGGTGTGCTCATTGTACCACGGCGTTGGACTATTTTCTTTAATCTTCTTTAAGCGCCGGGGAGCAACTGTGTCTAAAGTGCTGGAAAAAGAGAGTCAATAGTTTCTGTTGCAAAATCGAGTTCCTCTAGGCTATCTGGGATGCTGAGGAGATGAAACTGATGAGGAAGATTATTTAAAAGCAATTTTTAGTGGCGGCAGTGATAGTTCTGCCATATTTGAAGCGAGGGGACGGCTTTGCAGCCTTAGCTAAATTAAGTATACATGATACTAGGTAATGATCTGAGATGTCGTCGCTCTGCTGCAGAATTTCAACGGTATCAACATTTATTCCATGTGACAATATTAGGTCTAACGTATGATTAAGGCGATGAGTGGGTCCTGACACATGTTGCCTTACTCCAATAGAGTTTAGAATGTCTCTAAATGCTAATCCCAATGCGTCTTTTTCATTATCTACATGGATATTAAAATCACCAACAATTAGTACTTTATCTGCAGCCAGTACTAACTCGGATAGAAAGTCAGCAAATTCTTTGATAAAGTCTGTATTGTGCCCTGGTGGCCTGTATACAGTAACCAACACAAATGTCAAACGGGATTTATCAATTACACTACATAATGCTACATAAAGCACCAAAACTTCAAAAGAATTATATTTGAAACTAGACTTCTGAGTAATACTGAAGATATTATTATAAATTACAGCAACCCCTCCCCTTTACCTTTCAGACGCGCGCTCGTGTTTATAACAATAATCTTGGGGGGTGGACTCATTTAAAGTAATGTAGTCGTCAGGTTTTAGCCAGGTTTCTGTCAAACACAGCAAATCTAGATTATTATCTGTAATTATATCATTAACAATAAGTGCTTTTGGGGAAAGGGATCGAATATTCAGCAACCCGAGCTTTATCATTTGATCATCTGTATTATATCTGTTGTTTATTCGTTTGACATCAATTAAGTTTTTACTGTTGAATGGTCTTGATGTTTTTTTGTATTTACTAATTCGGGGAACAGACACAGTCTCTATGTGATAATATCTAGGTGAAAGAGTCTCTATGTGTTGGGATTTATCTGACTTCTGTAACGGGAGACAGCTAGCAGACGGTCGGGTAAGCCAGTCCGTCTGCTTCCTGACCTGGGCCCCAGTTAGTCAAGGTTTAGCTTTAAGACTATATGCCAAATTACTAGAGAGAAGAGCAGCACCACTCCAAGAAGGATGGATGCCGTCCCTCTTCAACAGGTCAGGTCTGCCCCAAAAGCTTTTCCAATTGTCTATGAACCCTATGTTATTTTATGGACACCACTTAGACAACCAGCCATTGAGTGATGATAGTCTGCTAAGTATCTCATCACTCCTTTTAACAGGAGCGGACCAGAACAAAAACTGCATCTGCCATCGTACTTGCAAGTTCACACACCTCTTTAATGTTAATTTTGGTGATCTCCGACTGGCGAAGTCGAACATCGTTAGTGCCGACATGAATAATAATCTTAGAGAATTTACGATTAGCTTTAGCCAGCACTTTTAAATTTGCTTTGATGTCAGGTGCTCTGGCTCCCGGTAAACATGTGACTATAGTGGCTGGTGTCTCTATTTTCACATTCCGTGTAATAGAATCACCAATAACTAGGGCACTTTTAACAGGATTCTCAGTGGGTGCGTCACTGAGTGGGGAGAACCTGTTTGATGTTCCAATCGGAACGGAAGAGTGGTTTTTTGATCCGCGACTATGCCGTCTGACCGTCACCCAAGTGCCCTGCTGCACGGGCTCTACAGCCGGAACCGAACAATGTACAACGTTCACTAAGCTAGTCGCATCCAGAGCAGTGTCTAAAGCTGTTACATTCTCACTACTCTCAAATAAAGTCTGGATGCGTGTGTCTCTAATTCTGAAATCTTCTCCGTCAGCCTGACTATCTCCTTACATTTAATCACATGTGAAGCCCTGTTCGCCAACGGAGACAGATACACTAAACATGAAACATGCGGTGCAGGTGACAATGACTGGAGAAGAAGACATGGCTTACCGTATTTGTTGATTAATCCAATTTACCAAAGTTGTTTGATGGAGTCTATTTACTAATCCAACTCACCACAGTTGTTTAGTGAACTCAGAAAACAGGAAACCCGGGTGCAGAGATAGCAAGCTAACAGGCTAGCGAAAAGCTAACGTGTGATAGTGATTTAGATTAAAAGCTAGTGATGTCAGATTTAATGTGGTAGGCAGTGTTAGACAATATATGAAGATGAGTAGGTTATAATTAGCAGTTTAAACAACAGAGAATTATATCAAATAAAAATCCAAAAAGAGCAGAGCAGAGCACATGCGAGCACAGCAGCAGTAGCAAACAGGGTAGGCAGGAGCAATCGAAGACAGGAGCAATCAATCCAAACTCAATCCAGGTCTTCACAAATGCTTTGCTGCATACCTCGGTTGTAACGAGTGGTTATTTCAGTCAAAGTTGCTCTTCTATCAGCTTGAATCAGTCGGCCCATTCTCCTCTGACCTCTAGCATCAACAAGGCATTTTCGCCCACAGGACTGCCGCATACTGGATGTTTTTTTCCTTTTCACACCATTCTTTGTAAACCCTAGAAATGGTTGTGCATGAAAATCCCAGTAACTGAGCAGATTGTGAAATACTCAGACCGGCCCGTCTGACACCAACAACCATGCCACGCTCAAAATTGCTTAAATCACCTTTCTTTCCCATTCTGACATTCAGTTTGGAGTTCAGGAGATTGTCTCGACCAGGACCACACCCCTAAATGCATTGAAGCAACTGCCATGTGATTGGTTGATTAGATAATTGCATTAATGAGAAATTGAACAGGTGTTCCTAATAATCCTTTAGGTGAGTGTAGAAAAAAAAAAAAGGCTCTCGAAACGAAAATAAAACCCTCACATCTGCATCTGTTATTGTAGACCAAGCAATGCTCACCGTTGTGGACAACATAACCGTTTCATGATTTTGGAAAAATTCTGGATTTTTTTAGGTGCAAAATGTAGTAAACTTGTCCACGATGCAGGATCACAGCAGGAAATAATGACAATAAACACCATTAAACTAAGTGAATGAAAGGAAGGATAATAATCAGCAATATGCGTTCACGTATGGCTTTATTTGAATGTTTGAGCATGGCATACCGTAAAACAAGTAGTTAGAATTACGTTCTAGTGACTTCATTACGCGAAGACGCAAAAGAACAGCTGAATTGTTTTATTTTTAACTGGTTCGTTGAAGCTAACTGTCCAAAATAACCGTTTGCAGAAATTAAATGGACTTCCAATCATTATTAGTGAGCGAGAGACAAATTAATGCTTAACTCTGTTGAACTGAAAAGGGCTCTTAAAGAGGAGTCGATTCCCCTCAATGGAATCGATTCCAAATGATTCCAACACCTTGGAATCGAGGAATCGATTCTTTTTGGAATCGATTCCCAGCCCTACTTAGCATTATTGGCTCTGGGTTTTGTACTAGGAAGCACCATGTGGAAGTAAAAATCTAGTTGCTTTGACACATGACACATGAAGTTTTCTTGCATCTCTTGTAGTCTGTCTCGGTCCTCATTGTGTTGTTCTCGTTCAGGGTTTCTTCAGGCGAAGTATTCAGAAGAACATGGTCTACACGTGCCACAGAGAGAAGAATTGCATCATCAACAAAGTCACCCGCAACCGCTGTCAATACTGCCGGCTGCAGAAGTGCCTGGAAGTGGGGATGTCCAAAGAATGTGAGTGATGCATCAGAAATACTCCCTCCACAGCTGAAGTACTCGTGCCAAAATACACACACACACACACACACACACACACAAAATCAGTGTCTCCCTCTGGCTATACGAGCACACGTCTCTGCTAGGCACTGTCAGATTTGAGAAGTTAATTGGGAGAAGTGTGAAAATACACACACACTCTCACAGGTCTGCAGCAAAACTTGAGAATGTGTGTAGGTTCAGAAATCATCCAGACAGATCCAACACACTCTCACCATCAAGTGGACGCGAGTCTCCAGTGCAGAAAGACACACAAATGGTGCTTTTTATGGAGGGAGAGGAACAATCCAATACCATGTCATATCTGATCAGTGGGTGTGTGTATATCCGGGTGACATTTCTGGCTCACATTTAACCCCAAAAGCAATCAATCAATCAATCAATCAATCAATCAATCAATCAATCAATCAATCAATATTTTATCAGCTAATATTATATTGCTGATCATTATTCAGAATATTTTAATTAATAAATAAAGGTTTTAATAATTTGACATCCCATATTTATTACATGACGTTTTTCCCCAAATTCTCATTATATTCCTATCATTATATTCCTATCAAAGCCTTGTTTATGTGTTAAGCGTGTGGGATGAAATGTACGTTTCTAGAGGTTTAGTGATACTATTAAACTGCTATATACAATACTGAATATGATTACTCATAATGCCTGATTTCACAATTAGATTTAAAGGCATGATATGTTAAGATTATTTATATATATATATATATATATATATATATATATATATATATATATATATATATACACTCACCTAAAGGATTATTAGGAACACCATACTAATACTGTGTTTGACCCCCTTTCGCCTTCAGAACTGCCTTAACTCTACGTGGCATTGATTCAACAAGGTGCTGAAAGCATTCTTTAGAAATGTTGGCCCATATTGATAGGATAGCATCTTGCAGTTGATGGAGATTTGTGGGATGCGCATCCAGGACACGAAGCTCCCGTTCCACCACATCCCAAAGATGTTCTATTGGGTTGAGATCTGGTGACTGTGGGGGCCATTTTATTACAGTGAACTCATTGTCATGTTCAAGAAACCGATTTGAAATGATTCGAGCTTTGTGACATGGTGCATTATCCTGCTGGAAGTAGCCATCAGTGAATGGGTACATGGTGGTCATAAAGGGATGGACATGGTCAGAAACAATGCTCAGGTAGGCCGTGGCATTTAAACGATGCCCAATTGGCACTAAGGGGCCTAAAGTGTGCCAAGAAAACATCCCCCACACCATTACACCACCACCACCAGCCTGCACAGTGGTAACAAGGCATGATGGATCCATGTTCTTATTCTGTTTACGCCAAATTCTGACTCTACCATCTGAATGTCTCAACAGAAATCGAGACTCATCAGACCAGGCAACATTTTTCCAGTCTTCAACCGTCCAATTTTGGTGTGCTCGTGCAAATTGTAGCCTCTTTTTCCTATTTGTAGTGGAGATGAGTGGTACCCGGTGGGGTCTTCTGCTGTTGTAGCCCATCCGCCTCAAGGTTGTGCGTGTTGTGGCTTCACAAATGCTTTGCTGCATACCTTGGTTGTAACGAGTGGTTATTTCAGTCAAAGTTGCTCTTCTATCAGCTTGAATCAGTCGGCCCATTCTCCCCTGACCTCATTTTCACCCACAGGACTGCCGCATACTGGATGTTTTTCACTTTTCACACCATTCTTTGAAAACCCTAGAAATGGTTGTGCATGAAAATCCCAGTAACTGAGCAGATTGTGAAATATTCAGACCGGCCCGTCTGGCACCAACAACCATGCCACGCTCAAAATTGCTTAAATCACCTTTCTTTCCCATTCTGACATTCAGTTTGGAGTTCAGGAGATTGTCTTGACCAGGACCACACCCCTAAATGCATTGAAGCAACTGCCATGTGATTGGTTGATTAGATAATTGTATTAATGAGAAATTGAACAGGTGTTCCTAATAATCCTTTAGGTGAGTGTATATATTGTTGACTTGTGTACTTACATTATCCCAAATGTTTCCAAGAATGTTTAAATCCAGAGAAATTTCAACGGGCCGTGTCCATGCGTCGCCTATCAATGACATCATAATCGTGTTACCCTCGATTTCCAGTTTTACTTTGTAGAAATCATGGAAACACCAAAGACACTTTAATATATTAAGTGTTTTATTAGACAGGTGAGCAACTTGTTTGGATGCATTCATCGACAGAAAACTAATCATTGTTATATAGCTCAACACATATGGTCTTATTGTTTTAATCTTGTTTTCTTGATTTACCGCGAGTACCATGTTTTACCATGTCTAATATCGATCTAGCTTACTGCAGTGTGCAACAAGTGTCTCATAGCAAACGCCAAGCAAACACACAGAGAAGCATTATAACATAACTTTCAACACACTCAGATGTATCTAATATGATAAAACAGCTCTGCGTTACCCCACATAAGCATGACCGGAAGAAGCGGAAGCGGTCAATGAATTCGCACTAAACTAAACTAGACATTGCGGGGGACAAGTCCCCCCGAATAATTAGAAATTACCCCCCCAATATTTGATATTGTTGATGCTGCTCTGCTGTACTCGATTACATTCTGTTTGTTGCAAGGATGAAAAAAGTAAAATTTTACATTTAGGTTGGTCTGCCTCAGCGGTCTAACAGCGCTTGTCACTGTCAGAATGAGTGAGATGGCCAATCAAATCAAAGAAGGCGGGGCTTACTTTTAGTGTGAATTCCAAAGTCCATAATAAAAGTTCTGCGAAATCCAGACGTCATCAAACTACGCCTTTGTTTTGAATAAGCAACCTTTAGCAATGAAAAATTACATATTGTACAATGTGGCTTTAATACATTATTTTACTGGATATGCAATTTTTTTATGTTTTAAGTGAATGCAATTACTGATAATACTATTATATATTGTTGTATAAACAATATTACAACTATAGACAATTATTGTAAATTGTAAAAACATTAAATAATTTAAAATCTGTTGTATCTAACACAATTCTATATTTTCAGCAATATTTCAATATAAGTATATCATTGGTGGGTTTTCATTGCAAAACAACACAACACAAAAATGCTGTAAAATATCACCCCAATTTTTTATAAAAGTCACATTAAATTCAGTCATTTCAGGCTGCAAAAATCATTAAAAAAAAAATAAAATAAAAAAAGCTTATGTGAAATTCTGGTCTTATTACTGTAATGGAATAGTGTAAACCCAGTCCGATCTGCCGGTGATTTGATTTTGCCCTGCAGCTCAGGCTGGAAACCATAGACCGTAAAAAAATATGGACGACGCGACTTCATTCGCTTCCGCTGAGGAAATGTGAAGCCTCCAGAGGTCCGAATATGGCGCTGACATCTTGCGCAGATTTGGGACCGAGTCTGTGCAATAGAGCTCTCGGGACCGGAATCTGCGTGGTAGAGAGCAGGAAGTAGAGCCGCGATATCAAAAGCCCGCCCACACTCTCGCAGATGCAGAACAATTCATTATGTCGGTGTGAAATAAACCGTTATGGAAGTGTAGAAATTAAAGCTAAAGCTCCAATATCCTCCTGAAAACCCTGAAAAAGTCTGTTAGTGCCTCAGTGACTACTTCACTCAGAGAAGCCGTCAATCAATCATGACGTCACACCCTCCGTTTTTAGTGCATCAAATAACTAACTAAAACTAAACTCATTTAAAAAACGAACACTTGAAATTAAATAATTGTGATAAAAACTGCATAAAATGACAGAAACCAACTTTTGGAAAAAATTATATGAAGTGTAATTTGATTGTTTAGTTTGTCTCGCGTCCATTAGAATACATGGGGCGGGGTTATGAGCTATACTGGGATCAACCATCGGGGGGCGATCGAGGCGCCGAGGCTTCAGTTATTTACAGGAGTGCTGCAGGCTTGCTGGAAACCTACACATTTTTCTATCCTGCTGTTACAAATTTGCGGAGACCAATCACAAACCGGCTTATCCACCTGGCACGCTATTGGCGGGTTTAACACAATGACGGATAGAGAAACGATGGATTGTTGGTCTGATTGGTTGAAGGACTATCCAACTGCGTATTCAAACTGAGTCATTTGAATCAGGTTCGTTGATCACGCTTCTTGTGCAGTAGAAAATACAGAGCAGACTCCCCAGACCAATGTTCAATCTTAAAAGACTGAGCTTGTAATGGAATTCATATTTGTTTAAATATTTTTTTTTTTTGTATTACGGCAAACATCTTAATGATCCTAAAACAGACATCATTTACTGACCCATATTTGTTCTTGACAGGTTCATGTACATGTACATCATGTGCATGTCGAGCTTAATGTTATGGACCAGTCTGACAGATCCATGCACATGGGCCTCCAGCAGGCTTCATGGCGAGCTTTTTGTTGCCGGTGCAGATGACCCATTAAATCAGTCACAATGACACAACCCACACTTGTTTCATTAAAGTGGGTTCTTATGAATTCACACCTCTTGACTCATAGTACATTTAGAAAATGATGCACAACGGCACTTTCACACTTCACTTCCTGCATACATTTGAACGCACAAAACATCTGTAATAAAACACACACACACACACACATGCATTGATTTTCAGCAGAGCATGCTGGGTTCGCTCTGCTCCAAATGCATTAGACTCACAGCTCATTTGCTGCTGCTGAGGAGGAGTAGAGATTGTGAAAAAGGAGGAGTGGAGAGAGCGGGAGCGGAGGGAGGAAACATTGACATTTTTATCTTTTCATTGAATTTCATCTTTGTGATGGACGATCTGCCAGCACTTTAATTTTCTCCTCTCAAATTATCCCTGTCAAGAACCTCATGCGCGCACACACACACACACACACACACACACACACACACACACACACACACACACACACACACACACACACACACACACACACACACGCACACCCTGAAACAGACATATGTGGGCATCATGGATCACGGAACATACCAAAAGAAAGGGGCCCTGGCGGGGGGGGGGTTGATGTTTGCACAAAAAATTGCATATTTCACAACTTGCAGTATTACACCTAATCTGTAGTTTTAAGTTTTAATTTTTTGTTTTAATATTATAGTGTATAAAGTTTTAATATTATAGTAATATTATAGTATAAAGTTTTAATATTATAGTGTTAGTTAGATGCCACATATTATATATTCTTTTAAGCTTAATTATATTATATATATATATATATATATATATATATATATATATATATGCAGTTTACTAAAATGTTCTATTTAATATTATAAATGAGTCGGTTTATAAATGTCTTAAATGTTATAAATGAGCCTTTTAAAAGCAGGGCCGTAACCACCATAGACATTGAGGGGGACAAGTCCCCCCGAATAATTAGAAATTGCCAAATTTCTAGGATGACAAAAGTAAAATGTTACATTTAGGTTGGTCTGCCTCAGCGGTCTAACAGCGCAACTGTCAGAATGAGTGAGATAGCCAATCAAATCAAAGAAGGCGGGGCTTACTGTTAGTGCGAATTCTAACGCGACACTTTATAGCAGTGAAAGAGTGCGTCGTAAGATGTAAGTAGCTAAATATTTAATATTTGATAACTGTTTTATGATAAAAAACGTTCAGTGACCAACAGTAATGTCAAGTGATGCAAACTTCTTGACACTGAAATTTCACTGTTTTGAATTGAAAATGTGACATTATTTATGTAAATCATAACTGAATTTGATGTGACCAGAAATGTTTTTCATTTTTACATATTAGGCAGACGAAAATAAGTGAATGTGTGCATATTTAAAAATAATATTTTTTATATATATATATATATATATATATATATATATATATATTCATACTTCATAACTACAATAGAACTGTAACTTTTACTGTTCTTATTTCTTTTTTCTTTATTTCCTTAAATCCCTTTTAATCCTTTAATTTAATTCCTTTAAATAAACCAATGAGACCAATCATAGAGCCGCATTTCTGCATGTTTTTGACAATAATGACTCATGATTCCATGATGAAATGTATCAATAAAGAATCTTAATTAATTTATTCTCAGAGCTGATATTTGCACCCCTATCAGCCATGTTTTTGTGTGTATTTTTTCAGCTGCGACGTTATTGCAATGCACAGGCCCAAAAGACTACGCGAGTTCTTGAACGTAGCCACTCAAGCTCCATTTCACACAGTTCAAAATGCAACTCGAGTTACTTACATCAGTTTTAATAGCACAGACATCTTTATTGGCCCCATGGGTTTGTTACCGCCAGAGTGATGCAAGAGCGCATGTTAAGTATATATAACAGAACTGTGCACTTGGCGTTTGATCACGTTTCTGGCCATGTTTCTGTTCGTCAGCATATTTCTGGCCATTCTGTCAGAGATGGCGGTGTGTAAAAATCACCTCTCCAGACACACACACGAAATATTCATAATACTGCTGGAGAAAGACCCGTTTCCCGCTCTCTCTCTCTCTTGCTGCAGGTCTCTCAGTAACGCTTGTGCAAGAGTGATGGTGCAGCCAGGCTAATAGTTCTTTAATGACTTCATTAAATTGTGTTTTGCGGCTTATGATCGCTGTGCCAATCTGTCATTGGTGCTAATGTAGGCACGTTAAGATAGCCCACTTTTATTTAGGAATTAATTCCGCATCTCCAGAGGCCTGAGAGAGGGATGCAGTGAGGGTCCGAGCACCAGCAGAGATTGGAGAGAAAATAATGCCATGGCATTACAGTGTGTGTGTGTGTGTGTGTGTGTGTGTGTCATATAATGAGATTAGATTAGCTTTGGGTCTAATGAAACCTGTGGTGATCTATCAGCATTATGTACAACTTCAGCCACCCGCTCTATTCATCAAACTACAAACACACACCCTGCAGAGAGAGAGAGAAAGTGAGAGAGAGTGTGTTTGAGATGTTACTGATGGAGGGGGTGTGATGGCATTTCCTGATTCTTGTCCTATTTTTTCCTTTGACACCTTTTTTTTTTCTTCTCGCCTTTCCTCCCCTCATGGTTTGTCTTCACAGATGTGATGTGTTGGCTCTAACACATTCCCTCTATCTGTCTGTCTGTCTCATCTCACTCCATTACTGCTGCTCACTGCATCTCAAACGGCCTTTCACTGCTACTCATGCAAGTTTTCTCTCTTTTTCTTGTCCCTTTTATCCCTCATTCTTTCTTATCTGTCTTCCTGAGACCTTTTTTCTTTTCTGCCCACTTCATTTCCCCCTGAAATGACATGGCCACACATCTAACTGTGATGACCTGAGGCAAACTTGATGATGGAATCTATAATAAAATGCAATTGAATGTTTTTAATATTGTAAAAGATACCAATGTTCAATAAATAGCAATAATAGTAATAATATTACATTTTAAAAAGTTTAATAAAATGATGCAAATAATGATAAAAAGGTATTTTTCATCAAATGCTAATATTTTGATAATAATAATAATGCTTATTAAATGTGTTCTCTTTTGCCCACTTAACTTCCTCTTGAAATGACATAAAAACTTGTGCAGTGATGTTAAAATGTGATTGAATGGTTTTAATATTATAAAAGACAGTATTAATAATAATAACAATGAGAGATTTAATTAGAAAAATGATTACAATATTATTATTTTAATTATTCTATCAAATGCTATTAACTTCTTAATAATTATTATTATTATTATTATCATCGTCATATTAGCGTTTGATAAAATATAAAAGATTTTAATTTAAATATTCTATTTAACTTTTACAAATTATTATTCTTAGATTTTAGATATTAGGTTACTAATTCTTATTAGTAGATTATGATCTACATCTTTGAATGTCATCTACACTGAAATAATTGTATTTTGTAAGAAATTAACAATTTGTATAACATTATTACATGCTGTATTATTGTTAGGGGCCAAGCACCGAAGGTGTTATGGCACCTATTATAATCGTTGTCGTTCCTATTAAAATAATTCTTCTTCCGCTCTTGAGTCTGTGGCAGCCCATAGAACCGTTTGTTATAACATTTAGCACACAGACAGAGGACTGGCCCAACATTATTTACATACATTTTGGAGTCTCTAACTCAATCCCTCTAGCGCCACCAACTGTCCAAAGTTGCACTCATGTTTATGCAAATAACTTTTGAACTGTAAAGGTTAGAATTTTTTTCCCCCTCGGATTCCTTGGCTCAAGACGATTCGATTGCAATCCCTATGTCATTTTCCATCATGAAAATACGCCATTTTACCATTTTAACCACATCATCTTCAGACCATGTCGACAAAAAGTTATGGAATGAGTTGATTGGTCAGACCATTCTTAAATAACTTGTGAACAAATTCGACTAAGTGCCCGCCAAAATGAACGTGAAGCTATATCTCTGCAACGCTTTAGTGTTTTCTGACAAAACTTGGTTTGTGTTATGACAACCATGACTTGAGGCTACCTGTTTTGGGGCAGTGCCACCTAGTGGTCAGGAGATATAAAAAATTTATCTTTTTGCTTATAACTTCTGAACAGTTTGGCCAAAAAATGGTCTCTTTAGATTCGATGTATCATGCAGAGTCATACAATACCCAATTTTCCATTTTTCAGCCCTTTTGGGTGTTGGCCTTTTTGATTTTTGTCAAAAAATGAACATGAACGCCTTGGCATATCATTACGAAACTCGGTATGTGTCTTTGGCACCATTCCCTGAAGGTACTGAAAAAGTCAAAAGTTATAACAAAATTTCCAAAAATGCTATAATGAATCTGGTCTTAATTGATTCCTTGGGTCACAACGAGAACTTAGTTATGGATTTTGTGTCGATAGATGAAAACGTTTTTGTAAAGCTCAGCAACAAAGTTGAGGCATGATGCAAAAATGACTCTTGAGGCTGTATCTCTGCAATGCTTTTGCATAATGACACCAAACTTTGCCTTTGTCATTGTCACTTCACTCTGACTGCACCACATCAGTTTCGTAACTGCACCACCTATTGGTCGAAAGTGATAAACCATTGAATCGTATTAGTGACTGTATATATGATTTTTCAGCCATTTTGCCTAAAATCATCTGAAAATGTCTTAAATTGCTCATTGTTGGAGTTTGTCTGACGCTCCCAGCCATGTTGGCATGTCTTCTTTGTGCTTGGCCCCTGATAATGGCTGCTTGCAGCTATATTTATTATTAGTAGTAGTAGTAGTAGTAGTAGTATTACTACTATGAAGTGGAAGTAGTAGTAGAAGAAAGGCAGACTTTATTTATTGATTTTATTTATTTTGACAAAAATGTGCACTGATGACAATAGGTCCATGCATTAAAAAAATAGAATCAATTTTGATTCCCTTTATAGTTCATTAGTCTAACAGTAGGTTGTTTAAGGGTGCTGCTTTAATACAGAATTCAACAATTGTGGTAACAGCTGTGCATATATAAGCTATTCAACAACAGCTTCAAAAGCAGCTCATACAATTAGAATTTTATTCATTTTTATAACAGTTCTTGCCCTCTCTTGGTGGATATTCACTTGGCCAGCCATTCAGGAAGTTGTTACAATGAGTCTGACATTAAAATCTGTCCAGTCAGTGCTGATCTTTGTTGTCTGTCTTTCTTTCTGTCTGTAGCGGTAAGGAACGACAGGAATAAGAAGAAGAAAGAAGAGAAAAAGCAAGAATGCACAGAGAGCTACACGCTGAGCCCAGACACAGAGCAGATGATTGACAGAGTCAGGAAAGCCCACAAAGAGACCTTCCCCTCGCTGTGTCAACTCGGCAAATACACCACGGTAAGAGTGTGTGATACTGAATGCTCACTAGATTTGTGAGGATTTCGCAATAGTAAAATACTATTTCACATAAGCTCCATCTTTGCAAGTGCTGTACATTTGCAACACATTCCAACCATATTCCTAAATTTGTAATGAGAATTGTTTATTAATATGTTGTCAACAAAAGAGAGGCTTTTGAGAATGGATAGAGAAGAGAAGGTAGTCTGGGGTAAACCTAGCCTGCTCTGCCGGCGATTTGATTTCGCCCTGCAGCTCAGGCTGGAAACCTGTACATTCATTTATCCTGCTTCTGTCACACTTTTGCGGGAACCAATCACAGACTGGCTTATCCACCTGGCGTGCTATTGGCGGGTTTAACACAATGACGGATAGAGAAGGATGGATCGATGCCCGTTGATCACACCTCTTGTGGTCTGATTGGTTGAAGGACTATCCAATTGCATACAGAGTCATTTGAATTATGCCCGTTGATCACGCCTCTTGTGCAGTAGAAAATACAGAGCAGACTCCCCAGACCAATGTTCAATCTTAAAAGACTGAGCTTGGTCTGGTGATAGCCAGACAAAAGAGAAGGGATATTCCACCCCAGAAAATGAAAATTCTGTCATCATTTAAGACCTTTGCACACTGAGTCCGAAATTTTTGCATGCATTTTTTCGTATTCGTGATCCGAAAAATTTGTCACGCACAGAGACCTTGCACACAGAGTCTGGTGTATTAATGAATGCGTTAGGGAAAAAATGCGAAACAATACAAAATTATCTTTACTTCAAGTAGTGAGGATGAATTTTTTTTGTCCTCTCTCTTCTTAAAAAGAGAAAAAGAAAGAGGAAATATTGGGTCCATCCACTCCTGTGATCGCATAGAGAGGAAGGAAAGTTCCACCTCCTTATCAAGGAGCTGCGGGATTATCTAGAGCGATTCAAAGTTTACTTTAGACTGTCAGTGGCTCAGTTTGATGCTTTGCTAGCGACACTGGAGCCACATATTAAAAAGAAGACCACCAATTTCTGTGAATCAATTGATCCTGAACAGAGACTGGCAGTATGTCTAAGGTATGGATCCGCACGCGCACGCGCACACACACACACACACACACACACACACACGCGCGCGGTTTACTTGATGTGCTTTTATGGATTACGGAATGCGAAAAATGCAGAGAATCGAACCTGTTCCAAATTTTTTTTTTTTTTTTTCGGAGGCAGTGTGCAAGCGTGATTGACATAACATTTTTTCCAAAAATGTCTGATTTCTGCAGAACATTAAATCATTTTTTTTTTAAGAATGTTGATAACCAAACAGTTTTGGTTCCCATTGACTTTTTGATTTTTGATATTTTGATTCCGTCAAAATAAAAGCTCCATTGCTTTAACTTTTGAAATTTGGAAAACTATTATTATTGTAATCATTTTATTCTTTGCTCATCACATGCCTTTTCATTTTCTTTACTTCATTTAGTATTTTTAACGATTTTTACTGTATTTCATTTTTACATTGAACATTTTGAATTACAAAACAACATTCTTTAGTTGAATTCTGGAGAAATCACAATATTTCTGTTTGAAATCGAGATCATGTTTCTCCCATGATTCTGAATAAAGCTGACAAAATAACATAATTTTTACTAGAGATTCTGACATTGTTAAATGTTGCAGTTTATTTAAAAATATTGAATTAATTTTAAAAATCAGTTTGAATAAATGATTCAATGACTCATTCATAAAGACTGCGTCCGAAATCGCATACTCACTTGAGTAGGTATTATTTTAAATAAGTAATTACTTCACAACCACTAAAAAAGCGTCGCTTAAGCACCTTCCAGCGTCGCTTAACTGCCATTTACAAATCCTGGGATAGTATCCTCATGGGATAGTAAAGTGTCCATTGTATGCACACTTTAGAATCTCACCCGAAGTGGGTCATCCGGGTACTTTTTGTCTACTCTTTTATGAGTACTGTGAATTCGGACATACTTCTTTTGTCACATACTGTTTTTCGCCTACTAGGGAAGTATGAAGACTTCACTTGTTTCATTACTGCATTAATCTGTTTTTGAACGAATCTCTTGAATGATCAATTCAATGACAAATAAATTTTTTTAACAGTCACTTGTCGCCAACTACTGGTCAAGTCAAGTCACCTTTATTTATATAGCGCTTTTAACAAGTCCAATTGTTTCAAAGCAGCTTCACATTGTTAACAGGAAAATAATGCAACAGAATTTGTACAGCCGTTCTGGTGAAACGGTGATGTTATCCAGCTAATTTCAAGTATCATATAGTGTCAATGCGGGCAGATCGGTAATATAGATGAAATTTAGGTGTCCCCAAATGAGCAAGCCAAAAGCCAAAGGCAACGGTGGCAAGGAACCAAAACTCCTTCAGGGTCAGAATGGAGAAAAAAACCTTGGGAGAAACCAGTCTCAGTCGGGGTGCCAGTTCTCCTCTGGCCGACGAACAAACAGTGTATGATTATAATTCTGGCAACATAGCAGGTCTTAATTCATATTAGGTAAATAGATATTCATAAGATTATTCAAAAGATTGGAGTCGTCATGCCGAAGACGGGTTTAATGAGGATGTTGTGTCGATGCAGCATTTACGGGGGAGTTTATTTGACACGCTCTCTGCAGACATTTCTGGGACGTGTTGGTCATGTCCAGGCGCAGGTCCACCATCTGATCTGGATACGGCCCGGATCCGGATCAGTGTAACGATGTAATTGATACGATCTTTATTTGTAGCTTCAAGTTACTTTCAATAGGTGATTTACTCTATTTTGATCATTTGAATTATTGTAACCTAAATAATGATACTGTATGGTTGAAAAGAATGTTTGTGAGGCTGTTTCATACCTACACATGACAGCTGCTCTCTCTGGGTCAGTGGCAGTGCAAACACAGATTGCGTGGGTGTTTGAATCAGGATTGCAATCTTTTAATTGGAGCTCTAGTTAAAATGATGTTCTTTTGATTTAAAAATAAATTATTGAGATAAGCGATATCCTAAAAAACTAATTGAATCATCAAAAGCCTGAGAAATATAACCCAAGTAAAATCATTGGATTGCATCATGTACTGCTGACAGCCCAATAAAATCTTCATCTGTGAGGATATGACCTAATTGTTTTGACTTTGTTTTGGCTTTTTAACTAATGAGCTGACGCTGACTGATGAATCAATGCTGTAACTACAGATATGCGTCTCGGTTTGTCAATAACTCCCAGGACTCTGCCTGTGTTTACAAGCAGACTACACCAGTCTTTCAGCCATTATTGATGCTGCTATTAAACATTTACCATAACATTCGAGTGTACCTCAATTTTGTCTCTCTCTGTGTGTAGAATAACAGCTCGGAGCGGCGCGTGGCTCTGGACGTGGATTTGTGGGATAAGTTTAGCGAGCTTTCCACAAAGTGCATCATAAAGACGGTGGAGTTCGCCAAGCAGCTGCCGGGATTCACCACCCTCACCATCGCAGACCAGATCACACTGCTGAAAGCCGCTTGCCTCGACATACTGGTGAGAACAAGTCCAAAATTCACAAAGCTTGCAGTGGTGCAGACGTTACGGCAGGCTACATTACATGCTGAAGCCTGAATATAGACTGAGGGTCACATTTAAAGGCTTAGATCACCCAAAAATGAAAATTCTGTCATTAATTACTCACCCTCATGTCGTTCCAAAACCGTAAGACCTTTGTTCATCTTTGGAACACAAATGGAGATATTTTTGATGAAATCCCCTCCATAGACAGCGATTTAATTAACACTTTCAAGGCTTAGAAAGGTTATTTTGTTAAAATAGTCCATGTGACTCCAGTGGTTCAAGCTTAATTTTATGAAGAGTCGATAATACTTTTTGTACCCCAAAAACAAACAAAAATAACTTTATTCAACAATTATTCAATAACGACTTTATTCAACAATTTCTTCACGTCTGTGTCAGTCTCCTACGCTGTTGATGTAGTAAATACAGTGCAGCGCTTCCGAGTTACGTCAGAGTGCCGGCTTACCATTGGCCAATGAAGCGAATCGATGGGTTTGTGAAAGAAAAATATCCATATTTAAAACTTTATGAAAGTAAAACATCTAGCTTCCGGTGGACCGCCTTCCATATTCAACTTACGGAAAAAGCGTAACTGGCGTGACGATGATGTCGGAGGTAGCGTAAGTGTTTTGTGTGAGAGGCGTTACACTTTCTTCATAAGTTGAATACGGAAGGCTATTCACCGGAAGCTAGATATTTTACTTTATAAAGTTTTAAATATGGATATTTTTCTTACACAAACGCATTGCTTCGCTTCAGAAGGCCTTTAATAACCCCCCGGAGCCGTGTGGAACACTTTTATAATGGATGGATGCACTTTTTTAAGCTTCAAATTTTGGGCTGCCATTCACTGCCATTATAAAGCTTGGAAGAGCCAGGAAATGTTTTTATATAACTTTGATTGTATTCTTCTGAAAGAAGAATGTCATATACACCTAGGATGGCTTGAGGGTGAGTAAATCATGGGGTCATTATAATTTGTGGGTGAACTATCCCCTTAAGTATACTCATAATATATTTAAAGTATCTTATTTTTTTCCATAATAAGTACTCTTTTTAAAAGTATGCTAAAGCACTTTTTCACAAGGATTGATCCATGTACTTTCTCCACTATTCACCACTGTAGAATTTCTCTTATCCCAGAGTTAAGTCCAATACGTCTCCTCTCTGCTTCTCTGTTTTTAGATTTTGAGGATCTGTACCCGCTACACGCCTGAGCAAGACACCATGACATTCTCTGACGGGTTAACGCTGAACCGAACACAGATGCACAATGCTGGTTTCGGTCCGTTAACAGACCTGGTGTTCGCCTTCGCCAATCAGCTACTACCGCTAGAGATGGATGACGCGGAGACGGGCCTGCTCAGTGCTATATGCCTGCTGTGTGGAGGTACATACACACTGTATTCTGACTTAAGACCTGGCTATTAAATATACTGTTATTTCTACATATAATTGTGTTTTTTGACAGTAATGTCAGTGATCTTAGACCCCAGATAATGGTACACTAAATACTGTATGCCTTTTTTTTTAAACAGTAGACCTGCGATTATAAATATTCCAAATAGTAGTATGGTACATTGTTCCAGTTTGGCAAATTTTATTTATATTATATTCATTGGCTATTCCAAACATCTCTCTCATGTCTTTTGATACATGGACCTCTAGTGCCACACCGTGTGTGATGGTGGTATTGCACTCATGATGTTCAGAGCAATACTGCATATGAAAAAGAATGAAAAACATGTCATATTTCACCTCAAACTTTACTTAAAGCCTTTATTTTTACTGCATTGATCATGCCTTGTAATGCACCTTATAATGCATTGCATGGTCCCATGAATAATTGTAACCACAGTTATTATACATTATAATACTAATCTATTAATTGAACACACCTTTAGAAAGTATAATGCATTAAAAAGCATGACAAACAACCAATTTCAGATGGAATCTTTAAAATAATGCATTTTACAGTTATTTATGAAAATATATAATGCGTTATAACATACATTATGAATACATTTAAAATGCATTATGCATGAAGTCTTTAAGTAAATTGTTTCCATTTAAATTAATTCATTTAAAGTAAAATCATCGTAATTAAAGGCTTTACAATAACACTAAGATTGTATAAATTCTTTACCATTTAAATCATGTATAACGGTATAATATGTATTTTTACATAATATTTAAAAATATTAAATGTGAAAATATGTTTCTCTTAAAATTATCATAATTAAATAAATACTTAAAAGACTTTTATAGATATTTTGCTATTTCAATAATATAACATCATGAAGGTATCATATAATGTATATTATTTAATATTAATATTCTCTTTTTTTTTTTTTTTTTTTTTTTTTTTCATTCATGGTTTTGGGAGAAAATCTTATCGAGTGCTATATAGATAGATAGATTTTTCTTTTCTTTTCTTTTCTTTTCTTTTGATATTGGGATGAAATATAGCCTATGCTGCATTTCCCAAAAGCATTGTGAGCTAAGTTGATCTTAGAAACCACTGGTGGCAATTTTTCTACAATCTTCTTAGGCTTACGATGCTTTTGGGAAACGCATTTTTCACAGGTTTCATGAGATTCACCATCTCCAATATTTGCTGAGTTTGTGATATAAGCTCTGTGATATAAGCTGGATTTCAGAAGACTGTGAGCTGAATATGAATGGTTTGTGCAGATCGACAGGACCTGGAGGAGGCCGATAAGGTGGATGTACTGCAGGAGCCGCTGCTGGAAGCACTGAAGATCTACGTGAGGAACAGGAGGCCACACAAACCTCACATGTTCCCTAAGATGCTGATGAAGATTACCGACCTGAGGAGCATTAGTGCTAAGGGTGAGTGCATGGATGAATTTTAATCCTACTCTTTTATTTTCTTAGACAATAAGAAAAATACATGTGTAGCTACTTGAAAACAAAATACATTTTTCTTCTCTCTCAGGGGCAGAGCGTGTGATCACCCTGAAGATGGAGATTCCTGGCTCCATGCCTCCTCTCATTCAGGAGATGTTGGAGAACTCTGAGGGTTTGGAGAGTTCCTCAGGTGGGGGCAGTTCACGGGCCGCCGGCGCCCCTCCAGGCAGTTGTAGCCCCTCCCTTTCTCCCAGCTCCGCCCAGAGCAGCCCACCCACGCAGTCACCATGACAACCATCATCGCCGTCATCGTTAGCCACTTATCGACTACTGTGTGCCCTCCGCGACACGACAGCAGACACGTTCAAAAGCACATGCTCATTTTGCCGCCCCTCTGCCCGTGTTCCTCAGAGACTAAAGGGGGAATCAAAGGTGTCGCCGGAATTTTGTTGTTTTCTTTCCTCAGATCAGACTGTGATTGTATTCCTCCTCGATTTCCCTATGGATGAAGGGAGGAAGGCCGCTGGAGGGTGAAGACAAAAAGTGAAAGAATGAATGGACAAACATATAGAAGGAATTAAAGGACTTTTCTTCTGTTTCGATTCTTATGGCCTGGACTTCTGTTTCCAATGACCAGAGACTGATTTCCTACAAACTAAAAAAAAATATATATATAAATATATATAGAGAAAACATGAATGATTGTGACTGAGGACAGAATGAAACATGGACTTGATGTAAAGATGCAAATGTATTTCCTCACTTTTTCTCTTTATGCCTATGAAAGGGCAAAGAGTGAACTGTTTTATTTCAGACTGATGATGATGTTTTTCATGGAGAAAAAAACATTGAAAAGAATATTAATTTTCACTCACAAAATTGTGCACAGAAGATATAAAAATGGTCGCAACAAACACAATTTGTGTAATGTGTTCTTCTTGCTCTTGTCTTTAAGCTACTAGCAAATACCTCAAGGATTCATTTCATACCATATTTTATTACACTGTGTTTTGCTTAATATTTCAGAAATAAATGACCGAAAAGGTTCTTGCATCAATGAGAATTCTCAAAGTTCCAATATACTCTCTGCAAATGTTTTCTTCATTCTTCACTAAGGAGTAAACAGGGGCGTAAATAGTTGTGAAGTGGTAAAGCATACTGTTTTTCTTGTGTCTGACCTTGTCGAACTGAGTAAACAAGTGAACCTGTCAAAAAATACATAATATTAAAGTTTTGCAAAAAGTTTGCGCTGACTACAAAAACACTTTGGGCCAGATTTTGTTTGAAATGGTGCCACAGAAGCGAGCTCCGCAGCAGACTTCTTCGCGACAATCAAAGCGGCGTTATGCCATGAAAGTGTGGACTTGTGTTTAGGGTGCCATTTGGGACAGGGCCTTACATCACTGGTAGTTCCTATTGTGCTGTGTTAGACCCTACTCTGAAGTAGGAGGTAATTTAGTCCCCCCAAAAGGCATTCCCATTCAGTCAGTTCACTTGGTGCAACACACAACTCTGGGATATCGTGCCATTTGCTGAAGACACCTTTATTTACATCTGAAAGGCCAATGATGCATGCCGGCGTAGGTGGACCTACCTGCCCATAGCGTATAAATGCGTTTGCATGCATCATTTCCCTTGTTCTTCAGCGCTTTACTGCGCTGCTTCGAACACACCACATTAACAAGCCCAGTTCTTGGGGAGCCAGGCCAACGCACAAACAACCTAAACAATAGGCGGGGTCAGGAAAGAAGTGTCCATCCCTAGTGTCTGCAGAAAACAAACACTGCCTGCTGTTTTTCTCAATCATGGACAGGAGAGCCCAGCTGGGGCTGGACGCCCTATTACATGTATGGCCCAGGATCCTGCTGTACACGTTCCCGCCGGTGGAACTGATACAACCCAAGAGGGTCTATCACTGATTTTGGTGGCTCCTTGCTGGTCAGTAATCACATGGAATGCAAGCATCATGACATTGCTGTCAGGGACACCGTGGTGTCTTCCCTTTTATAGGGACCTGCTGTCCCTCGGCTGGAGCTGTGGTCTCTATGGGCCTACCCACTGAGCGGGAGAATCTTATAGCAGCGGGGCTCTCAATCAATATTGTGGCCACAATACAGAGTGCTAGGGAACCATCAACAAGGGGGCTTTATGCGTTAGAGCTTGGTGCAGGCGAAGGACTTCATTAAGATTCAAGAGAATCAAGATTCAAGAGTTTTATTTGTCACATACACAGTTATATACAGAGTATACAACCGGCAGTGAAATGTAAAATATAAAAATGTAAAATATTACCGTATCACTGCCCGATTGCAGGAGGAAGGTCGCTCCCATTCCACATTGAAAGTGTATTTGGTGGCCATTTTGGCTTGTAATGAGAGCATTAATGGTGCTGTGCCAAGCACACACGCTCTTGCCATTTGCTTCTTTAAAGGGGCTCAGCTTCTTCAATGGAGTCTATGTGTGAACCTCCTTTTGAGCCCTAGAATCTTTGGATCTAAGAATACTGTCTTATAATAAAGCCCTGCTGCTGGCACTGACATCACCGAAATGCGTTGGTAACTTCCATGCGCTGTTGGTGCATCCCTCGGTGCATCCAGTTTGCGTTGGATGGGTCAAAAGTGGTGTTGCGTCCTAATGAGGCATATACGCCTAAGGCCATGTCAGGAGTGTATAGTGTGCTCTCATTTGAGCTGCCCGCCCTGTCAAACCTCTTTGAGGAAGACAGTAGATTTCTGTATGCTTTGCTAACCCCGTCCTTGGGAAGCCACTATCTAAACAGTGCATTTTGCATTGGATTGTGGAGGCTATTTCAATAGCATATAATAGTAAAGGGTTGGGTCTGGCTGCAGGGGTGCGTGTGCACTCTACGAGGGGCATGGTGACGTCTTGGGCATTGTTTAGAGGGGTGTCTGTCAAGGACATTTGTGCAGCTGCCTGTTGGGCATCACAGCACACGTTTGTTCAGTTTTACCGGCTGGATGTCACTGCAAGCACAGTCTGTGCTTAACACAAGGGTTTAAAACCAGGGGCCGTCACTCCCTTGAAAAAGAAAAAAGGGATGTGTAGTGGTACTGGTCCCTTAGTTCAACAGAGTTTGTGTGGCATGAATATATGTCCCATAGTCATGTCTTGAACCGAGTGGACTGACTGAGCTATGTGAACCATTGAGTTATGCATATAACTACTGTTCCCAGAAGGAGGGAAACGAGGTTTAACACCTCTGAGCCCTGGAAAGGAAATGACAATTGCGACTGCATTTATTTGCTGTGGGCAGGTAGGTTCGCTCATGTCGACATGCATCATTGGCCTTTCACCCGTGAATAAAGGTGTCTTCAGCTTTTATCCCATAGTCACCTCGTTTTCCTCCTTCTATGAACAGAAGTTATATGCATAACTCAATGTTTCTATAACTAAAATCGTTCCCAGTTCCTGCTATAGTAAACAAGCCAAAAACTGGGTACTTCCGCCAATAGTTATAGGGACTATGAAAACGTTTCTCCATTGCGAAAGCCCCTCATGAGTACCCTTACCATCTTTGGTCTGTGATGTTACAGTAAATGTGTATATCTATTACAAGTTAGTCAAATTTAAGTGTACACTAACAGATGTTAGCTTTTATTGATTAGAGCTTTTTGAAACAAAGCTTTTTGAAACTTTAAATCAATTGAACCAATTGTTTCACAAAATGATTCATTTAAACTCCCCCAGTTTGAGTCTAGATTAAAGACGCATCTCTTTAGCCAAGCATTTGTATTATACATCTCATAACCTTGTACTCCAGTTATATCAGTGCACATGATTGTCTTTGCTTAATGCTTTGAACAGCAGCTACGCTAATTATTTTCCTGTTTTGTTTTATCTCGGGATACCCATCCTGAGGTAACTAGAGAGTGTCAGCTCCAGTCTGGATCCAGCCTCACATAAAGATTGTAGATGACCAACACCTGTGAAGAGACGACTCAACTCCTGCGAAGACTTCAGATGACGCAGCTCTGCATCAACATGCTCAATTTCAATATACCCCAATCATTGTTAACAACATGTATTCTTATTTCACATAGCCCATTGTCTGTGCCTTAATTTATTTGTATTATTGATTAATAATACGTTGTTAGCTAACTGTGTGCTTTGTATATGTACATTTCTGAAATACATAACTTGGACAGTCTCTTCTGATAACAAACCACTTTAAATTATAATGTAGACGCATGCATTTTCTGTGAAGCTGCTTTGAAACGTTATGTATTGTGAAAAGTGCTATACAAATAAATGTGAATTGAACTGAATCGTTTCGAAGCGCTTGAAAATCCACATGCTTACGTGTGAACTCATGAATGAAGTATTGTTTACTAAAACCATGTGACTTGGTTTGAAGCAAATGAGTCGCAATGGTTTCAAAGCTTCACACAGCATGTTTCAAAAGAGACCACAATTAGTTAGCTTCAAAGCTAACAAGCTAAAAGACAAATCTCAAAGCTTTCCTTCACTAAGACAGGCTGAGGATTTGATGTTGTACAATACTGTATAGTTTTTAAATCGACTCCTCAATCAACCCTGTTGAAAAAGAAAAAAAGCATTTGATGAGTATGTTTTGAAGAATGCTGGTTTAAGCTGGTCGACCAACTATAAGGACTAGCATAAACCAGCTCAAACTAGCTGCCATGCTTCAAAACATACCTAACCGGCATATATAATGTTTTTTTCAACAGTGTAATTCTTCCATTCCACGCAAATCTTTTAAGAACAAGTCATTTTTTGCAGCTTTTTCTTAATACATTTGTATTTATTTTTTTGTACTGGGGAAGAAACTTTGAGTTCTGAAAGTATGTATGTAGTTTGTGTGTGTGTAAAGTTCATGCTAACATGTAAAACAGGTGATACTAGATCACTACAAGATTGCTTTGTATGGGTGACCAGGAACAAAACGAGGAGGTTCTTATTAATGGAAATGTAAGAAAAAGATGTCAACACACCGTCATCTACTGAAGCCTAAGAATATTTCTTATTTAGCACAGTGTTTCTCATCTGGTTTCACAAAACACATTTTGGTTGTCACAAACCATATCTGTTAATGCTGCAAGTGAACTGTAGGTTTTATTTTCTTTGACCTTTTGTTGTGTTCATAGTTTTGAGAATAAGGATTAAGGATATGTCATACAACTTATATTAGCACCATTTGTTGTTTTTTGGGGGGGCATCTGGTAGAGCGTTTGGACCCAGAAGTGGTGATGTAAGACATCTAATGGCTAGACCTTCAGGCCAAAGGTCACTATGGAAGGATGCTCGAGGTACATCTCCAAGATCTGTTAAAAGATGCTTGTACATAATACATGCTTTCCAGATGAAGACCTCTTTAAACCTGGCATGAAACGGATGTTGCAACAGTCTTTTCTTCCCTTTTATGATGTATATCTTATGTCGCGTTCCAGGCAACCTGTAACCCGTGTTTTTCCAACCTTCTACCCGTGAAAGTGCACTGGAACGGCTGTCAAACTTGTGACTTCCCACCCGTGAACTCGTACAAGACCGATGTACTCCGAGTTACGAGCTCTGACGTCACATAGCCCGCGAAAAAACAATGGCAGCCCCTATGGATATACAAATAACGTAAAATAACAGCTTCTCCTGCCTTATGCGCCATTTTTTCTCCTCCGTTTCCCTCAAATAAGCAAGGAGTAAGCACCTTTGGCGATAGAAATGATTGTAAATGAGCATAAGCCCATACGGTCCGCCATGCTTTGTTTACATCTAGCTACCGCAATTCCTTGCGCTCAGGCAGTTTGGCGTGACTTTGCCTGGAACGCTACAAAGTCGTGAGTCGTGGTTTGAAGTCAAAAACCTGCCTGGAACGCAGCATAAGTGAAACGGCTTCTCGAACAAGAAATCATTTAGGGCGGGACTTGATATTGTGTCCAATTGATTGGATCATTGTTGTGGTTTGCTATTGCTGTGATGTCATGTGAGTGACAGGCTGTCCTGCCCTTGGCAGTAAACACTGCCAAGAGATGTCACTAAGAGGGAGGGGAAGCTATTTTGATTAAAGATTACGAGGACACATTAATTAAAAATAAATAAATATTGATGTTAATGGATAAATACGGCAAAACAAGAATTGTCAATTTTGATTTAATGAAAGCAGATTTACATATAAAATAATAAACATTTTAAAGAAAGAGTTTATTGAACATCAGGGAACATTTTAGATACATTGCAGATGAGAAAATGCTGTAAAAATATCTTTCAGATGAAAGCATGCACATAAATAAAATAGATGCGTGCTAGGCTATGCTGTTGTTGATTATTATTCATTATTATTATTTTTGTTGTTGTTGTTTATGAATTGATATTATTGCTAAAATCTCACGCGGCCAGACTCTCTCACACAAACACATTTCAGTGTGTGTGTGTGTGTGTGTGTGTGTGTGTGTGTGTGTTTTCTCTCTCTTGGTGAAATGTACTTTCTACTGCGAAATATATTAGTTTTGTACAGATAATTATATTTGAATACTTTGCGACTTTTATTATGACAGAAGACTCTTATCTCGAATACTTCGGCATCACATGACACTGATTGAACATGGCTTCAGTTCAGTGGTAAGAAATGTTTACGTTTTAAAACGTTTTTGACGCTGTCAAACGCTAACGCTGCGTAATGTTAATGAATAGAGGAATAACGAAGAATATGCGGATTCTAAAAAATCTGTACTAGCGATTAAACATGGCTGTAGTCGGCTAGAGGGAGGTAACTGTTAACGTTAGTGTTATGACAGTACAGTGGTATCAGACTCTGATGATCACATGATACTGAGTTAGTAGCCTACACTTAAAGTTATTTCAAAGAATATTATGGTATTGTATTTGTACCATGATAATACCACGTTATGTCCATCAGTCAAACACATAACAATAAATGCTATTATCACTGTGCAGAAACACAATAGTATGGTACATTTTGCACATTTTATTGTATTTCAGTCATATTTAGCATTAATATGGTCATCATGTCAGCTATATGTGTTTTGCACAGGCACTCTCGGGGCCGTAAATATGAGAGTGAGTGTCAGGTGTGTCGTTTGGAGGTTTCAGCAGTGGAGTTCAATGACTATCATCCACTCAAAGCCATTACGGTACATCCACAGTTCTCCTAAATACTCATTAAATGTTTTATTTAAAATAATTCTGTTCACTTATTATTACAGGTTCAGTCCTCATGGAGTAAACAACGTTTGAGCGTAGTGATCAAGGATAGGCTACTTTGGAACCTTTTTGTATATTGTATAAATAATTCCATATTTTCCTTCAATTTCTATTATGTAACCTGTCTGAGTGTTCATCTGTTCAGCCACTTGCTGTTTAAGTCATACACAAACCATTAACCTGTCTAATAATGCAGCTGGTTATAAGACTATGGATAGTGCAGCCTGATGGTTAAACATCAGGGGCCTTATTTGTAAAACTTTCCATGGATTTCATCCTAAAAGTGTGTGTACGCACAAAAGATTCAGATTTATAAAACCATGCATGTGGCAGAACCTGTGCAAAATTCCCTTTATAAAACCCAGTCGTGCATCTCCGAAATAACCATATATGAAGCTTACAATGCTTAGTTTTACTATGCACAACGTCATCTGCTTATCATTTGCTTATGCATATTCACAAGACATTAGGAAAATATGAGATACGGATGTGCTGTCACATTACACTGCTAAAAAAAAAAAAAAACATTCAGCAGCCTATCACTGCCTTGTTTTTTAATAAATAAATCAAAATAGTATAAAATACATTTCAAAGAAAGTTTTTCTCAATCTTTTCCACTGACCAAATGGTATTTTTAATTGCTTCACATTTTTAATAGAAACATATAGGCCTTATTACGCATTATTGATGTGAAAATTGACGTTCTACTATTATCATACGCCATAAGCAATCCTCGCTGTAGTTAAAACATTAAAACACAGCATGCCACAGAAAAAGTGTTCAAAAGCATTGCATCCAGATTGAATATTTTTATTTATTAGAATATAAAAAGATTTAGCTTCTGCATAAGGATTTAATGTAATTTAAGTGCTTAACTCCATTAATGAAAATGACATTTAATGTGTATATCAGAGTTTAAATCATTCTTTTATTTACTTAAACAGTTATTGTGAACATGCACTGTAAACAAACTTGATGGGAAAATGTGCACACCTGTACGCAAACTCTGACCTACATATACAAACATTTTGGAGACAGAGCAGTTTGGCGACACCGATGGTGAGGGACTGACGCAGATGAAGGAAAACCACTTTTCCGAGTCCTAATCAAAAAGTGGTTTCTGTATTCTTCACACCCCTGTTTTGTGATGCAGCATTTTGTAAATGTTTTTTTTTCTAAGGCACGTTTATAAAGGACTCTTAAATGCTCTAATTAAACTAAGGCCTAATCCTGGCTTAATCTAAACCCTGTCTGTGAAACCGGACCTTAGAGTCACATATCTGGAAAAGTTTGCATCTCAATGTATCTTATTGTTTAAGTAAAAAAAAAAAATACCATGAATTTAAAATGGATTACCAGATCCAGATTAAACACTTTGAAGGACTGGGCCCAGTGTATTCTTCATCAAAACACCAAACCTCTGGTTGCTCCAAGAAGACTGAATGTGTAATAAGTGAACTGGTAAATGCTTTGGACAAAAGTAACTTCGTGAACAAGTTATTTTAGTCATAATTTTGGTAAATAACTGGCTTCTTTTCAGGTGACAGATTCTAAATCTCGCCGTGGTGGGCGGAAAGGGAGCACATCCTCTTCATCATCTTCCTCTAGTTCTGTGGCTCTGGATCCACTCAGCTCCATGCTGGATGGGACCGATCCACTGTCTCTCTTCGCTGCGGCGTCTGAGACCCCAACTCTCCCACACAGCATCTCTGCTGGGGTAAAAATCACATGCTAATATACATACACATTCCAAGTATTATTAAAACCATAATGTGCACTAGTAAGCAATTTCTGAGAAACGCTGTTGAAAGTGGATTGGGCCGAGCACCACAACACCAGCCAATCAGCAGTAGGGGGCGTATACATTCATGATGGGGGGGAGAGAGTGAGCAAGAGGGAGATTTGAAGAAAGACTGTAGAAAGATAGATGGCTGAGAGACATTACAATAGGGAAAAGGTCAGGAATATCACTGGAAAAAGAAGGGTTATGATCAGGCCAGAGCTTTAGGACCCGTGTTAATAATAGAAAAGCTTTCCAGCACTGGAGAGACTTAAAGTGGGAAGGCCTGAAATCAGGCGCAAATGTTGCGTTATTTCTTCTCCATAAGTGAGTAATGATATTGGATATGCTGTTGTTGTAATGTTACATTTAGTAATAGGACAGTTTTGACTGTCATTGAAAAATTGTATGAACATTTTGGCCGATACCGATAATTCTTTATATTTGAAAGCCAACAACCAATATATTGGCCAATAAATCTAGACTGGGTAATCGCAGATTTGATTTCGCCCTGCAGCTCAGGAAAGCTGTACATTTTTCTATCCTGCTTCCGTTACAAATTTGCGGGGACCGATTACAAACCGGCTTATCCACCTGGCGCGCTATTGGTGTTTAACACGATGACGGATAGAGAAGCAAGAAATCTGATTGGTTAAAGGACTATCCAATTGCGTACAGAGTCATTTGAACTATGCCCGTTGATCACGCCTGTTGTGGTCTGATTGGTTGAAGGACTATCCAGTTGCGTACAGAGTCATTTGAACTATGCTTACGCCTCCTGTGCAGTAGAAAATACAGAGCAGACTCCCCAGACCAATGTGAGCTTGGTCTGGTGATAGCCAGACAACGATAAATCTAAATTTCTATATAATTTTTGAGAGCCTGATTACAAAAACAAAAGTCTCACCATTAAAAGCCATGTCCCAAGCAAACAATTATAATGTTCCCATGGTTTTTAATACAACTTAAAACCATCATGGCGAACAGTGCCATATTTATCAGCTTTAATGTATCGTCCAAATTTTCTTATCGGGGCGATAACGATAACATTAAAAATTAACATATATCAGCCGATACTGATATGGTAGCCGATATATGGTGCATCCCTAAAATATGGTCTTTTTCACTTTTTACTATTTTGTTTTAGGAGTTGGGGCGGAAACGGCTGGAGAAAGAGGAGGAAGTGGGCTTAGACTTTGAGCCGTGGTCATCTAAACGTGGAGAGATCCTTTCTAGATTCACCACCACAGAGAAACTGTCTATAGTAGGTGCAGCGGTTTACAGCTCTAACTCATCCTGTCAGTTTTCACTTTTAATAGACATTAATGGAGCTTTTATTTCTCTTACAGAACCTCTTCATGGGCTCAGAAAAGAGTGAGTTCATCGGTTTTGAAGACTCTTTTTATTTGTTCTTGGTTTGTAACTATTCCAGTTGTTAATATTCCATGTTGCTTGACAGCTCAGCACATCTTCCATTAAGCATTCGTTAATTTTCATGAATGAATTAATGAATATATATATATATATATAAGATATTTTATGTTTTTAATAAATAATTGAGGATTGGTACCTGACATTAATTTTTAAATGTTTAAATTAATAATAATAATAATAATAACAACAATTATTGTTGTATTAATATTATATCTAGTTTTAATTAATTATGTTTTTGTCAATAATTAAGGATTGACATTCATTTTCAAATGAATCATCAAATCAATTTTCTAAATCTATTTTATTGCGTTTTTAATAAATAATTCAGGATTGGTACCTGACAACTGTTGCAACCTCTATAAAATACTTAGCAAACAAAAATCCAGTACTAACTTATTGACCCATCCTGACCAGTGCTGAGAAAGCAACACATCACATGATAGTGTGATGTGCTGCTTCAGCATCAGTCTGTAAAATATTTATTACACATTTAACAGTTCGACTTGTGTTAAGGTAAAGCATCCAGTCCCAGCTCAGCCGTGTCAGAGAAGGTGCGCACTCGTCTGGAGGAACTGGACGACCTGGAGGAGGTGTGTCTCATTTGGAGATGCCTTGTGTTTTTTTATGTTTGTTGGTATTTTCCAGCACTGTTTATGAATGTGTTGTGTGTATTGTGTGTGCTCAGGGCTCACAGAGGGAGCTGTTGAACCTGTCCCAGCAGGACTATGTGAACCGCATTGAAGAGCTCAACCAGTCTCTAAAGGAAGCCTGGGGTTCAGACCAGAAAGTCAAAGCTCTTAAAATCGTCATCCAGGTCTGAGGACGGTGAACGCATAAACCAACAGTGCACACTCAAATTACTTTTTAAAGGGGTCATGACATGAAAAATCTAATTTGCTTTGATCTTTTAATATATAAGAACATCCTTCTAGTTTCATAGCTTAAAGCGTTCTCCTTATTACAAAGAAAGCTTTTTTTAATCAAGCTCCAAAAACGGCTCGTTTTTATATTGTGGGATATGTGATGTCACACGGGCCAACACATTTGTACATGACCTCCAGAGTAAGACATTGACAAATAGTTTTACATCATCACACCCTAGGCCCCCGCCCACTGGCATTCAGTCACTTAACGGCTGACATTTGCCTACACTGGATGTGAGCGTTGCGACACTTCAAAAGCAAATAGAACCCATTATAATCACTGACGCTGTCTGCACTGGATACAGTGTACAGATGGCCATTCACTTTCTGACAATACTCCACGCGTTTGAATCTGCCGACATCAGGACAAATAGAAGAGTGAATGAACGTTCGGTTTGTCGTGTCCAATTTAAACTGCTAGTTTGCATCTCTGTACAGACTCCATAGGGATCCCAATGTAGGAAAAAAGTGGTTGGTTTATTTTCCCGTCCCGGATTGCACCAGAGGATTATATGTTTGTTCAGAGCATTTTGTTTAGTATGCGAGGCACAGTGTAATGGAGAGTTGAAAGATTAACACACCTGCAAACTTGTCGCTTTCTTGGTCAATTGTGTCATTTATGTGAATCGCGTAGAACTGTAGAGTTTTTCTATTCCATGCAGGCTAGAATTGCGAGACATTATTGGATAATTCTTATAATTGACATTTCTCTTGGCCAATCGGAATCTTAGCACTTGCGTCAGAATCTTGAAGCACACAGCGTCAACTGAGCTCGCCATTGAATGAGACGCCTGGCTACCACGCGAGTCTGATGGAAGGAAGCATATTGTTAAATTCAAGCTAAGTCAATTAACGTTAGCTACCGCTTTTTTATGTGATATAATTTACAATAATATTGTATTGTCGTCATACCCATGACGTTAGCTAGGCTTATCGTTAGCCGGGTGCTCTGCCCTGAGTTCCGAGATATACGGCTACTGCTCGAATTCTGAGCTACCCTGAATATTAGGTTGTCGTGCGGCCGCATGAGCGCGAAGGTGCGCGCGGCAAAAATGACGTCATTGCAACAGCGTGCACTCATCCGAAGATGCACGACTTTGAGCCGAATCTGCCCGAGCAGACGGATATTAGTACATCTCATCACACAGGCAACCAGTTTGCGTGTCTAAATCAGTGGTATGATCTGGTTTTCAGTCTAAAACAGTAGCGTCAAGTAAATGCCTCATCCGTTTGGGGAGATGCGGAGGCTCGCACTGCGGTGCCAGGCGAAAGTATAAACAAGGCTTTAGGCAGTCATTCATGATGTGGGTAAGAAGTTAAATGTGACTGTTTACACAATAGCTGATGCGAGAGTAAGTGTAACATGAAGCAATTTGGAGGAGGACTCATATATACCACATCTAGACTCAGCAGGGAGGTGCAAGTGGAGCTGGGCATTGCTCAAGGTGGAAGTGAAGCAGGAAGTGAAGGGAGTTGCGCATACACTGCCACTTTCATTGTGTTTTAAAAAAGTAGATAAGGGAGGACATGCCAAATGTACCTTATGACAAATGTGTAATTTGCATATTAACCCCTCTCTGGAGAAGCATTCAGTCTTTCCGCTCGCATATTCTGCCATGTAAATAGCGAATCCGCCATGGTGCAAGCGCAACTGGCTTTTAAAGGGAATGGGAGATGAGACTCTGATTGGTTTATTGCATGTTACGCCCAAAACACACCCATGACTCATTAAGAGACTAGGTACAACTCTTTTGGATCATGCGCCTGGAGTGCTGACCATGTTTTCCGTTGTTAAACTAGCAAAAGTGGATTCGGACATGCCCTAAGTGCACCATGCACTTCAGACCATGCGCCCAGATAATTATAACTAATTAAGGGCCCTATAACTGAACCTCAAGGAACATACTAAAATAATAAAAAAAAATCGATGTCATGCCCCGTTTTTAAATTGAGCCTAACTTTAATTATACACATTTCTGGTCTTCTTGTGAATGTTTCATCAGTGCATGTTATTCAAAAAATTATCATAATCATAAAAAGATCATAATCCTCATCAAAATAATAACTTTTCCCATTATTTCTGTGTCTCAGTGCTCCAAGCTGCTCTCTGATACATCAGTAATTCAGTTCTACCCCAGCAAGTTTGTTCTCATCACAGATATCCTGGACACCTTTGGTAAGAGTTGCTCATGATAATAATCTTATTGTTTGTTCATATTTTCCCTACAAACATCTCACTTTTTTTTTTGTTGCAGTAATAGTTTCTTCATAAATAAAAAGCAAAAGTCTTCACCATTTACCTTTGTCAGTGCTGATAAACACCAGCAATACTTTTAGCTCAAGATGAAAAATGTGTTTAAAAGCCACAAGATGAAAGGAAAATGTCTGTCCGTTGTTCCTGATGATGTTGCGTGTGCTCAGGTGGTCTGGTGTATGAGAGGATCTGGTCCATGTGTGCTGACCCTCATCCTTTACCAGGTAAAATAAGATGCATCACAGCTCAGCATATTCTTTTACCATCTCTATGACATTTTCTATTGATTTTCCTATTAATGTCGTTCTCAGAATCGTTCTCCGCTGATGATGTGAATGACACAGCCAAAGAGACGTGTCTCAACTGGTTCTTCAAAATCGCCTCCATCAGAGAGCTTGTCCCTCGATTGTATCTGCTCAACATGATTCCAGATACTCATTCCAGTATTTAAGCCTGTTCAATAAATCAATTATCCAATTATCTTTTAAAGCTAAAAATGATTCAATACAATAAGTGCGTTAAAACAAACAGCAATGTTTTAAAAGCACCAGCATTATACTGTTTAACAATGTGAAAGTTATTATATTTACATGAAAATCTGAAAAGATTTCACAGCAAAGAGGCAGGTGTACCACGACTTGAAGGTGGATATATTTTTAGAATTACATTAAAAGGCCTTTTACTTGCTAAAATAGGACAAACTATCAATCAAATGACTGAAGGCATGTAGTAGATTGTGTGCTGATAATTTAAAGGCTTTTGCATATCAAATTTGGGTTAAACTGGGTTGCGAGAAAGTTTGGAAAATCTGAGAAAAATACCATAAATATGAATTTTAACCTTAAAGTGTAATAGTGAGCCTTGACTTTAGTGCAGATATGTTGAAGCTGCTCTTCTGAAATGCAACCGCTTCTTGACAAAGTCGTAAGTATCTGAGCAATGCTACTCTTCTGTTCATGCTGGTGGGTAGTGTCATAGGTCACTGATGTCCTCTCTCTGTCCTTTAGTGGGATTCAGGAGACGCTGCAGAGACTGACAGCGATGATCAGGGGAATAGGAGACCCACTGGTGGCTGTATATGCACGGGCGTATTTATGCAGGGTGAGAAGAATAAAGCTCTATGGTCGCATTTTGTTGTAAGTGATGAGAGAAATTGCACTTGAAAGCTTTTCAAAACTAATTTAAATGAGGGAAGTGAAGTGACGTGAAGGCCAAGTGTGGTAATCCATACTCGGAATTTGTCCTCTGCATTTGACCCCTCCAAGTTAGTCCACACACATAGTAGTGAGAAGTGAACACACACACCCGGCAAGCCATGGACACACACACCAGGCAAGCTGTGCACAGCCGGAGCAGTGGGCAGCCATTCATTGTGCAGCCGGTATTGAGAATCAAACCCATTACTTTGAACCATTTGAACCAATTACTTCGCAAAATGATTCATCGTTTCGAATCGTTTGAAACATCAACTCAAACATGCATAAAAACACATTTTACAAACCAGTTGCAAATGTTAAAAGTGAAAGTGTAATTTATTAAATGCAATTTACAAATCATCTAATTAATACCATTATGAATACCATTGATTAATACCAATATGAAGTGGTTTTATATAATGTTATTTTGTTAAATTGTACATTGTAATTTTGTTTATGGAGAGCTTGATTAATCAGGCCAATATAAGACTATTAACTACAACAATTTTTTTATTGATTCAATTGTTAAAAATAAAATGTATACCATATAGGGCCCTATCATACACCCGGCGCAATGTGGCACCAGGCATGACGCAAGTGTTTTTTGCTAGTTTCAGTTCGACGCAGTTATCATTTTCACGTCCAACGCCACGTTGTTTAAATAGCAAATGCACTCGCGCCCATCTGTGCGAGGTGTGTTCAGGCGCATTGTTGATGCGCTGCTATTTTGAGGCAAATGAAAACGTGTTATTTTTTGCGTTAGTAATATGTGCCTATAGGCGGGGGCACAACGCGTGTACACTCACTTATTACACAAACGGCAGCAGCACACAAACATTTTTAAATATTAAAGATAAAAGGATTCAAATGTAAAAGATAGTGTCATGTCATAATGGTTAGTCATTGTATGTATCAGAATTAGCCTGCCTATTTGCAGTAATGACGAGCAGATCCGTTTCCTCGCTAGAGAAGCATTCAGTTTGCAATTTCCGCCATGTAAATAGCGAATCTGCCACGGTGCAAGTGCAACTGGCTTTTGAAGGGAATGGGAGATGAGACTCTGATTAGTTTTTACGCCCAAAACAGACCCATGACTCATTAAGAGAAGAGAGACAACCCTTTTAGACCATGCGCCAGGCGCGCCGACCATTTTTCACGTCGTTAAACTAGCAAAAGTGAATTCGGACACGTCCTTAGTGCACTTGCGCCGTGCGCTTTAGACCATGTTCTTAGAATGTTAAAATAGGGCCCATAGATACTAGTTCATGGGTTCACAGTGATCGCCCCATGGTGGCAAACCATTAAAATTTTAAAACAATTATGATGTAATAAAGCTATGTTTGACAGTTTGATATGCACTCCAAATCACTGGTTCAAAACAAATGATTCACAAAGATTTTGAAGCGTCACAATTTAATTTCGAAAGCTAATTTAAAAAGTTTTCATGTATGTCAACTCTTTTTCCACTATAAGTCAGGGGTGCAAAACTGGCTACAGCCCTGTAGAGTTTAACTTCAGCCCTAATTAAACACACCTGATCCAGCTAATAAAATCCCTCAGGTTTATTTAAAAACTACAGGTATGTGTGTTGGCGCTGGGTTGAAACTAAACTCTGCAGAGCCGTGGCCCTGAGGAGTTTTACACCTTTGCTATAGGAAGTGGTGTTTCATCAGCCGCTTTTCCACCGCTGTTGCATTACCAAGGCAATGACTGACACATTTGTATTACATTCCATAGAGCTCAGTTATCAGCCCCACAGTGGAAAATGAAACCATATCCGTACCGGCTGGGCCGGATCGACACGGAATGGAACGGTTAAGCAATGTGAACAGTTTGGGACATTGGTGGAAAAGTGGAGATACTTTCAATTTTTACATGGTGATAATAAAACGAGCAAAAACCCTGTAGTTTGAAATTGAAGTAGGGACCTGAGCCATATCATAGAGACTCTAACTATCTATCTTTCTCTCAGGTTGGGATGGAAGTGGCGCCGCATCTGAAGGACAGTCTCAATAAGAATTTCTTCGACCTGCTGGCCTCGTTCCGTCAAATTCATGGTGAAAGTGTGCAGAATCAGCTGGTACTGCAGCGAGTGGAGATTCCCATCTATCTGACCCTCTATTCTCCTGCCATACACTGGATCCTGCAGTGTGTGGCATACAGAGCACCAGAGGTACATACACACACTCCACTCAGAGGAAATGCTTGACTAATTGTTTAATTGTATTATTCCTACGTTCTGTTCAAAGTTAGACGTGGAATATTCCCACTGGATAACACGCACTTTCACCCATAAAAGTGTTCCTTTGCATGCTTGGAAAGATGATTTACAAGGAAACCATATGACAGCGCTACCATTAGCTTTGCAGATATTGATTATCAACAAAAATGTCTCCTAGCAAAGCAAAACAACATTGTGCTGTGCCCGCATTGCATGAACTTCTAAATTTAATTATAAAATTTTGTTTTTACTCCAGTTCGTTGTTGAAATATAATCATTTATACACAGTGGTGGTCATTTTCATGACAGATGTTGATTCATGTTTATTCTTTGACTGAGATGATCGTGTTTTCACTTGCGTGCCGCGCCTCGCCGCTGCTTGAACTGACGTGCCTATAATGTGATCTTTCACGTCACATTAAAGAGAGTCAAAGCGGCATTTATTGTTTCAATTTCATGATAAAAAAGGACAGAATGCTTAATATGTTTGTGTGGGAACTTGTATTGAAGTGTGTTCCGCGCTTAAAACAAGCCGACCGTTAACTGTTAAAGATTGCATTCGGAACCGTTCGGTACACACGTGCACTGTACCGAAAGCCCTGTTCCGAAACGGTTCGGTACGAATACGTGTACCGTTACACTCCTAATTGAAAGAAAAAAAAGAATTGCAACTAGTAATGCACCAAAATCTATTTTTTACTGAAATTAAAGCTGAAATCGAAAATTTAATAATCAACGAATCAATCATATTTATTTAATAATCAACACAAAAAAGTTTTTGTATATAAGATTACATGAGACGATACATTTTAGTAAATTCTACAGTTTTTTGGTTTTTTTTTCCCAACACACCTGGGGCCTGTACCATGATGATAGTTTAACAAAGTCAGGGTTACAGGATTAGTTTTGAGTTGACAAAACCAAACCAATCTATTCAGGCTTTGTTGGTCCCATGATGCTGATCATCAGCTTTCTCTGTCAACTCAGGCTTTGATCCTGAGTTTAGGAGTTTAGCTGTGACATCAGTAGTGAACAGCCAATCACACGCTGTGGATCAGTGGAACTGGGATTCACTTCTCGCGAGAGAAGCAGCGAGATTCATTTCTCCCTTCATATTACATGATTGAAAAATATTAAGAACAAATTTATACAGCAAGAAGAAAAGAGCTGTCTAAAAAAGAGGACAACTTAAAGATGCAGTAAAGATGAAGTACAAGTTATGAAGTTAGTTTAGTTGATTGATGATTGATTAACTAAAATGATACGTATAATTGATTGATATCTAAATCATTAAAAATTATTATTATTATTATAAATAAGCATTGTTAAAAGTCAGATGCTTTAGTCTTGACCTTTAATTTGGAGTAGAAAAAGGGGGAGTGACTTTATTGCATCAGAGGTTTGCCACTTTGCTCACAGCTGATTGGTCCAATATCAGTTTGAGATCTCTTATCCAGAACATAACCTGCCCTGGAGCAGGTCAGCCGTGGAGTGCAAGTTACTAAGGAGATGAACACTGCTAAAAGCCAAACCACTTTAATGGTACCTAAAACCCAGGATTGGCACAAAGTAAGCTTAAACATATCTGGCTAACTAGCTAAACCGGCTTCATGGTATAGGCCCCTGATGTTCATTCATGTTTATTTTGTTCTGTAACTATTAAATAATAGTTAACTAATATTTTTATTTATTTTTAATGTAGGGTATTTAATGTAGGCCATTAATCACATACCATTATAGTCTGTGTAAATAAACATGCCATGTCAGAAGCAGCTTCGGTGCCATTTTAGCAATGTAAAGATTGATTTTGTCAATGTTGATTATATCTTACTGGTAACAATGTTTTTTTCTGATTAATTCATTGGTTAAATTTAAGAATTTATATAAAAAGGACAACATTGATACAATACATAAGCTAATTAGAAAAAGGCAATTGCCCTTACAAAGGGAAAAATGTATATATTGCCTCTTAATGCAAAAATTAATTTCTAACTCTGCTGTGAACATTCTTTCCAGTCATTCTTTTAAATTAGATTTAGTGTGTTGTTATTTTAGATTAAATAATAGTCTTGCAAATTTGTGAGAGCCTTTCCAAGTGCTTTTGATCACATCTTTGATCCATTTGTCTTTTAAAGGTTCTGCTAACAGAGATGATGGACAGATGCAAGAAGTTGGGCAACAAGTAAGATCTGTCCACCGATGGACACTTTACATTTTAAGATCTACTGACACATTGAAAAACAGTGCCTCTCTATGATCCTCTTCATTCCAACATCTTTTCCAAAATGTTTTAATACTAGGACGGGGACTTGATTAGCTTGAGACTCATTGTGAATAATGTCTTGTTTATTGGCATTGGACTTTGTGTGAGTTTTGTTTTCTTCATCTCATACTACTGCAGTGAGACCGTAGAGCCAGACATTCTTGATACCTAGTGATGCTTCCTTAGGCATGGAATTACTGCGTTGGTTGTGCTATGTGCTCGAATGATGCACTTCTGCCTTGTTGAGGAGAGTGACCTACAATTTTTGCAAAAAAATAAATAAAATACCTAAAGCAATAATTATAATAATCAGCCACCCAGAACAGCATAGCTTTGTAGTTATGACTTTTACATGGGCAAGCATTTTCAGAAAATGTAAAAATCTGGTATTGTTTTTACAACTGCAGCAATTATGGTGTTTGAAATTGCAGTATTCATTAATTTTTCCATAGTGCTCTCCTGCTGAACTCTGTCATGTGGGCATTCCGGGCAGAATTTGTTGCAATGAGAGCAACAGACTTCATTGGCATGATCAAAGACTGTGATGAAGCTGGATTTCCCAAGGTGACAGACACACACAGGAATACCAAACTACACACTGGTCCAAATCACTTTGGTGAATATAAGCGTCTATGTCAGAGTTTATTCTCATGATCCTCTGTTCTTCAGCACTTGTTGTTTGCGTCTCTGGGTCGCAGTCTGTCCTGTGCTGACCCTCCAGAGAGCGAAAGACTCTCCATACTCAATGAAGCCTGGAAGGTCATCACTAAAGTGCGCAGCCCAAAGGTAAACACCTGTTAATCTGTGAATGTTTTAAAGCACACAGTATAGAAAGGGAATCTGTAATAAGAACTGAATACAGATTTGAATGAAATGAAAATAAGTCGGGTAGGAAGGGCACAGGTAAATATGACATTTATTATGGGTTTATGTGAGGATTGTTTTAAGTTTACTTAAATGAAAAGCCTAATAAATGTAAAAAAATAAATTTCTAGCATTTGTGTTTTGCGTTTTCCATCTTAAAAATATCTCCAAATTACGACATAGGCCTATGTTCTCAATGTCAAATGCAGAAAAGTTAATTCATACATTCATGACTCAAGCTACTTAATACTATTCACAGTGTTCTTTTTTTGTTTGTATTATGCCTATTACTCAGGATTACATCAACTGTGCTGAGATCTGGGTGGAGTTCACCTGCCGTCACTTCACGGTGAGTTATCTGCTCTGTTTGCCTGAAACATCAGGTGCTGCAATTCATTATTTGAGCAGGATTTTTGGCAACACTTTATTTTACAGTGTCCTTGTTACATGTTACATGTACTTACCATAATAATAACAGTAAATTATGCATAATTACATGCAACTAACCCTCAACCAAACCCTAATCCTACCTTAAATACATGTTGTTAAAGGGATAGTTCAGAAATGGAAATTTGATGTTTCTCTGCTTACCCCCAGGGCATCCAAGACATGGGTGACTTTGTTTCTTCAGTAGAACACAAATGAAGATTTTTAACTCCAACCTTTGCAGTGTGCCAGTCGTATAATGCATGTGAATGGTAACAAAATCTATGAGAGTAAAGAAAACATGCACAGACAAATCCCACATTGACACAAGACACGAAACAATCGTTTTTTGCGAGAAACCTAACAGTATTTATATAATTTGTATTATTGTCTAAACAATGCCGCTTGTCTAAACTATGCCGTATCGTGTACAGACCTCACTCACCGGAAGTGATCGCGAGCTGAAGGCTGTTGGACATAGTGGTGTATTAGAGGTAAAAAATTATATAAATACTGTTCGGTTTCTCGCACAAACCAATTGTTTCGTGTCTTAATGCATCAGTGTGTCGTCAGGGTACACACTGCGTTGTACCCTGCGACTCGTGACGACACACTGATGCATTAAGACATGAAATTGGTTTGTGCGAGAAACCGAACGATTCTCGCAAAAAACGATTGTTTCGTGTCTTGTGTCAATGTGGGATTTGTCTGTGCATGTTTTCTTTACTCTCATAGATTTTGATTTAATACAATTCTATATAATAGAATAGAGCGTATACTTTGACGTGCAAGCCAACAGCTGCATGCGGACTGGTTCTTGACGCGTTTATTTCTGTCGTGTGATTGGTTGTTACATTAATCCATATCGAGTAAAAATGTCCAGAGCTTATCATCGTTATCAACATGAATTTTATCGTGATTCGATGTGATATCGTTTATCGGCCCAGCCCTACTTAACTATATAATTGCACTGTAACAATGACACCTTAAAATAAAGTGTAACCAAATTTCTTTTTTAACATGTCTTTTCAAATTTCTCCCTCATAGAAACGGGAGGTGAACACGGTTCTTGCTGACATCATCAAACACATGACTCCAGACAGAGCTTTCGAGGATGCATATCCACAGGTCTGCAAGAAACATATTCACATGATGATGTTGTATGTTGTTGGCGATGTCAGCACAGTTCATTCCTCTTCTTTTGTGTTCTCAGCTGCAGTCAGTGATAAACAAGATCCTCCCCTACTTCCATGACTTTTCTGTGCTCTTCTCTATGGTATGACCACAGCAATAACAGACAAGTCCAGTTTTAATTTTTGGAAGAACAGAATGTTCTAATTTACCCCAATTGGTCTGTGAAATGGAAGAATAAACTATATAACGTCATCTGAAAACAATTTTTAAATGAACAATTAACAGTTAAAATATTTTTTAAATAAAAAATGTAGTGCCGTCAAATCGATTAATCTCGATTAATCACATCCAAAATAAAAGTTTGTGTTTACATAATTTGTCTGTAATGTGTATAGTTATTATGTATATTTGAATGCACACACACATACATGTATATATTTAAGAAATATTTGCATATATATATATATATATATATATATATATATATATATATATATATATATATATATATATATAAAAAATTATAAACGTTTTATATATAAATATTTAAAAAATTCTTAAATATATACAATCATGCGTGTGTGTGTGTGTGTGTGTGTGTGTGTGTGTATATATATATATATATATATATATATATATATATATTACATAACTATACACAGTACACACATATATAATGTAAACACAAACTTCTTTTGGATGCGATTAATCGCAATTAATCGATTTGACAGCACTAAAAAGAAAGTACAAATTTCACATTTTAGTTCACATACAGAACTATGTTTCAGTTGAGACTCGAGAATACATTCTACATACCAGGAAATAAATAGGCGTAATTATTTTTTTGTGTTATTATACTAGAGTTTAATTTATAAAACTAGACTAATTTAATTAATTTGCTGTGTTTTGCATTTCAAGTACATTTTTCTTACCGCTGCTCCAATTCATATTCAAATTTAACATCCTTTCGGGCCATTTCAGTTATAATTACTTCAAATTTTGCTCAAAATAAATAATTTAACAGGAACTTTAATATGATCATAAAAATGATTTGTTTTTGCTGATGTATAGTGTTTTGATGATTGCAGGAGAAGTTTTTGCCCTTTCTGGACATGTTCCAGAAAGACAGTGTGAGGGTGGAGGTGTGTAAATCAATCATGGAGGTCTTCATCAAGTATGTTTTTCACTCACTATTCAATATTAAACCCATCTTCCTCTCTGTAGTTAAAGGATTAGTTCACTTCAAAATGAAAATTTCCTTATAATTTACTCACCCTCCATCTCATCAAAGATGTTTGTGTCTTTCTTTCTTCAGTGGAAAAGAAAGTTTTTCACAAAATGGACTTCAATGGCAACCAAAATGTTGAAGGTCCAAATCAATGCAGTTTCAAAGGGCTTTGAAGGGCTTCAGAGGCTCTGCGCGATCCCAGACGAGGAAAAGGGTCTTATCTAGTGAGACCGTCTGTCATTTTCAAGAAAAACTTTAAATGTATATACTTTTTAACCTAAATGCCTCATTGCGCTGCTCTGCGATGTGCCATGGATTGCGCAATCACATCAGAAAGGTCATGCTAGACGTAGGCGGAAGTACAGCCCCAAGCGAATGTCCGAAGACTAATACAAAAAAAAACTCCATCTCCAATTTCAAATCGTCCGACGATTTTGCTAAAGGATGTTTGTATTAGTCCTCGCACGAGCGCTTTGTAAACATGGCGGCAGTACTTCTGCATACATCTAGCGTGACCTTTCCGACATGATTACATAACCCGTGGTGTGTCGCAGAGCAGCGCAAGATGAGCAATTTAGGTGAAAAAGTATATAATTTTTTATTTCTTTTTTTTTTAGAAAATGACTAGATAATTTCACTAGACAAGACCCTATTCCTCGTCTGGGATCGTGCAGAGCCTCTGAAGCACTTTGAAACTGCACTGATTTGGACCTTCAACCCTTTGGTTGCAACTGAAGTCCATTATGTGAAGAAAAATCCTGGAATGTTTTCCTCAAAAACTTAATTTCTTTTCGACTGAAGAAAGAAAGACATGAACATCTTGGATGAGATGGGGGGTGAGTAAATTATCAGGACATTTTCATTTTGAAGTGAACTAATCCTTTAAACAGGTGTTCAAATACTGGGCAGAGGATGGTTAGTGTTAATTTTAGTTCTAGTTTCTCTCTTAGTTGAGGCTGATATATTTTGTTTAGACACCAGCAGGAAGCAACGAGAGACCCTGTCATTCTCAACGCGCTGCTGCACATCTGTAAGACCATGCACGACTCTGTCAAGTGAGTGAGATATATATATATATATATATCAATGTGTGTCGCCATTAATGCAGAATTAGAGAGTGTTACATTGACGTGTTTGCATGTGGTTTCTGTGTTGTAGTGCTCTAACTCTAGATGATGAGAAAAGATCTCTGGCTCTTCTGATCAATGGATTTATTCGTATGGTGAGTCCCTGTACTACAATAGTGTACATCAGTCCTAAAAAAAAAAAAACCTTCCTATCTGCATGAACTGGAAGCTATTTATCCATTTTGAGAGCTCTGCTGTCAAAAATATGAACTGACATGGTCTGCGGCTATGCAGCCCCATACGCAACTGCGATGCACTGTGTATTCTGACACCTTTCTATCAGAACCAGCATTAACTTCTTGAGCAATATGAGCTACAGTAGCTCTTCTGCTCTTCTCTTCTGCAATAAGCCTTGACCCAATGAGCCCTGTCGCCGGTTCATCACTGTTCCTTCCTTGGACCACTTTTGAGAGATACTGGCCACTGCAGACCAGAAACACCCCACAAGAGTAGTTTTTGCAGTTTTTGAGATGCTCTGACCCAGTCGTCTAGCCATCACAATTTGACCCTTGTCAAACTCGCCCAAATCCCATTTTTCCTGCTTCTAACACATCATCTTTGGGGAAAATTGTTCACTTGCTGCCTAATATATCCCACCCACTAACAGGTGCTGTGATGAAGAGATAATCAGTGTTATTCACTTTACCTGTCAGTGGTCATAATGCTATGGTAAATGGACTGCATTTATATAGCGCTTTCAGACCCTTGGCCACCAAAGCGCTTTACATATTGCCTCACATTCACCCATTCATTCACTCACTCATACACCGACAGCGGTGTCAGCCATGCAAGGCACCATCCAGCTCTTCGGGAGCAGCTGGGGTTAGCTGTCATGCTCATGGACACCTTGACACTTGGTCAGGTGGAACCGGGGATGGAACCACTAACCTTCCGGTTTGTAGCCAACCTACATGAAACACTGAGCCACTGCCGCCCCGCTATGCCTGATCGGTGTATATATTGCACTGTAACTTGTCTTTTTTTAAATAAAATATTTGATCAGGTAAACAAACAGGTAATGAATATAGCATGTAAAAATAAAATGTCTATAGTATTATACACCTTTAACACAACATTATAATATTATTTTCAAATACATTTTTATATTATTATTATTTAAAATTATTATTGTCCCTGGTTCAGTAATGAACTCTTGTAATAAGGTAGCAGTGACTGGGACAGATTTTAAGTATCACCTCAAGATGCAATCTAATCCTGTTTACATGAAATAAGCCTGCTCGCGAGCAGGTTTAAGCTTACAGATCTTTTGCTATGATAGCAAGTCCAGGATGAGCTTCGAAGAACCAAACAATCCAAGATCATGCCAAATCATCAACAATCCAATCCAGCTATCTGAGTTGGCGATGTAACGAAGAACGGACCCCTGGACCACGAAATCCCTGTTTATTTGTCAGCATAAGTCTCACTTTTAACAGCTCCAGGGCTTTCGTGAAAGCTACAGATTGTACTTGCACATTTTTGTATCCCTGTCTATGGACAGTTGGAACCACAGAAGGTTGTTATTGTAAGAGTAAGTTTATCACTGAAAATTGTATCATACTTTACCATACTCTTTAAACAGCATTATGGTAAAAATGTAACACTATAGCAACAGCCTCCTTAGTTGTACATCACAGCATTTTGCTTCAGGGGTTTGGCAGAAGTGCACCCCACTTCTCTTCTTCCAAATTAACAGACAAATTACCATATATACCCGAATATAAGATGACCCTGAATATAAGACGACCCCCATTTTCCAGACTTATTTTTGTGAAAAAAAGGTGCTTGCCAACTCCGAACATTGCATTCTGTGACTCCAAATGTTTTGGCAGCTTTGCAATTATTAGATGATTCTGCCTCATTCACGACCATAAGTTTAAAGTTGGTGTCATAACTGTTTCAAACGTGCTGGTTTATTTGACCAACTTTTGAAGCTTTTCTCAAAATGATCTCTTGGCTTCTCCATCACTTTACTGTTTATTTAATTCATAACACTGTCACTAATTACGTAGCCTATCGTGTTGGCGCCCTCTACTGTTTCCCCCTGCTTTCTCCCTTTCCCCCGTGATTTTGCCTATATCGCGAATATAAGACGACCCCCCATTTTTCAGCCTATTTTTAGGACACAAACCTAGTCTTATATTCGGGTATATACGGTAGCTTTTCCGTTGCGGTGTTCTTTTCATAATTAGGATTCTTTGCAGCCTTTAGCCACTGCCTACAACACACTGGAACCTTTTTCAGAAAACCGAAAGAAACTCCCTCCTGCTAAATGTTTACTTTTTGAAATCTTGCACCTGGGAACAATACAGATCGACACCATTGTGACTGAAGGTTTGCTTAGAAGTATTTCCTACTAAAGCAAGGTGGTAATTAGGGATGGGTATCGTTTTAACGGTATTACTACTCTTACCAATACTGCTTATCAATTCGGTACTTTAACGGTATTCTTATCGGTTCTTTTTGTTATATATTTTTAATTTAAAAAAAATAATTAAGAACATAATTAACATTTAAGCTTTATATTCTTTATTATCTTATTTTTATTATTTGTTGTGTATTTGATGGTTTAGACCAGGGGTGGGGAACGTTGATAGCACACGCTGTGAAGGGAAGGAAGTTGCGCTCGACGGAACGCGGCTAGTTTTGAACAGTTTTACCTCATATCTTCTTTTTATAATCCTTTGAAGCCAAAATCTAAAATAAAATTAGATTAATATCACAGGCCTATCCAGTGTATCCAGACTAAACTTCAGTTTAGTTCTCTTGACCATGGTCACTCATTAAGCAGGGACTGTCGTGTTGTGCGCGCCGAAGCTCCGCGTGACAAAGCTCTCTCTCTTTTGAGTTGCGAATAGCAAAAATGCATTACAGACAAATGGTTTAATAACAAAATATAGATTTTGCAAAATAAGATAGAATTAGCAATATAATGTCTATATCAGTAATAAATAGTACGACAGCAGTACCGACAGCAGAACCGATAGCGTCAGAGCTTATCGATACTGCGGCCTTTCATATTTTAGCACCGGGGCTCATTTAATACCGGGTTTCGCTACCCATCCCTAGTGGTAATTTACTCCGGTCAAGCCTATCCAATATGAGCAGACTGGAAGTGGACTTGAATGGCAACATGTCCCGTACATTATGAGTGTTGAAGCTTTTCAACCTATTTGGCAAAAAGGAAGACAACAGCCCTTTTCTTTGGTCAGGTAGCTCCGATTTCAAAAAATATTTCACCTTTCTGCCACATATACAGCCAAGTTTCATTGCTCAAAGCTAATTTTGCCAGTGCTGAACTTCTGAAATACTCCTTTAAACCGGTATGGTCAGAGTCGGTATTTACAATATAAGCTATATAGTCTCAGTAACTTTTTATATTTTGGCCCTTTTTTCCATTAGGTGTCTTTTGGGAGGGACTTTGAACAGCAGTTGAGTTTCTGTGTGGAAGCCCGAGCAACCTTCTGTAATCTAGAGCCCGTCATCATTCATCTGATTCATGTGAGCAGCCTTTGTCTTAATGCTTGTGTTATGGATTAAATCAGGGATTCCCAAATTTTTCTGTCAGCCAAAACCCTTCGATTTCAAATATTTACTTGAAGCATCTCCTGAGATTTTAATTTAATACTTTAATAATTTAACAACACATCTGCATGTTTACATTTCTCTGGTGTTGGTTAATGCTCACATGACATTTTTATTATTTAGATAATTTGGTCACACTTTAGATTAAGGTCCAATTCTCACTATTAACTATGACTTTTGCCTCAATAAACTCCTAATTACTGCTTATTAATAGTTGGTAAGGTAGTTAAGTTTAGGTATGGTGTAGGATTAAGGGATGTAGTATATGGTCATGCAGAATCAAGCATTTATAAGTACTGCCAATACCCTTGTAATATGCATGCTAATAAGCATTTGTAGTGAGTGTGTTGCATTTCTTCAGTTCAGTTCATTAAATTCCTTATTGTCATTCCAATTCAGTTTTGATTTTAACATCCTTTGGGGCCAATTCAGTTTAAATGCCTTCAAATTTTGCTCATATTAATTTGACTGGAAAATATATTCGATACTATAAAATAAACTAGTGTGATCATGTATCTGATCAGGGAGGGTCAGCTGCTAACTGAAGCATGACTTCACATTTGCAGGGCTTATCAAATCAAGTCACCTTTATTTATATAGCGCTTTTAACAAGTCCAATTGTTTCAAAGCAGCTTCACATTGTTAACAGGAAAATAATGCAACAGAATTTGTACAGCCGTTCTGGTGAAACGGTGATGTTATCCAGCTAATTTCAAGTATCATATAGTGTCAATGCCGGCAGATCGGTAATATAGATGAAATTTAGGTGTCCCCAACTGAGCAAGCCAAAAGCCAGAGGCTTATTAAAACATTGTTTATATTAAGTCTTCCACCATATATTTTTAACGTCACTGTGTTTTTATACTAGTAAACAAATTTGGAAAATGCTGTAAAGTCCACTGTTAGTCTAATGGAGAGCTGAGGAATAAAATGAATGTCTCTTTTACAGACGGTGAATCAGTTAGCCATGGAGACCAGACGTGTGATGAAAGGCAACCACTCACGTAAAACGGCTGCTTTTGTCAGGGTTGGTTTATTCTTGCACAAAATGTTAATGGGTCAATCTCACGAGAAACTTACAAAATACAGAAAATAAATCACTAAGATGTGTAAGTAGTTTTATAATTATGACAACTGGAGGAAATGTGCTTAATTCTCATTTAAATAATAATACAATTATAAGTTTAATTTCCTTTTGTAAAATATTAAATTTTTTCCTCTTATTGGGGTGAAATGTGACCTGGACAAGTTTTTGACAGGCTTTGTTAGAGTTAGCCTAATAATGTTGGATCCTACTAGTCAAGTCTCCTTTAATTATAAAGCGTTTCATACAATACAGCAGCTTGACAGTAATAAACAGTTGCAAATAACAATCAATAATGCAAAAATGCCATCAAATATAAGCTTCATTCTCAGACAGTAGTGTTGATTCAGTTCAGTTCAATAATTGTAAAGTTAAAAAGTTCTGAAATGAGTTTTACAGCTTTACAGAAGACAGTAGTGTCTTTATATAGCTCAATTCAGCTCAGTTAAATAACAGTGTCGATGATGCAAAATGTGTCAAATATGTAGAATCTGCTATAAAGCAGCTCTGCAGAAAACAGTCGTCGTCGTCATTGTATAAGTTTTGTTCTCATCCAATAGTGTCGGTGCAGTCAAATCGATAACATTTACTGAATATTAAGTATTTATGCTGTTTTATCCAATAAGTAACTGAGCTTTTGCTGCCTGTTGTGTGTTGTCTATTTCCAGGCGTGTGCTGCCTACAGTTTCATCACCATTCCGTCCCTCACGAGTATCTTTAGTCGTCTCAACCTATACCTGCTCTCTGGACAGGTAGCACTGGCCAACCAGTGTCTGTCCCAGGGTAAGTGCTGGAGCCTTCCAAATATACTCTTGTATACCCTTGTTCCAGCCTCTAATGGAGAATAAGGATTTAAAGTCCTCTTCTTTTTGTTAATGGTTTTTTTTTTTTAAATAAGTCTCTTATGCTCACCAAGGAAATACAGTAAAAACAGTGTGTGTAATATGATTAATTTGTGTAATATTATTACAATTTAAAATAACTTTTCTATTTTAACATTTTAAAATGTAATTTATTCCTGTGACGGCAAAGCTACATTTTCAGGAGCCTTTAATCCAGTCTTCAGAGTAAAGGCCCATTCACACCAACTATAATGATAAAGATATAGTTTAAAAAATTGTGCTAAATGTAAATGAATAGCAGAATATATATGAATTATAACGATGATGGCACAGAGAAACAATATTATTGGAATCACTTTCACAACACTTTTTTTCCAGCTGATGAATGATTAAAGCATTGGCAGCCAATCAGAATCCATCTTGCTTTATAAATGCAGCATCGGTGGGCAAAAGAGACTTCTTTCAAAAACGCCAAACCTTTTGAATGGCAGTGTACAAAACTGACCTCAGATTGGTGCAAAGAGCAGCCTCTACCTAGCCTGACAAGCCAGACCCACATCAAGATGTTGGGCCTTGGAGCACACCATTGGCAGGGCTCAATTCGAGGGGCGGGATAAATGGTTGTCTTTCAGATTCCCTCTGCACGCAATAGGATAGCGCTACAACCAACCAGAGCAATGAAGAAGGTGAAGCAGAACTAGTTGATAGATTAAACTCTCACCTTATCCGGTCAACAAAACTCCGAACACATCTTCCTTTCTTAAGAATGACTTCAGTGCCGTTCTTTGTTCTTTTCTCAAAGAAAAGTTTAACAACAAGTCTCCCAGAGTCGCGGCCAAAGCCGATTCGAAAGACCGCTGTTCGCCAGCATGCGGAACCGTCACAACTCTGCCGTCATTATGTTAAGCCCGCCCACCGACTCTATACACGATGTGATTGGCCAGACTAGAGTTTGTTTTTTCCAGCTCGCAAGCCAACGGAGAGTTGCTAGACTACCGTCTGCAAATGATATTTGCTGCCGATATGGTGCGTCTAGATTTCTAGGCTAGCCTCTACCATGATTGGCCAAGATTGGGTGTGATAGTATAGATTTGATATGGACTGAGAAAATGTTTTAGAAAAATTTTGATTTCTGTGTCCATTTCTCAGCGGACGCGTTTCTAAAAGCAGCCGTCAGTATTTTGCCGGAAGTCCCACGCACAATCAGCATTGAAGGAAAACAGCGATCATCAGAGCCCTTCCTTCTTGAATTCATTAACAACTTCCTCTCCACACTGCTCGTAGTGCCGGTAAAACATACGTAAACATTTGCAGGAATGTTCTATCCATGTCTCTAGTGCATATCTGAGCGCGATTGTTCACTTTGTTTCATAGGATCACCCAGAGCAGGGTGTGCTGTATCTGGTACGGGGGCTTTTGAATATGGTGCAGGACTACACCTGGGAGGACAACAGTGATGCTAAGGTCCGCGTCTACATCAGCGCTTTACCATTGCTAGCAGCAATGAGCCAGGAAAGCTATCTCTACACCATTCCTAAAGGTAGCGCACTGAATCAAAGCATAAGGCATCATCTTAATGTCATGCTGACATTAAATTCTAAACTTTTGCTCCTGTTGCAGTGGATTCCAATGAAACCCTCTATGGAGGAGATCCCAAGTTCATCGCAGAGATCAACAAGTTGTGCGAGACTCTGATTGGTCAGGTTCTGGATCATTTGAAGACTCTGGGGCGAGATGAGGTAAGACCGACTTATCCACACAAAGCCAGAGCTTTCCCTATCCAATCTTTTTTTTTTTTGTTCTAAAAAAAATAAACTAAGCTTAATCTAAGCCCTGTCTGTGAACTTGTTACTTACCTGTTCAGATGACATTTTGCAGGGAAAATTCTTATTTTGGTCATACTTCCAAGATGTAGAATCTGTGATTCCGAAGTACAGTATCCACACCGGTGCAGCGAGTGAATAACAGCCACACATACTCCTCAAAACATTAGATTCATCCGTGTCGATGCACAACCCACGTGAAGATGATAATTCCGCAGATAACTGCAATTGCAGGTTTCAAACAGAGATGGCAACAAAGAGGCAAAACTTACGGCCTGCAGCTTTAATTCCTTTAGTTTTAATTGCTGTAGTAAGAGTGTTGAACTTTCTTCTCCTGTGTCCAGTTCTTCTGCAGTCCAGAATGGAGTTACTTTTTATTTGAAAATAATGTTACATTACTAAGTAACACAATTAGTTAGTTTTTTAAGGTGTAACACAATGTGCATTACTTTTAAAAGTAGCTTTCCCCAACACTGTGTAATAATATTAAAGGTGTCATGAACTGGCTTTTTTATATTTTTTTATACTGTTGTCTGAGGTCAACTTATGACGTTTGCGTGGTTTTTACATTCAAAAACATCATAATGTATAAGTAATAGGCTATTTTCTACCCTGGTTTTGAGGCTCTCTCCTGAACGCTCGGTTTTTATGGGTGTGCCGCACTGAAGACTTGGAAGTAAATGCTCACGGCTAGGATTGGATAAGATTTGCATATTATAATGAGCTCCGTCTCCCCCGTGAGGGATTGTTTTGAAAGCATGTAGAGAAACGGCAACCGGAAAGATTCGCCCACAGGGCTCGCAATCAAACAAACACAGTGATTTATCTCTAATCCACCCACGATTGATTGGAATGTTATTTTTTTATTACTTGGCCCGCCTGATCGGTGGATATAATGCAAACTGTTACACACAAACACACACACACACACACACAAGCCTCGCTGTTCAAAACTTCCTCGATTGTATTTTTCCTTCAAATATCAAGTCAAGAGAGTGAACAACACATCAAGAAAGGAATGTTATTTCACTATTTAAGGGAGCCCGTCGGCAGGCCGGGCTTACGTTTGGGAGCCCGTCGGCAGGCCGGGCTTACGTTTGGGAGCCCATCGGCAGGCCGGGCTTACGTTTTGGTAGCCCGTCTGGAAAACACATAGCCCCAGGACATTGGGCTTTGCGAGCCCTGGCTCATACATGTCCCAGTCTGATCCTGAATCGCAATGAACCAACAACACCACAAATAAAGTATTCTCGAGCCTGTGACAGCGTGCTAATGTTCTGTTAGACACGTACACATAATCAATAGATCTATATCAATGCAACTATCACATATAAAAAACATTTTTACCCACATTGGTGTGTTGCTTCATTCATTCATGTAACCTCATCCTGTCTGCAAATCCAGTCTCTTGTTTACAAACGAATCCATGGTGAAATGAAGGAACAAACGCGCAATGTCTTCCCCACATGAGCTGGATATTCATTATAAATAAAGTTCATCCATGCATTCATAATATTGGAATCCGAATGAAGCTTATGCGGTATGTTTATTGCTTAGAAGTTCGATCCGGTTTAGCTCCAGGTAGGCCTATGTCATGTCAGGCACGAGTCGGTGGGCGTGGCTACAGAATCAGGCGTTGTTCATCTTATGTTGAGGCGGTTTCACCACACGATGATGTCAAGGTGTGGCATATTCTGAGAACGATTGTTTGCTGGGTCTGGTGTCAATAAAAGCTTCTCTTTGACTAACAAGGACGTTTTCATCATTGAAACTTACAGGATATTCTTATATTACCATGACCTTTTATATATCAAAAGCTCAAGGGAAAGCTGATTTCTCAATTCATGACCCCTTTAATGTTTATGATTTTGCATGGCTACGAGTCTTATCTTATTGCTGATGTTTGTGTGTGTGTGTGTGTGTGTGTTTAAGGGAGTGCGCAGGCAGGGCAGTCTGGCTTTCTCTCTTTTCGGCTGTCTATTGGCTCATGGTGACCTACGGAACAACAAACTCAATCAGCTGGCTGTCAACCTGTGGAACCTCAGCCACAAACACGGCTTCTGTGAGACGCGCACATCGGTGAGCTGATGCACCCACACGCACAGACGCGTTGATGTTCAGCAGCAAATATAATGCCTTGACCTCTGTCTATCGTTCTCTCCAGGTTCGGACTCTAGAATATATCAAACATCAGGCACAGCAGCCAGACATGAGCCATCTCTCTGACATGACAGCACGTCTGTCTCTGCAGTCCCGAGCCTGACGCTTTCATGGAGACGTTCCTGTGACAGACTGTCAGAAACTATTTGCTTTATCGAACCTGTAGTTTCCTACTGTCTTGTCAAAAATCTAGTCTTGACCTATTAATCTTTCTTGTTGTCTATGTCAGTATGCACATTTTTGTACAGTTTGTGTGCATAACAGGAATTATGTAATAAATACTCTAAATCATGATGCCTTTTTGATTTTGTTCAAGGACAGGCAGGTTCAAAACAGAACTGCATAGTTTAACTGGAAAAATGACTCCATAATTTATTTTGATAGAAGTTGCTTAAGCTCCGCAAGCACCCATTAATAATAAGTCTTGTATGAAATAGTACAATTCCAATAAAAATACACAGCTGTGCCAAAATTTATGCAATTGGCAATAACAGGCAAAATGAAAAAACAAAAAACCTGAAAAAGACAAATGTTTGCAAGGGTTAAATGTTTTAATTTGTACATAAAGCTATGTTTGAGGCATTAAGAGCTCATTAACTTTATTTTAAATAACGCAAAAGAAAAATTCCCAGATATACTAATTTTACAAACGTAATGCACTGAACAAAATTATAAACGCAACACTTTTGTTTTTGCCCCCATTTTTCATGAGCTGAACTCAAAGATGTACACAAAAGGCCTATTTCTCACAAATATTGTTCACAAATCGGTCTAAATCTGTGTTAGTGAGCACTTCTCCTTTGCCGAGATAATCCAGTCACCTCACAGGTGTGATATATCAAGATTGGGAGTGGGGAAGGGGGGTGTCTGAAAACCAGTCAGTATCTGGTGTGACCACTATTTGCCTCACGCAGTGCAACATCTCCTTTGCGTAGAGTTGATCAGGTTGTTGATTGTGACCTGTGGAATGTTGGGCCACTCCTCTTCAATGGCTGTGCGAAGTTGCTGGATATTGGCAGGAACTGGACACACTGTCATATATGCCGGTCCAGAGCATCCCAAACAAGCTCAATGGGTGACATGTCCGGTGAGTATGCTGGCCATGCAAGAACTGGGATGTTTTCAGCTTCCAGGAATTGTGTACAGATCCTAGCAACATGGGGCCGTGCATTATCATGCTGCAACATGAGGCGATGGTCATGGATGAATGGCACAACAATGGGCCTCAGGGTCTCGTCACGGTATCTCTGTGCATTCAAAATGCCATCAAGAAAATGTACCTGTGGTAGTTGTCCATAACCTCACCGCCGCCATTGGGCCACTCGATCCACAACGTTGACATCAGCAAACCGCTCACCCACACAACGCCATACACGCTGTCTGCCATCTGCCCAATACATTGAAAACTGGGATTCACCCGTGAAGAGAACCTCTCCAAAGTGCCAAACGCCATCGAATTTGAGCGTTTGCCGACTCAAGTCGGTTACAACGACTAACTGCAGTCAGGTCGAGACCACAATGAGGACAACGAGCATGCAGATGAGCTTCCCTGAGACAGTTCCTGACAGTTTGTGCACAAATTCTTTGGTTATGCAAACCAATTGTTGCAGCAGCTGTCCAAGTGGCTGGTCTCAGACGATCAAATTCTCTGAAATGCCTTTGGAGACAAAATGAACATTCAATTCATGGGCAACAGCTCTGGTGGACATTCCTACAGTCAGCATGCCAATTGCACGTTCCCTCAAAACTTGCGATATCTGTGGCATTGTGCTGTGTGATAAAACTGCACATTTTAGCGTGGCCAGCCTAAGGCACACATGTGCAATAATCATGCTGTCTAATCAGCATCTTGATATCAGATATCAGTTTAAATCTAGACTAAAAACGCATCTCTGTACTATGGCTTACACATACAACATTATCAATTTCTATTATTCAAATTAGTAAATGATTGTTAGGCTGCATTAACTAGGTCAGCCGGAACCGGGAACACTTCCCATAACACCTGATGTACTCGTTACATCATAAGAAGAATGACATCTACGCTAATGTTAGTCTCTCTGTTTATTCCGAGGTTTACTGCAGTCAGCCGGATCCGGGCCGTATCCAGATCAGATGGTGGACCTGCGCCTGGACATGACCAACGCATCCCTGAAATGTCTGCAGAGAGCGTGTCAAATAAACTCCCCCCGTAAATGCGGTATCGACCACGACATCCTCATTAAACCCGTCTTGGCGTGATTTACTCCAATCTTTCAAATAATCTTACGAATATCTATTTACCTAATATGAATTAAGACCTGCTATGTTGCCAGAATTATAATCATACACTGTTTGTTCGTCGGCCAGAGGAGAACTGGCACCCCGACTGAGCCTGGTTTCTCCCAAGGTTTTTTTCTCCATTCTTACCCTGAAGGAGTTTTGGTTCCTTGCCACCGTTGCCTCTGGCTTTTGGCTTGCTCAGTTGGGGACACCTAAATTTCATCTATATTACCGATCTGCCCACATTGACACTATATGATACTTGAAATTAGCTGGATAACATCACCGTTTCACCAGAACGGCTGTACAAATTCTGTTGCATTATTTTCCTGTTAACAATGTGAAGCTGCTTTGAAACAATTGGACTTGTTAAAAGCGCTATATAAATAAAGGTGACTTGAATTGATATGCCAAACCTGTGAGGTGGATGGATCATCTCGGCAAAGGAGAAGTGCTCACCAACACAGATTTAGACAGATTTGTGAACAATTGAGAGAAATAGGCCTTTTGTGTACATAGAAAAAGCCTTAGATCTTGGAGTTCAGCTCATGAAAAATGGGGGAAAAAACAAGTGTTGCGTTTATAATTTTGTTCAGTGTACTTTCACAAACGTAAATTTGGTTCAGTGCAGGACTCTAGGTGGGCGATCAGCTACTGTATGTGCCCATAGCACAATCTGTTTACAGAGAGCTACAGTGATGACACATTTGTGTAAGCGGAAACTTAAGCATTTTAGCTCTTCTGGTTCCATTGTCCTCAAGTCAATTTTTTTTTAATGGGTTTTTGGTCCGCTTTTATAGGCTCATTGAGTTTATAAATCACGCTCTTGCTAACTATTGTAACTCAAAAGTTCAGGGAAAATGTTTTATGAATAAAGACTGAAAGAGTTGGAAGCTTTGTGACATTTAAGTCATGCAACTATAGCATAGTTCATTTATAGCCTACTTTCAGGTTTTTACACATGATGATTGTATTTATGCTTCAAAATTCATAAAGGAAGTTGTTCATTTTTTTGTAAGATTATCATGATAAACAAAATGTCTAAGAATCATTTTTGGTTGGTCACAGAGCTTATTTTCTGCAATAATACAAGGCAATTAAAAAAAAATCCAAATGGGAACTAAAATACATCACTGCAGCACTCCATCTGCACCCCACTGCTATTATTGGAATTGCATTGATGTATTAACTAATGGCAAAATTTTAGAAAGTCTCCATTACCTATAACCATATTCGAAAAAATAGCTAAATAGGTATTGGATATTAGTTGACATTGTCAACACAACCCAGGTCACGTCATTCAAAAAGGAAATATTTAATTTAGCATCAATTTTAACTTTATATTGATTTGAAGATTTACAGCAATGAAGAAAAACAGGACAAAATTAATTTGTTACATCCATCTCTATCCTTTTATTACGTTCAATCATACCTCAGCAGAGAATGAAGCGGCCGCCTGGTGACCGATACATTTATAACAGCACATTCACACGTCGATCAACACAAACGTGCATTCACCTACCCGATCACGCAAATTTGTACGATGTGTGCTTTTCTCATCCTCGCGCAAACAATGTAACAGAAGAAGTGGTGAATTGTCTTGTCAAGGATACCGCAGTTTCCCCGGTAAGAACTAGCCGTGCGGACACACGAAACCAAGCCTTGTTCTGATTTGAGCTATCATACTGTAGAATTTATCAAAGTATATTAGCATGGATTATAAGTTAAGAGCAAATTTAATTACTTTTATTAATACATTGAGCAACCGCCACCCTCTGTGGCAGGACAGGACCAGGGTCCCTCTCACAAACGAGGGTCCCTGACACCAAGAGCTCAGTAGAACTACAAATGGAGGGTGTCACAATTACATCTGAAGTGCGTCGGTTTCTGCTCTTTTATGAATTTTGTTCAACAGTCCAGGAAGTTTGATATTGTTGCACCTTCATTCTATAAAAACTATACACAGAACAAAGTCCAACAATAACAGGAAAGAGTTAGTTATTGAAAAAGAGCGCCCAAACGGATGCGTGATTGGTCATTGTTCACTTCAGTGAATGGTTTGGTGTGGGGCTGGTTTATGATGTGGGGACCAGCGAGCCTCTTATCAGATACTTTAGTCCAGCTCAATGGGGCTGCTGTCCTCCTGAGCTTCCTCACCCTCCTCTTCCTCACCTGAGCCCATTAGGCTATTCAATAGGTTTCCTAACACAAAGAAAGCAATATAGTAATTTTTAAATGTCTTTGCAACAAATTCTTAGATTAAACTGTGCTGTGTATTACGCTGAACAAAAATACTGCAGGTTAAATACAACTACAGAAAATATGCACAAAGCAGCTTTAAAGAAATTCATGACGTTAATGTTTACAATGTATTCACGCATCTAGCAGATTAGAGCTGGGTAATAATATTGTTTAAATTTTGCAACCGTACAAGCAATCACACAGTGATGAGCCAAAACATTATGACAGGTGAAGCGAATATCATTGTTCATCACAGAGCACATATTAAAGTCTGGGTAGATTAGATGGCAAGCAAACAATCAGTTCTCGTAATCAACGTGTTGGATGCAGGGGAAATGGGCAGGAATAAAGATCTGAGTGACTTTGACAAGAGCCAAATTGTTATGGCAAGTCGACTGGGTCTGAGTATCTCTCAAACTGCATGGCTTGTGTGTTGCTCCCGGTCAGCAGTGGTGAGAATTTACCAACAGAGGTCCAAGGAGGGACCACAAATCGAGCCAACAGAAGGTCTACTGTGGCACAAAATTTTAATGATGGTTATGGGAGGAATGTGTCAACATGCAATGCATTGCACATCTGCTGCATATGGGGCAGTGTAGCCACAGACCAATCAAGAGTGCCCATGACAACCCCTGTCCACCATCAGAAGCGCCTACAATGGGCACATGAATGTCAATTGGACCTTGGAGCAGTCAAAGAAGGAGAGTCCGAAGAGTCCCATTTTTTTTTTACATCACGTGGATGGCTAAGTTGACCTTGGGAAGTAATGGCACCAGGATGCACTGTGGGTTGACGACAAGACGGTGGAGGGAGTGTGATGCTCTGGGCAACGTTCTGCTGGGAAACCCAGGGTCTGGCCATTCATGTGGACATCACTTTAACATGTCTCGCCTACCTAAACATTGTTGCAGACCAGGTGAATGTGACCTGGTGGAAGTGACCTCTTCCATCAGGATAACACACCCTGTCACACTGCACACATTGTTCAGAAATGGTTTGAGGAACATTATGAAGAGTTCAAGGTGTTGCCCTGGCCTCCAATTCCCCATATCTCAATCCAACTGAACATCTGTAGGATGTGCTGGACCAACAAGTTCGTTCCACTGTGGCTCCACCTCGCAACCTACAGGACTTGTAGGATCTGTTGCTAACGTCTTGGTGCCAGATACCACAGGACACTTTCAGAGGTCTTGTAGAGTCCATGCCTCGGCAGGTCAGCACTGTTTTGGCAGCACGCGTAGGACCAACAGTATATTAGGCATAATGTTTTGGCTTATCGGTGCATACATATAACGCCCTACGTAAGTATAGTGTATGCATGTGGATAAAGTTGGACATACTTATACATCCAATTTTATACAAAAACCGGGCCGAAAATATAGTTCCATTTTGTAACGAAATAAAAAAAATGGGTAGCTGAGATGTTATATAGTATTATTACTTAATTTTAAGTTAATATAATTTACGTTTTTGTAACAATGTAACAATCAAGCAGTTGAGATTTGCTATATCGTACATAACACTAAAAGTGAGTGTACTGTATGCATCCAGGTATGGTTGGATATACCTATATAGTAGGGGTGGCACAGTACATGAAAAAACATCCGAACCGTTTAGTTCGCTTGTCTCGGTTTGGAGCGTGTGCGTCACACGGTTCAACCCATGCGCAACGTAGCCTCGTGCCCGTATGTGACCTCAGACAGTGGGTGTCCTTTTCGCACAAAATAAGAGGTGTGTGTGGACATACGTAAAAGACAGTAAAAGTGGAGTGCTGCAGGTCACGTCACGTGTAGGAATGGCAAGTGGGAGAGATAAGGAAGGCTGCCCAGAGTTGGAGGATGCACCAGCGTCGTATAACACTGGCTTCACACCGCACACACAAGCAGTGCGTTGGCAGGGCAGAAGCAGTGCATATGGAGAGCGGGAGCGGCGGCGTTTGTCTCACGCAGCTGAACCGCGGCTCGTGTATTGCAAATACAGACGAATATTGTCCATTCTGTCACATTTTCCGGTGTTCTCCGACCCCTGTCTGTCTCGTTTGATTTATGATGGGCAGCATATATCTGCTGCAAATGTGACCGTGTTCCCCTCTGTCCCAAACACACATGCATATAACATGTTGTATAGAAGTAGTTCACATGATAAATGTAACATTAAAGTTAAGATATGCTTCTAGTTTTAATAATTTAAACAGGCCTTTAAAGGCAAAAAGCTTAAGCGTAAGCAGGAGACAGCCAGTTAAGAAACAACTTCTACATGATATAAAACATTTTTTAATACTGTATCCTAAATTGTGGATAGTTAAGCTATATATCATATGCTGAAGTGAATTTCTGAAGTGTTAACGGTTAAAAGAAAAGAGCCGTACAAGACCGAAAACCGTGACCCTAAAACCGTGATAGGAACTGAACCGTGCGTTTTGTGAACCGTGCCACCCCTACTATATAGTAGCTGTGTAATTTGATATGTGGTGATATTGAGAATTATTAAACTTGTGATGTTTTGTTCAATTTTCTAACAATTTGGTATAGTGACCCACCTAATTACAATTTGGTGATGCGTATTGACAGTTAAGTGATGCATGGGTTAAACTGGGTTAAACACTTGGAAAGCAGTTTAAATGAGGGGTTCATTGAAAGAAGTTCTTTTTTTTAAAGATTAATTTGGGTCTGAAATTGCAAGCAAATCCCTGCATTCAGAATAGTGAAAGCTGCACAGAGAAGCACTAATGCTTTTTGGCATGCTTTTGAAATGAAATATTCAACAAGATAAAAGGGCATCAGTGAGTGTTATTATTACAGTTGATTATGGTTATAGTTGGATGTTTTAAACGTACAGCAATTGCCTGCTAGGTGCCAATAAAAGTGTATTACTAAATATGGTTTTTTACAAATTGAGATTGTGGAGAGAAAGTGGAAATGATCTTATCAACAGAAAAACCACAGATGCCCTCTATAGACATCAAGCTGTATTTAACCCAAAATATTCATTTAAAAAGGGGCTAAAAGACTGCAAACACTGAACATACACACACTACAGTTCTAGGACAAATTCAAACACTTTCAAACAGTATATATTTGAACTATTTCTGGAAAATTAATGCATTTGTGGTACTTCATGATCTGGGTGCAATGCGGTTTCTGTAGTCAAACAGAGGCACGGATGTTTCTTACCTAGCAAACCACCATACGATGACGACTGTTTAGGTGGCACTCCAAAGAACAGCTGTCCTATTCTATCCAGATACTGAGGTCAAGAGAAGAACATAAGGTGTTATAAACATTTAAGTCCAGAAGTCTTGTCTCATACAGAAATGTAATTTAAATCTCTCTGAATGATGCCTGCAACCTCCATCATATTTTACTCTCGTTTATTTCAGTTATGTAATTATAGTCTTAGTACATGGATTATTGCTGCATTAGCTTAGCAACTCTGCTAACTTTAAACTCTTTGGTAGCCAACTGCGAGTCGAGTCTCTTATTTGTCACATGAGAAGTACTATTTGTTGTGGTGTTGTGGTGGTTTCGGAGTGTCTATTTTTAACAAACCTGGTTTATATCATCTGCGCTAGCAGAGGCTCCAAAGAAGGGAGACAAAATGTGCAGTGCTGGGGTCTTTAAGGACCCAGACTGAGAACCACTGATGTAGACAGCTGTCTTCAGTTATTCTGTCTACCCTTGTATCTCTACATACTGAGAAAGACTCAAGAGAATTGCAAAAATGTTTGTTTTTGATGTTAAAGAGCGTTATCACTAACTTACCTCATTGTACATAGGGTCTCTCTTCAGTGATGGCTGATACTGCTCACATAACACTGTGAAGACGGTCAACTTCCCACTGTAAATTAAACCACATATCCAGAGGTTGTGTTAACCGTTTTGTTCCATTATTTGCTAAAACACTGATGGATCATTTAAAATATCAGTTAAAGCTATTTGGTCAGTTGCAGGGCTCTTCAACTACAGTCCCGGAGGGCCACTTTCCTGCAGACTTCAGAAACAATCCCAATGTAACCCATATCTCTGTAATTTACAAGTAATTCTGAACACCTCTATTAGCTTGTTTAGGGTTAGAGGTAAACTCTGACGTAATGCTGCTTTGACTGCCGGGTAGAAGTCTGCTGTGGAGCTCGCTTCAAAGAAAAAAAAAAGTGTGCATTGAGGGCACATAACAGCCGCAAATGGGGCACTTGCGAGCACCCTTCTGCAAATCTATAATGACAAATGGGACGCTCTACGGTCTTGTGGACTTAACAGACACATGCACAAGTCGGCCATTGTAAGTCCACAAGACCGCAACTGCACATGAAGTGTGCAATTTGGGACAGGGCCTCTAAAATCAGAACACTGGCCCTCCAGGACTGGAGTTGAAAAGCCTCTATTGAGTGTCCTTTCTACACATACAGTACATTGCCACAGTAAAGAATGCTAACAGGCATTAGAAGTGAGGAAACATCAAGTTTTAATTAGGCTGGAAAAAGGCTTAAGAGAAAAGTTGGTTGGAGATATTCATGGAATACAGTTCCTTTAAATCGGATGACCAGATCTCAAGACACCAGAAGTTTTTTTTCACATTACAATAGGAGAATAAAAAGAGAACCAGCTCTTGGTAAGACTAAAATAGCTCTTGTTATAACAGTCACACTGACATCAAACGTCACTACATTTTCCTAAAATAGTCAGTAAAATAGTTTTGCATAAAAATAGAGCATGATAGAAAACATCCACCCCAGACTGTCAAAGTGATTATTTGTAGCATACCCTCTGACATCCACAGAATTATACAATGTAGAGCGTTCAAAAATAATAACACTTGAATGGCTTGAATACAGTATCTTACCCATCCACAGCCAGCAGGAGGAACCACAGGAAATTGAGCAGAGGCTGCACAAATGGAGGGCCCTTCTCTATAGACGGGTGCTTCTGTGTGTATGTGGTGAACACCACCAATGCGCTAGTCTTATTTTTTAGACAAAGGAACCTGTAGTCAAGACAAGATTCTGAGATGTATACATGCATCATAATAAAAAATAATAATTTAAATCAGGAATCAACATGTATTTACTGAAATATCATATTGACTATGTGACAAGCACAAGTTTCAATCATTGACTTTAAACTAGGGCTGTCAATAGATTACATTTGTAATCACGATTAAATCGCACACTTATCGTGAAATTATTAATACGCCATTTATTAGGGATGAGTCACGATTTTTTAATATTCGATTAGTTGATTTAATTATAGAATATCGAATAGGTTGTGCGATTACAGTCTAAAAAAAATCCCCATGTTTTCAGTGCTGATGTGGTGGTGAGTGACCTTTTTATATTTTAGATATTCGTTAATTAAAAGAAACTATGAGATGTGCTGCGCTGGTGGAAACAACACGAGACCACACGACTGTCGAGACTGTCGAGTCTGCGCCAGCAGCAGCAGCGAGCGTTCCTTCAGCGCAGCTGCAAGAGTTACAGCCTTTTTACACCTGCACACTTCATTTGTTTTCTCTGATTAGATACCTATCCGATTGTGAAAAGACCAGGAGGTAATTCCCTTCGTAATTCTTTTGAGATGGATTAATATCCGACCACTAATAAATCAATTCATTCCGGTGGTTTGATCATGGGCTGATGATGAATAAAATGCAGCTCGCAACTGTTGCTTTCGTTGACGTGATTTTGTTGAATGTGCATATAGCGCGGGAATTGAAGATTGGATTTATATATCACGGAGAGGTGTAAGGTAAGACAAACTGCATGTTTTTTTATTTAGTTTATTAGCAGATTGTGTTGAGTTTGCGAGCAACGTTGCGAGCAGCATCAGCCCATGCCTCAGCATGTCAAAAACACCTTTTTACTGTGGTGGTGATAGTAAACATTTAAACTAACATTGTGATAGGCTTGAATTGTTTTATATCTATTGACTTCATTATAGGCAAGACAAGTCAAGTGTTGATTTGAGAGGCTAAATTGATCAAACATGTGGTTAACTCTCTGTCAGCACTGGCAACTTGCTCGTCACTTTAAAAAACTAAAACTTAAACAAAACATGCTCCAAACATTTTTCTAAATTAACTTAATAAAGAAACAAAACAAATTATAACTACTTTGACATTAAAAACAAATCTGAACTATTTTAATGGCTGCTACAGTCAGTGTGTAATCGGGAGGATAAAAATAAATAATAAAAAAAAAGCACAAATACACTGCAGGCTCTTTCTGGGTCATATCTAAGGTAAATCCTCAACACTATCATCCCTTACGTTAATGAACTAATGACATTGTAATCGGCTAAAACACATGCGTTGGTTACTTTTCTTCCTGAATAAGTGTGCAACCGAGTATTGCTCACACGTAGACTGACTTGCGTGGCATATAACTAGGTAACTTGGGGCGATGTCAAATAACAGTCATATGTTTCAGCATGATACAATAATTATATGGCTTGAGTTAATATAGCCTATTCCCTAATGATTTAAACAGTTTGTTATCATACAGACTGAGCGTGTGAATGGTCTCTCTCCCTGTCTCCCTCTCTCTCTCTATCTCTGATTATATGTGTGTAGCCTATACATGCGTGCATGCAGGGGAGATGCTGCGATTTTCGAATAATGAAAATGAATAATTCCCAGCGATCATCGAATAATATTTTTGCTTGAAATGCCCATCCCTACCATTTATCTCACTAAATACATTAATTTTGTCATAATTTTGCATATCCAGCAAAGTAAACAATCAGATTGAAGGGTGATTCTCACAAAGCTGTATTTTCTGCAAGCTTCAAGGATCATTGGAGACTCCAAAATAACACCAAATAACCAAATATAAGTAGTCCATATAATTCTATTATGTAATAAATGTATACACACCTAAGCAGTGGCACCCATAAAAAAAAAATAAAAAAAAAACATTACAGAATTCACAGTGTATAGTATGTGTACAGAGCAACAACGACGAGATTGTTTTCATTTTAGACGTCAAGCTGCGATACCGAAAAGAACCACACGGAGACGCCCAAAAAAACTCCTAAATCAACCGCTTTGACTGCAACAACCTACAGTTACTAATCACAACAACGACAAATTAAATATTATCCTTCCTGAGTGTGGAAACAACGCGAATGTACTGAAATGTGTCTGTACATGAATGCAATGTGTGATCAGTGATCGAGAGTGCGCACACGGGTTGTTGTTTGAAATAAAATTCATTTGCAGAATACGACAGAGCTGTTTTAAAGCAAAGCACACACTGGAACGAATAATTCACTAAAAACGCAATGGGAGTCTCTATTCTCTCTGATGTGTGTGATGTGATCAGCCTGGCCTTTACATTAGCGCTGTTTTGGACTGATTGAATGATTTCGATTACTGGATCACTGAAAACTTTCCCAGAGTTCAACGGCTTGAAATGCCTGATCACAAACAGAGAAGCAGAATCGGGTTAAAGAGTTAGAATGGGAATTTCCTCCTATCAGGGTCACAGGTGCTATAGATGCTCAGTGTGATTGTGATAAACTCTTCTAACATGATGTTAGAGTGACGGAAATTACGTTAATGACGCAGCTTCACGTACTTGTGTAATTTATTTGCGTAGAATTATTTTAACGCGTTAAGGACTTTAAATTAATCGCATGCGTTAACGCGTTAAGGCTGACAGCCCTACTTTAAACAAAAAAAAAAAATGGGCGAGACTAGATGGGCGAGAAGTAGTTCATACATCATTCTCATGCACTATTTTTCAATTCTTTTTGAATGCTATTCATATAATAATTTTGTGTGAGAAACAGACCCAAAATGATATTGTTCCATTGTAGCTGACGCAGCTTTATGATTTAGCTACGAAACCGCTCTCTCTAAAAGAAAACAATGGCCAATGGCACCTAATTGACGTAGGCTTTTTGCTTATATACACACTACCACTCAAAAGTTTTAGATCAGTAAGATTTTTTAAAAATGATTTTAAAGAAGTCTCTTCTGCTCACCAAGGCTGCATTTATTTGATCCAAAATACATCAAAAACAGTATTATTGTGAAATATTTTTACAATTTAAAATAACTTTTTTCAATTTGAATATATTTTAAAATTGAAGCTGAATTGAGCATCATTACTCCAGTCTTCAGTCACATGATCCTTCAGAAATCATTCTAATCAATTTGCTTCTCAAAAAACATTTATTATCAATGTTGAAACAGTTGTGTAAAACATTTTTCCAGGATTATTTAATGAATAGAAAGTTCAGCATTTATCTGAAATATAAAGCTTTTGCAACATTATAAATGTCTTTACTTTCACTTGATCAATTTAATGCATCCTTGCTGAATAAATGCATTTTCTTTAAGCTCTTTCCCCACAAAAAAAAATATATATATATACCGACCCAAAACCTTTGAGCGGTAGTACAATGTTACAAAAGCTTTCCATTCAAAAGAACAGCTTTTATAACTTTCAATTCATCAAAGATTCCTAAAACAAATTGTACACACAACTGTTTTCAACACTGATAATAATAATAAATGTTTCTTGAGCAGCAAATCATCATATTAGAGTGATTTCTGAAGGACCACGTGACACTGAAGACTGGAGCAATTATGCTCAAAATTCAGCTTTGCATCACAGGAATAAAATAGATTTTAAAATATATTCAAATTGAAAACAGTTATTTTAAATTGTAATAATCATTTCACAATATTACAGCTTTTTTTATTTTTATAACATGAATGCAGCCTTGGTAAGCAGAAGAGACTTCTTTAAAAACATTTTAAAAAATCTTACGGTTCTCAAACTTTTGACCAGTAGTGTAGCCGTGCCAAACATCAATTCCTTAGAATCTTTCTCCCTCAGCCACCTGAAGAGGAAGCCCAAAGAACAAGATCCGACAAGAAGACTAGGGCATTATTTCTTCTATAAAAGCAAATTGCTCTCAGATATCGGTTGCTTCAAAATGAACCCTTTGATTAAAGGTCTTATCCATCCATCCGATGAGCACAAGAGTTGCATTTTCTGAGAAAAACATGAGTCTCAAGAATCTGCAGAGTTGCCCTCGTTCTTGGGGACGACTTGGCTTCTTGCGCCCCTCTGCCTCCTTCTCCTGTGCCGCAGCAGTGACTTGAATTGGGTGAAGAGATTTCAGCAATGAGCTCAAGCCAGATCAGGTCTTGTGTGCATTGAACTCCCCCAAACCCTGCATCCTCACCCATACGGTTTGTGCAAGCTGAGCTCCACCCCTCCCATGGAGCCCGCGGTTTAATCATGTTTGGTGAATCAGACGATGGGAATGACGCCATGTTACTGGCTGCCTTTGAGGAGGAAGAATGGACAAGTACTGTGGAAGAGCTTGGTTTTGTGGTGCAAAAGCAGTCCATGTCTATGTGCCACTTTCTGCAGAGGAGAGCAAGTTCAACCCCTCACTCTTCATCTTCGTACGCTCATCAGAAAGATGGGTTTATTTCAGTATACCTGAAAGTTCCTGAAATAGTGATGAGCTGCTACATTTGTGCCTGCTTCAGCTTAGGCTGAAGCCTTGCGTTCCCTGTCAGATCTGGAGTTCCTGACCAATGCAAATCATGGTGACACGCAGCTGCCTCAGTACCATGGCAGCATGGGCCTTTTATCAGAAAGATGTGGAGATGGGCCAGATTTCCAAGCAAAAGTCTATCATGACTAGGGCTGGGCACCGAACGGCGATACTTTTATGGTATTGAACGAAAAACTCTGATACTATGAGTATCGAAAAACTATTTATCTGCCAAATTTCGGTTCCAAAAGCCAAGCGGCTGTGTCTGTGTGAGCCTGTAGCATACTTGCATGCAAGGACCTAAAGCACCGGCGATTGGCTGTCCACCACCACGTAGGATTTCTGAAAATACCCGCAGTCACACAACACAAGTGTAGTTGTTTTTTCCACATGTGTTCTACCGCGTCGTTTTACAATGCCAAAGAGGTCTAAAGTGTGGCTACACTTTATAAAAGTGGATGCCAAGTCAGCAAAGTGCAACATATGCGATAAGAGTATTGCAACCAAAGGCGGCAATGCCACCAATTTAATGAAGCACTTGACCATGCATGGGATCAATATTAAGGCAGAAAATGGCACTGTATTTGACTGTAAAAGATGGAACCAGAGGATCGCAGTCAAACCCGCCCCCGTCAACATCATCTGGGATTGTAGCAGTAAGAAAGGTCACCTTTTTTAGCGAACAGAAGTTAAAGTAATTGTTTATGCTAACACGAGTGGTTTGAATGTGTGGATGCAACTCTGCATTGCTATGTAACATTACCTAGGAGCTATAACGTTATTCTTTGACCAGGCAGGCAACATCTTTGTTTTTCCAACGTAACGTTAAGGTTACACATTTTAGAAATACTTGACAGATAAGTGTAATTTCACTACTTAAACCGAATGCATCCCCATAACGTTGACTACAACTTTATGTATGTTAGCTTGTGCTGCTAGTCGGTTTCTGTAGCGTTAGCGCGGTCTATTTCCCCCTTCACATTAGCCTCTGCACCAGTCCACCCTGATGTTAGGAATAGGAAGACAATACCAGAAAGTGTCAATCCCTTCACACTGTCAGCAAGAGGGAAAATATCCAAGCAAAGACGAGATCAGTGCCACAGAGCAGGTCACAGAGTTTATTGTTAAAGGTTTGCTACCTTTTTCGACAGTGGAGGCCCCATGGTGGAGGTGTGCAAGCTGTCCAAAAAGCACAACCAGTTTTATTAATAATGTTACCCTGAGTGAGAAGTGTTACCAGAATTTGTTTTAATTAAGACGAAAAATAAAAGTTTTTTGTTTACTGTATTTTTGTTGATGTTGAAATGGATTTTAAAACATATGGTATCGGAAAAAGTATCGTTAGGAACCGGTATCAAAGCTGAGGTATCGAAATTGGCACCGGATCGAAAGATTTTGAACAATACCCAGCCCTAATCATGACAGAGATGTCCAGTACTGGTTCAGGCCTACTAGGTGATGGCAGGGCAGCTTTCAGCATTTGGAAAGATGCGAAGCGTGGCACATCAATTGCCTAGAACTACTGTCAGTGAATCTGCCAGTGAAAACATTTCATCTGGAGTTACCGAACCAGGAGTAAGGACTACGTCCACAGACCGTAATGATGATTTAGAACATTTTCAGCAGAGTGCAGGTGGATCTGGAGGCCGATCCTGTTGATAGCACCGAAATGGCCCAGTCACCTGTTTCTCCCAGGGATTCTGGAACCGTTTCCTGCAGCTCTGTGGCCCATACCGCTGAGGAATATGTGGCAGTTATAGCAGCAAATCATATCCCTGTGGCTGGCCTTTCAGTTGGGAAAACTGCACATATATATTCAGTGCTCTAGCCAGTATAAGCTTTCTGAATAGCTTTTTGTGTTATGTTTGCATTAGCAAATGTTGTGTCCATCTAGCATCAGCATTTGCATGGCGACAGGATGTCCTACCCGAATACTTTTGCTAGGTTTTATAACCTAGATGTATCTTCTGTGCTTGGTGCTGAACAGCATTGGCCACCAAAACAAATTTAAGATGTTTGCTCATGGTACGCACCATTATTTTGGTTGTATTGCATGTTCTTAAATAGCATAACTTATTAATATTCACTGAGAATTCCCTTTCTGATACATGCCAGTATTACTGTCATCAGCATCTCTTTAAATGCTGAAGTGCCGGCTTTGACACTGCTTTCAATGAGGCTGTATGATACTACTGATGGTGTTGTTATTTGTCACCACCACGATATTATGTGGAAAAGTCTATCGTGACACAATAGGTGGCGAGGTGACTTGTTGAGACTTTCCTCTCAACAGCTCTGCTCTTGAGCTGGGCCAGTTCTTCACTGTAACACAGTGTTCCCTAGCTATTGACACAATGTTGAGTGAATCAAAATCGAAAGGGAACGTCTCCTGTTACTTACATAATCTTGGTTCTCTGAAATGAGGGAACGAGACACTTCATACAAATTTATGAGACATGCTACGCTTCTTTGCCTTCAGTCGAAAAATTCTGAGGAATTGGCGCTTGGACACCATTGGCCAGTATTTTACACAGCCGTTACTCAATAGGGCTTCAGTATTTTTGGAGAAAGTTGTTTCCCAATGCGTCAACTACTGACGCAATGTCTCCTTAATAGCTCTGCTGTAGCAAATATGATAGCGCTAACCTGTTCTTCACACAAAGCTATTGTGTGGCTTTAGAAGATCTGAAATATAGTGCATGGGTGCATATTTTGGAGCCCCAGTCCCTATTCGCTTCCATACACTGTATAGCAGAGTGGCTTGCACATTCTATTCTTACAAGTTAAACTGGTCTGGAAATGCATTGGGGTGAATAAATGATAACATCATTTTCAGTTTAAGGAATGAAATATTTACAGGCTGATTTTACACTGGAACTCACTGTAAGACGGCTTGTGCTACAAACATGTCCACCTCTCCGTGAAATCCTCGTGCTGATGAGTACTCCACCAGCATCTGTGCACAGCCCTCTCCATCAGATGAGTGCAGGAAATGATAGCGTGATTCACTGTAGTTTTGCTCTAAATGCAAACAAAAAATTATGCAGGTTACATATTCTCAAAACAGCACATAGATCATTGATTGATTGATTATTGTCATGAGTCTGTTTTACCTTTCCACAATGTGAGCGCCAGCAGCTGGTGTAGTTTGGGGTGGCCCAACTTCCCCGACCCTCCTGATGACCACTTTATCGCTCTCGAGACAAATGCCACTCTCTCTGGTGAATTCGGGTCCATCAGGCTGAAGAGTTTAGTCAAATGCTCTAGAACGCACAGCAAGAATGTAATTACACAATTAAAAAAAGGCCATCATCTAACTTCTGCAGATGAAAAGAACCCAAGGAGATTTGAACAATACTTCTGCATAGGACTGAGCAATATTTAATATTTATCATATTCTGTATTACTTTGTTTACAATATTAATGTTTACAAAATTAACCAATATTGTCAATATTTTGCAGGTTTAAAATTGCCATAAAATTTCCAATAGACTTTCATAAAACCAGTTTAGGACCAGTGTCTTGTCTCAGCAACATTAAGACAAAGACAGTGGGTCTCATTCACTAAGCATGCGTACGTACAGATTTGTGCGTGAAAATCAATTCACAATTCACCAAAGATTTCTCAATTTGTTTTTTCTAAATTTAAGAAAAAATACAGGAATCACATGTACGCAAAAAGAACTTACTCTGTAAGGCTTTATAATTGTGTTAAGAAGTTATATTTCATCCTAACATGTAGGGATGTCACAAGTACTGCTACTTCGGTACCATGTCGGTACTGAAATTTAAAAAATGTGACAATACCAACATTTCTATAGTACTGGTAGTAACGACTCCCGAGTATATCTGGTACCCGCAGCTGCGTTCAGTCGCTTCCGTGTTTATCTAAGCGCAGGGCTCCAGAATGTAACCGAATATATACTAGTGTCTGTGAATATTAAACTGCTAAATACTGTTTAAATATTACTCCTGCATGTTCTGCGTCTCTGTGTGAAGGACGGCGCCGATGCTCTTTGTAGTCTCTGCCGTGTGTCACTATATGAAGACACGAATGCATAAACCGTCACTTCATGAGCATTTACCGTTTCACTTGAGAAAACTGTCATATCATGAACACAGACACTCAAAGGTCTTCACGGCAAATAAAAGCTTGGTTTAACGTGAAGAAATTGACAGAATATATTAGGCTACTGTTGTACAGTAGATTTAGCTACGTCTCTATGTAATAATAATAATAATAATAATAATAATAATCCTCTACTACTACTAATAATAATAATAATAATAATAATAATAATAATGCCTAGATCGTTGCTTATTTTTCACTTGATTTTTTTATAAACCATGTTTACTTTTAAACAGCATACAACCTTTAAATGTTTATGTATTATTTACTTATAATGATTATCATCAGAAATAAACTCATTGAATTTAATTACATTTTTAAAAATAGTTAAATAAAATAAAAATAAAACATTTTGCTGTGGTACTGAAATTGGTACAGAGTACTGTAAGATTTTTATGGTACTGGTACCGACTACTGGAATTTTGGTACCGTCACATCCCTACTAACATGACTATAATAACATTGAAGTATATTGCATTATTGTATTATATAATCCATATAAAATTCTATAATGAAATTACTAAATACAATTTAATTTAATCTTAAATGCAATTGATCATATACAGTTAAAGAGTAAGAAAAGCTGCATTATAGCTTCAGCTGCGAGGTTTCTCTGAATAACGCAGATATACGCGTGTGTACCGCTGGTTAATGAGAGCTCTGTAATCTGGGCCTTTATAAAATGTGTTTTTATTGTGAGAACTAGTGAAAATGGCACACTTAGCATTGCTCGAGGAAAGTTTGACGAGAGTGACGTAAGGCTGTAAGGAAAGCCCTAATAATGGAGATAGTTTGGCTGCGTTTTATGCAAATAACTAACCTTGTGCACGCAGCCGCTCATTTAGAATACTCCAAATTCAGTAACATCAGAACGATGTTAAGATCAAATTCATGTGCGTACAAACGTTTTGTGAATCAGGCGGAAATTTTTTGCAAGAAGTTCTCCTGTGTATACAAATATGAAAGAATCCATGCAGTTATTAGTGAATGAGACCCAGTGTCTCTGAATCAGTAGTCTCCATTAGCAAAATTGTCAAGTTGAAGTTAATTTACACAAAACAATTTGAATTCATATTTCTGCATTTCAATGAACAATTTCAATATTTCAAATCAGTATTTTTATATATTTGTGCATATAAATGAAAAGAATATATTCTATGGTTAATTTAATGAAAATTAACGAAAATACGCCTTTATTATTTTAAACCTTACATTAAACATTTTGAATCTGGCTAAAATTATGGTTCCAACGACTGACCAAAAAAAAAAAAAAAAAAAAAGATATACTGAATAGCGTAAAAATTAATGAAAATAATAACAATAATAATTAGTAATGTCTTTTTAACTATATTCTCAGTGTCAAATGTTTACAAAGAAAATGAAAAAAAAACACAAATTATGCAAAGCTATTGCATTTAACTGCTGCAGCACACATTGTTGACTCATTTAACACATTTGTTTAAGCCTAAAAATGAATAAACATCTTGAATATTCAGAAAATTCAGCTCTAACTATATGTAAAGTGAAATATAACCACACCTCTAACTGTACAGTGTTTGCCAAAATAACAATCAACCACCAACATAATATGATTTTCAATAAACTCACCTAGTGTCTCATCATCTATTTTGGCCCCAGATTTCTCCAGGGACTCTAGTACCAGCATGGACAGATCTGCAGCACTGTTTTGCTGTTTAGGAAACAAACATTAGCACAGCGATCTTACTCACAGAGGAAAAAAGCAAACTGTCTCAGAAACAACTGACCTGTTCAGAGCTTTAATGACATGATAAATTAGAGTCTCTGATTGACCTAAAGCAGATGACAAAGGAACACATACCTGATTATAACTAAAGAAGAGCAAAGCTCCATTGTACATCAACTCTCTGGCCTCTGCATACTTCGCTTGTGACATGTACCTGCACCCAAAGCAACATGTTATTATTAACATGATGTTTCTGTGGTCACACAGGGGTCAAGAGACAATGAAACATAATAAATAATCAATTTTAAAGTATGCATGTAACAGAAGTTGCATGGCATATATCCAAGTGAAATGGCTCCTCAAAAAATAATAATAATCAGGGTGGGAAATTAGCACGGCGGGTGACTTTGCCTTGTATAACAGCCACAGTGGCGGGTGGATTGAAAAACATTTTTTATTGGTTACTACTTAAAACATTCCTTGTAACGGATTGGACAGCTTTTGTCAAAGAAAAGTCAATAGTTTACAAAATCAAATGATTCTGACAGTTTTTGCCATTGAAATGACTGGAGAAAAAGTGTCCCAATCAACCTTAATTCACCCCATACTATGCTAGTGCACTTTATTTTATAAATTTGAATTCTGGAAAAAATATATAAGTGGCTGGTAAAATTGGGCATCCCACCAACCACTGTTAAGTTGGTTCTCTCACAGCCAAGTTAATTTCCCACCCTGATAATAATAATACAAAATAAATAAAATAAAAAAGTAGGACAGAACTTTATTTTGTCCATTGGATCGTTGTAGTTTGATATTGGTCGATCTCAAGTGAGTGGCAGGCTGTCCCATCTTCGCGGCAGTAAACAGGTCATCAGAGAAGAGATGTTGTTGCAAGTGGGAGGGGAAAGTTTATTTTAATTAAAGATTACGAGGGCAGGGCACATGAATAATAAGAAAAAGGAAAAAAGAAGAATAATAAACATAAATATAACCCTATCTGCACAGATAAATCACACCCCATGCACCATGAGTTTCACCCCCTTCCCTCTGGTAATCGTTTTAGAACTCCTATCAGCAAAACAAATCGGTTTAGTCATTCATTTATCTAAAGCTGTCAAATTTTTTAATGTTAGGTAAAATTTTGTTGTTTGACTTATGTTTTTATATGTTTGTATTGACTTTGTGGTAATTGTCTTATGCTTGTATGCTGCAACCAAATTGCCCTCTGGAAAAGAATAAAGATCATTTATAATAAATACTGCTCCATAAAAAAATGAGAATTGTCCAATTTGACTTCATAGTGACTTTAAAACATATGTGCCAAGTTCTTAGAAATATTTTGGCTGTGACACATTAATCCCATTTTCAAATTTACATTTAGCCCTATAAAGATTTTTTTTTTAACAACAAATACCATTCATTTTGAGGAAAAAAAATAAAAATAATAATAATAATAATAATTCGCACCAGAAGACATTTTACAACCTGAACTAACAGTGTCTTATCATAATAGGGTGTGCAGTGATCCTCTTTATGATCCTGTTTTTTTGCTGCATGTTCCTTCATATACAGGGTTGGACAAGGAAACTGAAACACCTGGGGGGTATTCCAGAAAGCAGGTTATGCGACATACCTAGACATAGAAAACTGAGGTAATTTTCAGGGTATGCAAGAAGAAGCCAAAGCAACTTACTCTCTGAAAATAACCTGGTTAAGTTTCTGTTCCAGGGTTAGTTTACTTCAGGTTCAGAAAGTTTTTTTGTTTTTGTTTTTTTGCAGCAGCAGCAGGACGTTTTCTATACTATAAATGTATTTCTATAATAATAATAAAAAATAAAAATATTTTTTTTTCCTTTTAAGCAAAGTGGAAGCAAGACAACTAAAAAGTAATTTATACATCTGTTGAGAAGGTCTTGTCTGTTAACCATTGGCTGAACATTGATGGTAAGATTATCTTGCTTTCTGGAATACCTCCCTGGTTTTAAATAATCATTTATTAGTATGGTGCAGGGCCTCCTTTTGCAGGAGTACAGCACAATTCATCTTGGGAATGACTGATACAAGTCCTTCACAGTGACCAGAGTGATTTTGAGCCATTCCTCTTCCAGAGCAGTGGCCAGGTCACGGTGTGATTCCGGTGGAGGAAAACGTTACCTGACTTGCTCCTCCAAAATTGGCAGTGATGCGCCCATCAAGCACAGCACTAGTGGTTTTATGTTTTTTGGATACAATCCGGGTTAATACCTGGATCAGACAACTTCCTCTTGCGTCAACAGTCACTCCTCATGGATGTGGTTCATCCTACGTGGCCAACATTATCCTATACCATAGCTCTCGAAACATCACGAAGACTTGCTGTCCTGGTCACAGATGAGCCAGTGTGATGTGCACACAACAATTTATCCTCTTTCGAACTCTGATATGGCTCCCATTATGTTTTGTGGATTGAAATACTTTATGTACAGCTCGCAGTGAAGATTGGCCACCAGGCTGCACACACATTATATTGCCAAAAGTTTTGGGATGCCTGCCTTTATATTCACATGAACTTTAATGACATCCCATTCTTAATCCATAGGAATTAATATAGAGTTGGCTCACCCTTTGCAGCTATAACAGCTTCAAGTCTTCTGGGAAGGCTTTCCACAAGGATTAGGGGTGTTTATGGGAATTTCTGAAGCGCATTTGTGAGGTCAGGCACTGATGTTGGACGAGAATGCCTGGCTCACAGTCTCCGCTTTAATTCAGTTGAGGTTAGGGCTCTGTGCAGACCAGTCAAGTTCCTTCACACCAAACTTGCTCATCCATGTCTTTATGGACTTTGCTTTATGCACTGGTGCACAGTCATGTTGGAACAGGAAGAGGCCATCCCCAAACTGTTCCCACAAAGTTGGGAGCATGAAATTGTCCAAAATGTCTTGGTATGCTGAAGCATTAAGAGTTACTTTCACTGGAACTAAGGGGCCAAGTCCAACCACTGAAAAATCAACCACACAACATAATCCCCCTCCACCAAACTTTACACATGGCACAATGCAGTCAGGCAAGTACCGTTCTCCTGGCATCCGCCAAACCCATACTCGTCCATCGGATTGCCAGACAGAGAAGCGTGATTCCTCCCTCCAAAGAACACGTCCCCACTGCTCTAGAGTCCAGTGGTGACATGCTTTAGACCAGTGGTTCTCAAACCTGTCCTGGGGACCCCCCACCAGTGCACATTGTGCATGTCTCCCTCATCTAACACACCTGATTCAACTTATCAGCTCATTAGTAGAGACTGCAAGACTTGAATTGGGTATGTCTAATGAGGGAGACATACAAAATGTGCAGTGGTGAGGGGTCCCCAGGACAGGTTTGAGAACCACTGCTTTAGACCACTGCATCTGACGCTTTGCATTGCTCTTGGTGATGTAAGGCTTTGATGCAGCTGCTTGGCCATGGAAACCCATTCCATGAAGCTCTCTACACACGGTTCTTGAGCTAATCTGAAGGCCACACAAAGTTTGGAGGTCTGTAGCGATTGACTCTGCAGAAAGTTGGCGACTTCTGCACACTGTGTGTCTCAGCATGTGCTTACCCCACTCTGTGATTTTATGTGGCCTACCACTTTGTGGCTGAGTTGCTGTTGTTCCCAATTGCTTCCACTTTGTTATAATACCACTAACAGTTGACTGTGGAATATTTAGTAGTGAGGAAAGTTCACGAATGGACTTATTGCACAGGTGGCAACCTTTCACAAATGTTTGTAGAAGCAGTCTGTGTGCCTAGGTGCTTGGTTTTATACCCCTGTGGCCGCCATGGAAATTATTGGAACACCTGAATTCTATTATTTGAAGGGGTGTCCCAATACTTTTGGCAATATAGTGTATATAGGAGTGAATCCTCCGACACTATATTGGCCAGTGTTTCAGATTGATTGTCCAACCCCTGTAGATTGCAACTTAATATTAGATATTAATAAGGATTTTTATTTCCCCCCCTTAAGAATATAAAACTTTATGCCAAACTTTTTCCTCTTTTAATGAGGCTTTTTTTTTTTTCATTATGCTGTCAGTACAGTTGTATCACCCTGACACGTCTACTTTATTATCTGATCCGTTCATACTGATGTTGCTTGTCTCTCAGTAGTGAGTAGATGACGTTTGGGCACAAAACAGAGGGACCTTCAAATTCAATGCCTATAAATGACAACTTGGTTGGCAGCTTACTAGATTTGAAACTCCCCAAAACGATGCCTAGATAGGCAGCACACTACGCTGAGAACTTGCTAGCTTGCTAGGTTGAGACCATGATGACCAAAATCCTGCATGGGTAGGCAGCTCAATAGACAGCAGGTCAACAAAAGGAAGAATGAATGACAGACAATGTTTTAAGACATAATTTCTTTATAATAATGTCTTTATCACATTGGTCTGAATTTAGCTGATGATTTTAGACAGAGACTTTAAACTGAAATTTCACAATTCTGTTGGTATACAAGCTCTGTTATTAAAACGCTTACATTCAAAGAAATGTCGGAGATAATCTGATTGGCATATAATATAACATTAATTTGGGTCAAGTGTTATTATATTATAGTATAATTGATACATTTGTCAGCTGGTGCAATTGTTAATCAATATTGTTCTTCAAATTAGCATGTAGCTAAACAGGCTCATGCTGACAATTTGTCATGAACGACGTAAAAAACAACCAATCAGAAATAAGATATGACCGAAGGGGCGAGACATGACGAGCAGCTGGCCAATCAGCGTAACCGAGGAACGTATTCGGTTGACAACAAGAAAGATCTGGAAGCGACTGGGCCTGGACCAGTCATTATTACTCTGGCAATTAGCAAAAAAGCTTACCTGAAGAATAATGTGCGGTACATCTGATGTGCCTCATAATAATCTCCTCTCTCCACACTGGCTCTCAGTTTGCCCTCCACTCGCTGTACTCCTCCGCGGTTCCTCGCGCTGGAGCTCTTCAGAGACTCCTGCTCCGACATGACTGCTCCGACCAACCAAACGCGATCACTGAGCCTTCAGACTTGCCGTACTCACACTGACATTATATGGCATCCACAGACGGATAGAACATCTCTTATAATTTTTTATAAAACATGCTTTTGGCACAATGGAAGAACACGCATAAAAAATTAATAAAAAAAAATATATATATATAATAATAAATATAAATATACATAAAAAGGTGGTCAATAATAATGGCCGAAATGTACGATATTAAATATTTACAGTATGAACTAATGCATCAATCAGTCAATCAATAAATAAAAAGTAAACAAGTACCACCAAATACATATAAAAGGAAATTGTAATGAATTTAGCAAATTTCTTCTCCGTAACCATCATACACCAGGCCAAGAGATTAACAGTTTAAATACAGAATATCCTTTATTTTTTTTCATTTTGACATTTATGGTACATATAAAATACATATATGGTGGTTAAAATGTTACAATTTAGATCAAAACAACTAAATTAAGCTAACCTAACTAACAGAACATTACAATATTAAAAGAAAACAGAAAGAAAAAGCAGTGAACCTTTATTCTGGATGTTACTAAATAGGCAAAATGTCTAACATGTTTCTAGTTTGCTGTCCTGAATGAATCCCTGAACTGAACTCACAGGATTACAGTGCATCTTAATCTAGGGAGATGAATTCTCTCCCCAAAGGCAACAGACATTAACAACTGTCATGGTGTGTCCATACTGTCATCGCTCAATGTAGGAAAAGAATGATACATCTCTGTAAACATTTTTTTTTTTTTTTTTTTTTTTAAATTACAATAAGCAGCAAATACTTTTTCCTGAACAGTTCAGAACAGCATTGGTCCTTCATCGGTTTTAAATTCTAGAAAAGGTGACAACAATTCAGAGCAATTTGAGGTTTACTGCTGACAACTTCTTTGGAAAAGTGGGACAAGTAAAAATGTCTCTTACAATACAAATAAAAAAACCAAACAACTGTCCAACATCATGCCTTTATACTGGTACTTGGGTCTGTCTGGGTGGGATTGGTTTGGGGACTCCTGGCCCTTGTCTGTAAGGTTGAAAAGCAGGTCAGGTGATGATAAATCTCAAATATTGTTGTACTCAAATTAAATAAAAGAGAGAAAGATTATTAAAAGGAAAGACATTTTCAAATTTAATACCATATGAACTAGATTTTCAAGTAAATGGTGTTTGCTAGTGCAAAGCAAGGGTGCTATTGGTTGCTAAGCATTTGCTTGGATATTCTGAATGTTTTTAAGCATGTTTCTAGGATGTTTTGACTGGTTGCTTGGCCCAAGTCTTTGATATTCTGGGTAAGGATACATTATGGCTGCATCTGGAATAGCACACTTCCCTACTACATAGTAAGCGAAAAACAGTATGTGACAAAAGTAGTATGTCCGAATCACAGTGCTCATAAAAGAGTAGGCAAAAAGTTCCCGGATAACCTACTTCTTCCGGCGAGATTCTGAAGTGTGCATACGATGGACACTTTACTATCCCATGAGGCCACAGCAAAATTATTTGTAAATGGCAGTGAAACGACACAACTGACACTGGAAGATCACATGATAATGACATCATGGCGAATGTAGTTTGTCCAGATTACATTCATACTACACACACATACTACTCATACTATATAAAACATACTTTTTAGCTGTCGGGAAGTAATTACTTATTCAAAATAAGCACCTACTCAAGAGAGTATACAATTTTGAATGCAGCCTATGACTCACCATTAAAAATTTTAGACCCACTTTATATTAAGTGTCTTTCACTACATCCCCTCTTCTTTTTATAACAGTCTGCAAACGTCTGGGGACTGAGGAGACAAGTTGCTCAAGTTTAGGAATAGGAATGTTGTCCCAACTGTCTTAGGTCTTTTTTGTCGCATCTTCCTCTTTATGATGCGCCAAATGTTTTCTATGGGTGAAAGATCTGGACTGCAGGCTGGCCATTTCAGTACCCGGATCCTTCTTCTACGCAGCCATGATGTTGTAATTGATGCAGTATGTGGTCTGGCATTGTCATGTTGGAAAATGCAAGGTCTTCCCTGAAAGAGACAACGTCTGGATGGGAGCATATGTTGTTCTAGAACTTGGATATACCTTTCAGCATTGATGGTGTCTTTCCAGATGTGTAAGCTGCCCATGCCACACGCACTCATGCAACCCCATACCATCAGAGATGCAGGCTTCTAAACTGAGCGCTGAGAACAACTTGGGTTGTCCTTGTCCTTTTTAGTCTGGATGACCTGGTGTCCATGTCTGACCACAGAACAGTTTTCCACTTTGCCACAGTCCATTTTAAATGAGCCTTGGCCCAGAGAAAACGCCTGCTCTTCTGGATCATGTTTAGATATGGCTTCTTTTTTGACCTATAGAGTTTTAGCCGGCAACGGCGAATGGCACGGTGGATTGTGTTCACCGACAATGTTTTCTGGAAGTATTCCTGAGCCCATGTTGTGATTTCCATTACAGTAGGATTCCTGTATGTGATGCAGTGCCGTCTAAGGGCCCGAAGATCACGGGCATCCAGTATGGTTTTCCGGCCTTGACCCTTACGCACAGAGATTGTTCCAGATTCTCTGAATCTTTGGATGATATTACGCACTGTAGATGATGAGCACTGTAGAACTCTTTGCAATTTTTCTGATATTGCTCCACTATTTTTGGCCGCATCATTGGGGGAATTGGTGATCCTCTGAGAGACACTGCCACTCTGAGAGGCTCTTTTTATACCCAATCATGTCGCCAATTGACCTACTAAGTTGCAAATTGGTCCTCCAGCTGTTCCTTATATGTACATTTAACTTTTCCGGCCTCTTATTGCTACCTGTCCCAACTTTTTTGTAATGTGTAGCTCTCATGAAATCCAAAATGAGCCAATATTTGGCATGACATTTCATAATGTCTCACTTTCAACATTTGATATGTTATCTATATTCTATTGTGAATATAATGTAAGTTAATGAGATTTGTAAATTATTGCATTCCTTTTTTAATTCACAGTTTCTACAGTGTCCCAACTTTTTTGGAATCGGGTTTGTAAATCCCGGGCTGTCAGATCCACATTTGACAGTCACAGTTGTATTAACCTTATAAAGCATGACAAATAATAGTAAGACATTTTTTCTTTTTTTTTTTTTTTTTTTTTTTTTTTTTAATTACGCTGTGCGAACTGTGGTGATTCGCATGACACTAAACACAGAACCAGACTTCATTCGCCCCAATGGAAAGCATATTCACACTGTGAACATTACCCATCCCCTATATAGTGCACTATGTGCCATTTACCATATAGAAAACAATAACTGTATGAACAAGCGACCGATTGTAGCCTCAGCTTCAGCGACTATAGTGTAGGGGGTGGGAAGCTTCCGATAAAGAGCATGTGATTGGACAGAAAATCTGATTAGAAGCTGAAATGCAGAATGATGTCATCAAAATTGTTGATCCATATTGGCGGAAGTGAGAGACTGTAAGTGTCGAATGCTTATATCTTTTAAATGCGAATTTTGTCATTGTTTTGGCACACACTAGCTTATAGATAACCTTAAAAGGCTCAGATATACTTCATGCAAAATCAAAGAACGAACTGATGTGATGTCATTTCGAACAAAATCAGGCAAAAACTATCTTCATTTAGAGTTAATTTTGGAAGTTTGAAACAGCTTGCCAAAGCGAACTTTCCGGAAAAGTTTGCTATGGCTGGTAAACATCTTTGTACTGCCATTGGACCGTGGCGATTACATAATAGCTAGGTGTGCGCGGAGGCTCCGCCTTCTTTCACATGGAAATCTTTTCCGCTTCATTTCTCCTGTTCAGTCCGTCATGATCAGACGTCTGCGAGTGAAAACATGAACACACTGGAGAGCTGCTTTATAGTAGAAAATTAAGTTGGACTTCTGTTGAAACGAGACACTGACACAGTTTTTCATGTTTAATACAGTAAAGCTGCTTGATTTTACGCAATTTATTTATTGTATAAAGTGCTATACAAATTTACTGGAGTGCCGAATTGCAGAGCTTGTGCAAACATATCTATGTTGCTATGATCAGATGCTTTTCTTATGCTTTATTTAAAAAATGCTTGCTTTTGTTGTGTTTATTTTGTTATTGAGAGGAAAGCGTGCAGCACATATTTACATATTCACATAAACGCCGCTCTTAGCAGTGTGGGTGGCATCAGGATATTCACTAACAGTATATCACTGCTCACATATTTCAAACTTCTTTTTACCCCTAAGTGAAGAACAAAAAAGAACTTATCGGGACCTTAAGGCTAACATATTCATACTAAATTTTGATTTCATGGTGACTTTAATGTTACGAGTCTGTCGCTTGCCTTAGCAAACACCACCAATAAATCAATTGAGAGCACGAACAGATTGGGTTTGATATTTCAACTGACATTACCTTGGTTGAGCTACTGAGGTATCCCCTGGATGTGTTGGTCTAGTTGGCTGAAAGAAACAAATGAAGTGAGCAAAGTTAATATAAACATGATAAGCAGAAGTTTACTTACTATTAACTTTTTTTTTTTTAAATTGCAAAGTAAGTTTTATTTAGTGAGGGTGGTTCATTAGAGTAACGTGTGCTTTGTCGGGACACAGTGGAATTGTGGAAATGAAAGCACGGCATAACGTAATCAGTAATTTCTAGCTGTCTCCAAGAAGAGCTCATGTGTATCAGTGTATTTGTAGCCCTGTTTCTATAGGGTTAACACATTTTTCATCATTATGGCAGAACTGTGTGAGTGGTTTGCTGTTTGAACCTCTGTCATTGTCTGTGGAGTAGCCACCCTTCTTGTATTGCCGTTTGCCCCCACGTTTGACTGGGTATTCGAAGGACCATTTGCTGCATTAGTTGACCTGTTGTAAAAACATATGAAACAAAATATCAAATGTCAGAAGATTTCACAACAATTTTCATACATTTTTTATTTTGTGTTTGCTGACATGGACTTTCTCTCTCTGGGTGAATTCACTAATCAGTTGCATTGCAATATTTTAAACCTGCATCTTATTTTAAATGCCACTCGCAATCCAACTCAACTAGGAACTATGTGCTACGCGTTTTTAAATGAAGTCAGTCCGTCAAATTAAGTCATCTCAAACACGCCTCCTTTCTATTCAGTTGAGGTTCATTATGGAATGTGCTGAATTCACAAACATCAACGTCACTATTAGCATGACGTTTTTTATCCTTCCCACAGAAAGCAATGGTAAAAGTAGATGTGTATGTTTTCTAGTCATCACAGCAGCAGAATTTTTGGGGAAACTTTTAAACCTTGGGTTGCTGGTCTGAACATTTTGTCTTTCAGCTATTGTGGGCACATTTCTGTACACAAGGTGCAATTGCTTCAGCAGCTTTTTGTGGCCGTGTTTGTGCCGTTACCTGCTTTTTCTCATTCCTTCTGTGAGTTATGTGCCAAAACAATGAAAATAATAAAAAGAAAATGGAAGTATGCATAATTCATTCTTAGTGATTTACCTTCTCTGTCTTAATTTTAAACTTCCTCCATTATTTACTAATAAAATATGGAATATTACAACATCCAAGATTGAACATAAGACATAGGGCCCTATCATACACTCGGTGCAAAGCTGCGGCAGGCATGGTGCAAGTGTTTTTTGCTAGTTTCAGCCTGACGCAGTTCTCATTTTCACGTCCAACGCCACGTTATTTCAATAGAAAATGCACTTGCCCATTTGTGCGCCCATGGCTGGTCCGAAAACATGGTGTGTTCAGGTGCATTGTTGGTGCATTGCTATTTTGAGGCAACTAAAAACGCGTCACTGACCAACTGAAACCTGGGGCCTGTACCATGATGATAGTTTAACAAAGTCAGGGTTACAGGATTAGTTTTGAGTTGACAAAACCAAACCAATCTATTCAGGCTTTGTTGGTCCCATGATGCTGATCATCAGCTTTCTCTGTCAACTCAGGCTTTGATCCTGAGTTTAGGAGTTTAGCTGTGACATCAGTAGTGAACAGCCAATCACACGCTGTGGATCAGTGGAACTGAGATTCACTTCTCGCGAGAGAAGCAACGAGATTCATTTCTCTCTTCTGCGGAGTATTACATGATTGAAAAATATTAAGAATTTGAACAGATTTACACAGCAAGAAGAAAAGAGCTGTCTATGAAAGAGGAAAACTTAAATCTTACTATGTCAGTACAAGTAAAAGTTATGAAGTTAGTTTAGTTGATATAGATATAGAGAGAACTGAACATTTATGTAGTCATTTTTATAGCTTTATTTATTGATTTTAAAGCTTATTTGTATGACCTTTATATAGGCTATTTATATTTATTTTAACTAAGTGTCTATTAATGATTGATTAACTAAAATTATACATGTGTAATTGATTAAGGGTATAATAATTACATAAATTATATCTAAATCATTCAAAATTATTATTATAAATAAGCATTGTTAAAAGCCAAACACTTTTAAAAACCCTTTGCTATGTAGTGATCTTTAATTTGGAGTAGAAAAGGGGGAGTGACTTTATTGCATCAGAGGTGTGCCACTTTGCTCACAGCTGATTGGTCCAATATCAGTTTGAAATCTCTTATCCAGAACATAACCTGCCCTGGAACAGGTTAGCCATGGAGTGCAAGTTACTATGGAGATGAACACTGCTAAAAGCCAAACCACTTTAATGGTACCTAAAACCCAGGATTGGCACAAAGTAAGCTTAAACATATCTGGCTAACTAGCTAAACCGGCTTCATGGTATAGGCCCCTGGTCTAAAGTCAAAGACACAATATTTTTGTTTGTTATTTAAAGAGTGCCTATAGACGGCACTATACAGAGTGCCTATACACTCTGCTTATTACACACAGGGACACGCAGCAGCACACAAACATTTTTAAATATTAAAAATAAAAGAATTCCTCTCTGGAGAAGCATTCAGTCTTTCCACTCCCAAATTCCGGCATGTAAATAGTGAATCCACCATGGTGCAAGCGCAACTGGCTTTTAAAGGGAATGGGAGATGAGACTCTGATTGGTTTATTGCACGTCATGCCCAAATCACGAGAATAGAGACAACCCTTTTAGGCCATGCGCCGGGTGCACTGACCATTTGTCTTGTCGTTAAAGTAGCAAAAGTGTATTAGGACACGCCTCTAAGTGCACTTGCACCATGCGCTTCAGACCATGCGCTCAGATCATTAAAATAGGGCCCAAAAGTTCCAAGATTGAAGTGGCATAAAAAGAAATTACATAATGCCTGGTACACACTGCACAATTTCCCTGAAAATCAGGGCTAAAAATTGCAAACAAATGCCCGAAATAGGAGGCAAATTGTTGATCATTCACATGAGTGACAATCGCATAGTGTGTATTATCAAAGATGCGATCTGAGAGAAGCGCTGATGTATCACTGATGATGCCTGTGATATATCTGAATATCTGGACCTGTCTTTGACTCAGGCTACATTCAGACTGCAGGTAAATGTGGCCCAAATTTTTTACTCATATGTGACTCCAATCTGTTTTTGTCATGACAGTGTTGTATGACGACATGAGGGTGAATAATTAATGACAGAATTAGCCTGAACTAACCCTTTAATTAATTTCTTGTATCACTAGTTCTCTTGTGTGTTAGGTTGTGAAATTTTGTTTCTCAGAGTTTGTAGACCAGACAAAATTGTCGGCGATTCTTCCTATTGAAATGCTGTGTAATGTGTGACGCCCTGACTCCAATCCGTTGTGTAATGTGCACACAACAAAAACTAAATGGTGCCCCTGACAGTCATGTTGTGTGAGAAGAACAGCGTTCCGACAACTTTGAAAATCGTGACATAAGCACATAAATAATTGATGGACCTTTGTGGTCTGGATGGACAACCCTTGCTACAGCATTTGAGACTGTCTCTTCTGAATATGTAGAGCAATGCGATTATTACGACCACCAAAATTGGCACCACCAGAAGAAAGAAGATCAAGAGTCCATCTCTCAGGGAGTAATCTAAAAAAAGAATTTCAAAGATATGATGTAACCATTAAAACATGTCACTGTGTGTAGTTTATTTAGAGAGTGAGACAGTATGAGCATGCTCTTACCGATCTGTGCAGGGCCACTGTCGACACTTCCTCCCCTGCCAGATTTGTCACAGTTGGGTGGAGCCCAGCCATTATTACAATGACAATGGAATTGATCATTACACACCTATATAAAAAAAAAAAAAGGGTGAGACTTGATGAATTGGTATAGTAAAAATTGGTCTCTACAAGTAAGCGGAACAAGCACTGATTCACATTAACACCTTAACACAAAAAAAAGGTAGTTAGTAACTTACTCCATTACTGGTGCAGTTTCTCTGGGCGTCACATTTCTGACTCTGATCCAGAACTGAAGAATTCAAACACTTAAATTCCAAACACACCTAAGAGAAATACAGGGCTCAGCTGTTTGTTTAAAAGTTATAGATAATATTAAAATAAAAGTATCACATTTAAAAGCAACACGTGCATATTATAGAGGATACACTTTAAAATAGATTCTTTATATGATTAAAATATGTTTGAAATGTTCCAATACAGGTAGAAGTTTAAAGGGATAGTTCACCCAAAAATGAAAATTACCCCATCATAGGTGTAAATGACATTCTTCTTTCAGACAAACACAATTGGAGTTATACTGAAAAAATGTCCTGGCTCTCCAAAGCTTTATAATGGCAGCCCAAAATTTGAAGACAAAAAAAGTGCATCTATCCATTATAAAAGTAATCCACAAAGGCCTTCTGATGCAAATCATTGGGTTTGTGTAAGAAAAATATCCATATTTAACACGTTATAAAGTAAAATATCTAGCTTCTGGCAGACCGCCTTCCGTATTCAACTTCAACGAAAAAAACGTAACTGCCATCCTTATGTCAAGTCAAGTCAAATCACCTTTATTTATATAGAGCTTTTAACAAGTCCAATTGTTTCAAAGCAGCTTCACAGTGTTAACAGGAAAATAATGCAACAGAATTTGTACAGCCGTTCTGGTGAAACGGTGATGTTATCCAGCTAATTTCAAGTATCATATAGTGTCAATGCGGGCAGATCGGTAATATAGATGAAATTTAGGTGTCCCCAATTTAGGTGTCCCCAATGCTTAATGTTTGGAAGAGACAGGACATATTTTAATTAGGGCTGTCAAGCAATTCAATTTTTATCTAATTAATTACATGTCGTGGCGAATAATTAATCTAATCAACTCGCAAATGAATCGCACATCAAATTTGGCTGAGAAATGACTCCTAAAAGATCATTTAAAGTCATTATTGTGTGAAAAGGCAAATAGACATTACAAAAAGTTGCTTCAGACAGAAATATTTTGGGGTGAACTATACCTTTAATGTTTGTTTTTATTCATTTGGAAATATTTATTTGATATATATTTTAATTAAAATATACTCTAAATAATAAACTAAAACTGCCAGTTGGTGGTGATAAATGTCTAATGGTCATTCATTCATTCATTCATTCAATTCGTTCAAACGGCTGATTCATTCAGGATTTAAGTAAATGGTTGTATAATACCAGTATCGCATTTGCACTCATCTCGTGCTATTCTGGAAAAAACAAAACAAAAAAACAACTTGAGTGATATTGCACTCGTTACTTGTGTGAAATTGCTTGTACTGTATATCATGTAAATGTGAGGGTGTTTTCACACTGGCAGTTTAGTTCGAAACGGGGCACGGTTCACATGAAAAAATGGGTAATGTGAAAGCTCAGGGGAACCGAATTTGAGACTGCCTGAAGGAGGTGGTCTGAGTTCGGGTGCGCTCGAATGTGCCGCGATTCACGTGAATGTGAAAGCAACATGGACAGGAAAAGTAACCTGCCTACGCATGCGTTTTATCAGATGACAATGCAATTAGTTCAATAAAACACTTGTAAGGGATGATAGTGTTGATGATTTATCTTGGATATGAGCAAGAGCATGCCATGTATATGTGTATTCGCGCCCTAATTTTAATATAACTCTGATTTTATTCATCTGAAAGAAGAATGTTATATACACCTAGGATGGCTTGGCGGCTAATTTTCATTTTCAGGTCAACTATCCCTTTAAAAGCCTATAGCCCTACACAATAAGACTACAAAACAAATGACTCCATTCTAACCTTTCCAGGAGCGCAGACCGAGCTAGTTTTGACATAGGCTGGATCTGGCACATCTGGGCCCAGGCCGAAGTCAGCATTCATGCAGGTGATTGTGCCCCCCTCTATTTTTACTACACTGACCGTCGCTCCTCCCGGTGGGTTGTTGCTGTCGAATACACATTGGATTTTCCCACACATAGCGTTTCTGTAAGGATACAAAATAAATTCACACAGCTCTTTAGTTGAACAAAGAACACAAAGTAACATGTAAAACAGATGGAACAGACAGCTGGGTTATTTTACAATAACAAAGTTATGCAAAACATCTCTTCCATGCTACTTCCACAATTATTAATACAAACTATATAATAACTACACAGTTACTAGAAGCATTTAATCAAAACACTGATGTTTTTAATTAATAACAAATAATAAATAATGTCATTAGATTGATATATGATGAATATAAAGAAAATGCAAAAATACTGAAACTGCTCACACTCACTGAGAAGTTAGCCAAAACAGCCTATGTGGTCTTTTAATATTGTGGAAATTTATATTATATATATTATATTACATATATATATATATATATATATATATATATAATAATACATATTATACACACATATATACACACACACACACACACACACACACACACACACTCACCTAAAGGATTATTAGGAATACCTGTTCAATTTCTCAATGCAATTATCTAATCAACCAATCACATGGCAGTTGCTTCGATGCATTTAGGGGTGTGGTCCTGGTCAAGACAATCTCCTGAACTCCAAACTGAGTGTCAGAATGGGAAAGAAAGGTGATTTAAACAATTTTGAGCGTGGCATGGTTGTTGGTGCCAGACGGGCCAGTCTGAGTATTTCACAATCTGCTCAGTTACTGGAATTTTCACGCACAACCATTTCTAGGGTTTACAAAGAATGGTGTGAAAAGGGAAAAACATCCAGTATGCAGCAGTCCTGTGGGCGAAAATGCCTTGTTGATGCTAGAGGTCAGAGGAGCATGGGCCAACTGATTCAAGCTGATAGAAGAGCAACTTTGACTGAAATAACCACTCGTTACAACCGAGGTATGCAGCAAAGCATTTGTGAAGCCACAACACGCACAACCTTGAGGCGGATGGGACCTCACCGGGTATCACTCATCTCCACTACAAATAGGAAAAAGAGGCTACAATTTGCACAAGCTCTCCAAAATTGGACAGTTGAAGACTGGAAAAATGTTGCCTGGTCTGATGAGTCTCGATTTCTGTTGAGACATTCAGATGGTAGAGTCAGAATTTGGCGTAAACAGAATGGGAAACATGGATCCATCATGCCTTGTTACCACTGTGCAGGCTGGTGGTGGTGGTGTAATGGTGTGGGGGATGTTTTATTGGCACACTTTAGGCCCCTTAGTGCCAATTGGGCATCGTTTAAATGCCACGGCCTACCTGAGCATTGTTTCTGACCATGTCCATCCCTTTATGACCACCATGTACCCATTCTCTGATGGCTACTTCCAGCAGGATAATGCACCATGTCACAAAGCTTGAATCATTTCAAATTGGTTTCTTGAACATGACAATGAGTTCACTGTAATAAAATGGCCCCCACAGTCACCAGATCTCAACCCAATAGAGCATCTTTGGGATGTGGTGGAACGGGAGCTTCGTGCCCTGGATGTGCATCCCACAAATCTCCATCAACTGCAAGATGCTATCCTATCAATATGGGCCAATATTTCTAAAGAATGCTTTCAGCACCTTGTTGAATCAATGCCACGTAGAATTAAGGCAGTTCTGAAGGCGAAAGGGGGGTCAAACACAGTATTAGTATGGTGTTCCTAATAATCCTTTAGGTGAGTGTATGTGTATGTGTGTATAATATATATATATATATATATATATATATATATAAACAAATACACTAATTACAAACATTGATAAACACAATATAACAAAGTTACAAAGTCATGTCTAACTGTAGTGTATTCAGGTACAGACATTTAACAATTAGGACTAATCGTAAAATAACACTATAGTGTTGTAAAATTAAATATAGTGTATAGTAAATACACTGTATATATTAAATATAGATTAAAATATTTGTTAAAGCTGTATTTTGTTGTTTGATTAACATTAAGGACAGATAGCAGCAGGTATTTATAGGTTGCTGTCACTTTAAGACCGAATGCAATATAATGATACACATCCGATTTCTTTCTCAACTGTTTACGTTCACTTAAGAGCTAACCAACTGCGTTTATGAGATTCTTCTTGAGTCTGTTATCGTATTACAATATTTTTCACAAAAAAAAAAAAAAACACATTAATTAAAAAATAAAGTATTGTATGAGTACAGGGGACTCTTAATCTGGTAAATTTGTGAGCACTGGGAATCTTTTTTTTTTTCAAATAAAGACAAGGTAACAAATTTTACATACAGCACAGTAAAAAAAAAATTACATGAATTTGACAGTGGGCAACTGAATATAGCGTAGCACATGGAATCAAGGCATCTCCAGTGAAGCTGAACTGACCAGAGTAACACATCCAGGCTAAAAATGTGCACTTCAGAATATCTGACAGCTGGATTCGATTAAATCTGCAAGGTTTGTGAAATTAAATGTTTATTAGATATTCAATGATTGTTTAAATTATATAAATCCATACTTGCAGAATTCTGACGGACTGTGAATGAAAAAGTATAGTTTTTGCCTTTCTGTTACTAATAATATATAAAAGCTTTTTCATATACAGTTAACTTTCTTTGTTTAACAGTTCTAGCTAGTAATCTATAGGACAAAACTGTTAAACAGAGACCATTAGTGACGATTTCAAAACACTGCTTCAAGAAGCTTCGAAACTTTTACAAATCTTTTGTTTAGAATCAGTGTATCAAATTGCCAAAGTCACATGATTACAGTAAACGGGGCTTTTTTACGTCATACCTGTTTTAAAACATTTCAATGGTTCACTGCTGGCGTGGGGTTGCGATGATCTCTGTGAACCCATGTGGATTCACTGAGATTACCCCCCAGTGGCGAACCATTGAACAAGTGTCTATGGTTTTACCTGATCTCTGATCAGTTTTAGACATTTAACAGTTTAACAGGTGAGGATTGAAGAGTGAGGAGGTTTCCTGAGGAGTCATGAGCGAGGATACACGGGTGTATCTGTTGCGGAAGTGTTTTATCGATTAAACGTGACGCACGTATACATTCTTCTCCCCCTTCACATCTTGCCACAGTTTATTAATTATTATTATAATAATCATCATTATTGTTTAGATGTACAAGACAAAAATGTATGTCAACACTACAACACTGTATTAGGACAGTTGCAGAATTATATCAAAGCACAAGAAAATTGAAAGAAAATTAAACTGTAATACTATACAACAAATAAAAAGCAGTTAGTAACTGGGAATAATTAATTGACAATAATAACAACTGGTAATATAAAAATATTTAAAAAAATACGAACAAATGTGGTATTTTGTGGAGGTTGAAAATATTACAATACAAAAATCTCTGATGTTCAAGAATCCCGACATGTAAGCTACAATGCATCCAGAAAGTACTCACGTCGCTTCACTTTTTTCACATTTTGTTATGTTATAGCCTTTTCCCCAAAATGGATTAAATTATATTTTTTTTTACTCAATTCTACAAACAATTCTCCATAATGTCAACGTTATGTTGGAAGATGAACAGTCTCTCCAGTCTCACATCCAGAGCGCCCTGGAGCAGGTTTTCATCAAGGATGTCCCTGTACATTGCTGCATTCATCTTTCCCTCGATCCTGACTAGTCTCCCAGTTCCTGCCACTGAAAAACATCCCCACAGCATGATGCTGCCACCACCATGTTTTCACTGTAGTGATGGTATTGGCCAGGTGATGAGTGGTGCCTGGTTTCCTCCAGACATGACGCTTACCATTCAGGCCAAAGAGTTCAATCTTTGTTTCATCAGACCAGAGAATTTTGTTTCTCATGATTTGAGGGTCCTTCAGGTGCCTTTTGGCAAACTCCAGACAGGCTGTCATGTGCCGTCTGGCCACTCTACCATACAGGCCTGATTGGTGAAGTGCTGCAGAGATGGTTGTTCTTCTGGAAGGTTCTCCTCTCTCCACAGAGAAACGCTGGAGCTCTGTCAGAGTGACCATCAGGTTATTGGTCACATCCCTGACTAAGGCCCTTCTCCTCCAATCACTCAGTTTGGCTGGACGGCCAGCTCTAGGAAGAGTCCTGGTGGTTCCAAACTTCTACCATTAATGGATGATGGAGGCCACTGTCCTCATTGGGACCTTCAATGCTGCAGAAATTTTCTGTACCCTTCCCCAGATCTGTGCCTCGATACAGTCCTGTCTCGGAGGTCTACAGACAATTCCTTGGACTTCATGGCTTGGTTTGTGCTCTCACATGCACTGTTAACTGTGGGACCTTATATAGACAGGTGTGTGCCTTTCCAAATCATGTCCAATCAACTGAACTTATCACAGGTGGACTCCAATCAAGTTGTAGAGACATCTCAAGGATGATCAATGGAAACAGGATGCACCTGAGCTCGATTTTGAGTGTCATGGCAAAGGCTGTGAATACTTACGTACATGTGATTTTTTCGTTTTTTATTTTTAATAAATTTGCAAAGATTTCAAACAAACTTCTTTCACTTTGTCATTATGGTGTATTGTTTGTAGAATTTTAAGGAAATAATTAATTTAACCCATTTTGGAATAAGGCTGTAACAACAAAATGTGGAAAAAGTGAAGCGCTGTGAATGCTTTCCGGATGCACTGTAAATCCAGCGGTGTAGAGTCATCATTAATTGACGATGCTTTGAAGTAATGCTAAAGGGAGCGAGGATATATAATTTCACTTGATTCAATTCCTTGCATTATTTCCTTGCATCCTTCCCTCACATCCAGAAGGGGTGGAGCTAAGACGTGAGGAAAGGAAACGATGATGCACAAATAAGAATTGATAAGCACCCCATAGCTAACAAAGACGGAGAAATGGACATGGCATCATGGCGATATATTGGTCGACCACTAGTCCGTACAGATCACGGATCAACTACAATCCATTTAACTCCTACCCCTAACAATTAGCATAGAATCAGCCACCCAACCATGATGTTTTTTTATGATGTAAAACCGGCATGTTTTGGCTGATGAAAATGTAATGAGGTACTCACTGCACTTCACAAGGTTTTGGAGTAGACCCAGAGTATCCACAGTTTCCAAACGCATTACCATTAGTATTAGCATAACTAAAGCACTTATCATCTGCTTGGGTCGCCGCTACAGAGAAGAAAAAGCACACATGAATTCAACCATACAAAACAAGCTTTGTATAAAAATATTGAAAACGCAGCATGTAATTTGATGCTTGATCGCAAACTGATGCATGATCGCCCAGTATGTTTGAGATAAAACTCTTTACAATGAGAAATACCTGAGCCAAAAAGCTGTTTGCACTGGTAGTCTAATGTCTGGCAGCGGCCCTCATAGCAGAAGGCTGTGTTACTGGCACAAGGGAGGCCGTCCATGATGTAGAAATCTGCTGGACAGAATGGAGACACTCCACCGCAGAACTCTGGCAGATCACAAAGGTTGATAGACGGTCTGCAGGGTGTGCCGGCCACATTGATCTGTTCACAGTTAGTCAGTGTTACACTTGCATTCAAAGGTCTTTGTCTTATTTCACTTGTTTTAAGAATAAATAATTTTGCTTTACAGATATATGCATGTTGTCAAGATATTTGGACTGGACTATAAGATCCAAAATTACTAAGAATTTTTTTTTGCAGTACAAGTAAATTAATAGAGGCCAAATAAATAATTCTTTCAGGGTTAAAGGTGAAGTATGTAGTTTCTGTGTCGCTAATGGCACTGTAACGTGTCCATTTTAAAGTAATTTTCTCTCTGTTCTGTTCCTGTTTTGCCTGTCTTAGTTTTCAAGTTAAGGCGGGCATACACTGTTCCGTTTTCGTCCGATTTTGACTCGTGTGACTCTTTTTTTGGGTCGGGCCAATTTTCAGCTTTGTCGGGCAACGTTTGTCGTGAGGTGTTCATGCATTGTACAGAGTGAAACGAGAGCCGATAAACATCTCCCGATCGGCAATCGGATGGTCGGATGAATTTCTGGCATGTCAGAAATTCTGGTCGCCCCTCGTGAGGGAAGCAGAGCTGCAAACTGATTGCCCTCACTGCGCCTGTGCGAAAACAGACGTTGTGAATCCAGAGCCTCTTTTATTAATTTAGCTACTTGATCATTAATTTACTTTACTTTCACACTTTATTTACTCATTTATTTAATATTTAGGCTATTTCATTTTATTTTCACAGGAAATGTAAATTGTTGTCCATCATTTGACAATTGGTGATAAAGAAAAATGTCACGTCACAAATTTTAAATCATGAAGGAGAGTCAGTGGATATCACACAAGCAATGTGCAAACTTGAGAGAGTTATGTCAATGAAGTTTCAAACCCCAGTCAATTATTCACTGCAGAAAGTGAAAGTAAAATCTGACAAGATTTCGGCGCATATTCAACGAGAGATAAACTAGGCCTACTTCAACATATGGTTATGACAGTCTTCATTTATTTTCTTAATATTTCTCTTGTGGCCCAAGTGAAAAAATGAGAAGAGAAGTAGGTCTATTTATTTGTTTTTGAAATAAAGCTGCTCTTTTCATTAGCCAGGTTTCCACCCAAGGAATTTTTTGCGAAAAAAAGGTTTAGCGCATCAAAATGTTTACTGATATAGCTGATGGAAATGCCAATTATTGATAATTTTTTGCAAATGTTGAACACAATCTTTTTCCGTTTAACTTCAACACATAAATTCTATGTCGATACTTCAGCGTGTCGGGTATGCAGTGATGCATTATGAAATTGTTGCTGGGCAAATAAATTGTAATATTGTAATAAAATTAATAATAAATAATTATAATAAAAGTAGGCCTACCCTAATAATAATAATAATAATAATAATAATAATAATAATAATAATAATAATAATTTAATACATAAACTGGAAATGCTAAATCCTCTTGATATCGATAGCTGATGCATTTGACCATATGGCTATCTCTCTATACACCATATAAACCTGGCATGGGGTTTCATCGCGCATATTTCACATGACAAGTTGCGCTCGACGATCGGACCACACAGTGTGAGCACATAAATTGTGAGCTTTGGCTTTACATCAAATGCGATCTACTCATACAGTGTGAGTAGGTAACCTTGCTGAAATCGCACAAAAAAACAAACAAACAAAAAAAAAATGCAGTGTATGCCCGCCTTTAGTTTCCCTGGTTGTTAATCATTTCCCACACCTGTTCCGTTTTATCCTTGACTACACTCCCCACGATTGTAAGACCATGCTTTGTTCAGTTCTATGTCCAGCATCATCTAGGTTTAATGTGGTTGTTGTTAATGTTTTGACAGGCACCTAGTAGAATCCTCATTAAACACATCTTCAGCGTGACAACTACAATCTTTCAAATAATCTTACGAATATCTATTTACCAAATATGAATTAAGAACTGCAATATTGCCAGAATTATAATCATACACTGTTTGTTCGTCGGCCAGAGGAGAACTGGCACCCCGACTGAGCCTGGTTTCTCCCAAGGTTTTTTTCTCCATTCTGGCCCTGAAGGAGTTTTGGTTCCTTGCCACCGTTGCCTTTGGCTTTTGGCTTGCTCAGTTGGGGACACCTACATTTCATCTATATTACCGATCTGCCCACATTGACACTATATGATGCTTGAAATTAGCTGGATAACATCACCGCTTCACCAGAACAGCTGTACAAATTCTGTTGCATTATTTTCCTGTTAACAATGTGAAGCTGCTTTGAAACAATTGGACTTGTTAAAAGCGCTATATAAATAAAGGTGACTTGACTTGACTAGAATTACAAAAATAAAGCATATTTTCAAACAGCCTTGCAAACGCCCCCTTTGCGTGTCGTGCCTCCTCCAACTTATACATCACAAATACAGCACTTACGGGTGCTTGTCAAGGCATGTCTCTCAACAGGTAAAAATTAGACTACTTCAATAAAAGGGCCAGCATTTTAGGAATATTTTTAACTGTGTTGCTATGTGTCATGAGTATGCAATTGAGCAGGCTTCCACTCCATCTAGAGCGAACACGAGTGTCTCGCTTATAATAAATCCATCCAAAAAATCTGCACCTGGCACATTTTTTACATGACACACCACAACAGTTTGAGGCTGTCTACACTGAGCACATCAAAGTAAACATTATAAACTGGTTTATTTGTCTTTTTGGGTGCATGATGATGCTTTATGATACTGAAACATCCATTGTAGCAAGAGGTACTCACTGCAGAGCCAAATGAAATCCAGCTCCCCCATCTCTGGAATGGGTAATGGGTGGAGCTTACCCTAAGTATTGGGTTTAGAGCAAAAGAGTTTCTCTTAAAGCCAATACGTAAGTAACTTAAACTGCAATTCCTCGACTGGCCAGGCTCCAGAAGGGAGCAGAATGTCATTGAGCCCCATGTTAAAATGCCCAACTTTACAGCAGAAAAAAATGTTTACAGCCTGGTACAAATTGTGGTTTTGGTCTATACGGCTAATTTTGCCCTTCATGAAAACTGTGAGGGGGGTGAATTTTTTTTTATAACTCATTCGTTTACATTATATAGAGCCTTAAATTTCTGCATAATTAAGGGGATGGCCACTTTGAGTGACAGGTGGATAGCCATTTATCCGCTGCCTGTTAGGCATCGCGTCACCTCAGCTCCGCCTACATACCGCCTCTTTGCCCATTTGAACTTTGCCTGCTTCAAATTCCACCCATTATGTCCAGAGAGGGGGAGCTGAACATCAAGCTCCACCCATTGGCTCTGCAGTGAGCAGCCTCTCTCACAATGCCCTGTTCGCTTTGAATTATTTTCCCATTTAACGCATCAGCCATGGTCCCACACTGGCTAAACACAGTATCCACACCCCATACTCTCCCTATATGTTGTGCTGGAAAAAGATGGATCTGAGTGGATCACTTTCAATATTTTGATGGCGCTTGGGAGGCTCAATGTTGACACTTTTGGGGGAGATAAATCCATGAATGGCATACTAATAGTAGTCAATGAACGATAATCTGGGTTAAAGAGAATGTATGTTAACATAAAAAAAATCTTACATACTTCACCTTTAATGTTTGGTTTAATCTGTAGTCATTATAATTAACTTTATATAAAACAGTAGATGTTTTGAGTATGTTTGCATTTAAATAGCTAGATCAATGTGTATGTGTGTGATGAGGGGTCTGACCTGACAGTTTTCGCAGCAGCTTCCTGCGGCACAGGCAGAGCCCTTAGTGAGGGTGCATGAATCGACATTACAACACTTAGTGCACTCCTGCAACACAACAGCAAGACTATATTCAGTACAGCAAGACCCCATTACACCCTGTTTTTATTACTTTAGTTATTTGGTGCTATAAAACCAGCTAACTAAAATTAAACTTATTTGAAAAACATAGACATGAAATGAACAAAAAAAAATGACAGAAACCATCTTAGAGAAAAAAGTGCAATTAAATTTGTTTGTTTGGCTCACATCCCATTCGATTACATGGAGAAGAAGGTGGGGTTTATGACCTATACTGCAGACAGCCACCAAGGGGGTGATGTAAATGTTTTGCTTCACTTTTCAGAATGTGTGCCGCATACAAAAAAAGAAATAAAAATGGAATTGACATAATAAGTCATGTCAAATAATGGGATAGGTTAATAAATTGTGTCTATAGTTTTTGGTATAATAGAGCCTGGAAACTGAAGACATTGGAAATATTGCTAAGAAAACAAAAAGAAAAGATATAAAAATTTAAGAAAATAAAAAAGCCCTTGAGACTGAAGCCTTGATCGCGTACCATTAAACAGCAAGCCATTTTTTTCATTAAGCCTCTGAGCTTTAAAAAATACCTGAGATGTGCCACAGTCACACTCCTCTCCACTCTCCAGAATGCCGTTCCCACACTTGGGCACTGTGATGACGTTGCCTTGAGAGGGCTGGTTCCTCAAACACACCCCACCGCCTCGCAGAATCAACCTCTCAAAATCGTTTGCACTGCAGTCACTGAATTTAGTCGCTCCACTGCACTCACACACAAACACAACATGAGGTTTTTGTACAAACGTCCTGTTTTCTCAAACTTTAAAGTCAACATGAATTGCTCTTCACTAGGAGTGCAACAATACACTCATGTCACAATTCGATACTATCACGATACTAATCTCACGATGCAATATTTATCATGATATTTTAAGACAAAATAAATATTTTTTAATTATTATTGAAATATTATTATTATTATATTATTATCAGGACACACAGATGTCCCCCCATTGCATTACTATACATTATATTTCAACATTATATATAGTAGCTTAATGTAGTAATGTCACTGAAACTCCGTAAACTTGAATTTATGTCTCATGCAGTACTCACGGCGTACGTACACAGACTCTCCCGGTGCTCGCTGTTCCGCCTCTCCTGCTATTAATGCACTATACATATAAGAATAAACCATCTAAAACACTTTGAATAATCATACTACTAAAACTAAATGGGATATGGTGATTTAAATGACGTTTGCGCTTCCACTTTGATGAGTGCCATTCAGGCAGCGTGTGCGCTTCAGATGATCAATGCAATAAATGACAGTTGTAATCACAAAAAAGCGTGTCAAAATAACTATTCCCAAACTGTAAATGGCTAGTTCTGCATTTACTCACTCTCATGTTGTTTTCGTGCGTCACGCAGACATTTAAACATCCATGTTTACTTCAGTATGCGCGTCGTTGTAAATCTGTTCACCATATAAAGCCACTGTGTCTCTTCAGAAGACTTGGATTTGGATTAGACCACTTTATTTATTTATTTATTCATTCATTCATTTATTTTTATGATGCCCACATGACAATTTTTTTTATCTTTTTTTTGGAGGTAAAGAAATCTTTCTCTGGTTTCTTAAAATATCTTCATGTGTGTTTTGAAGTTAAATGAAAATCGTATAGGTTTGAAATATCATAAGTCACTTGATTTTGAATTATACCTTATAAATACAGTAAGCTGGATAACACTGACTCTATATAGCAAATCATATCATTTACGTCAGCGATACATATTGCATTTTTACACTCACCTAAAGGATTATTAGGAACACCTGTTAAATTTCTCATTAATGCAATTATCATCACATGGCAGTTGCTTCAATGCATTTAGGGGTGTGGTCCTGGTCAAGACAATCTCCTAAACTCCAAACTGAATGTCAGAATGGGAAAGAAAGGTGATTTAAGCAATTTTGAGCGTGGCATGGACGGACGGACGGTCTAGTATTTCACAATCTGCTCAGTTACTGGGATTTTCACACACACAAGCATTTCTAGGGTTTACAAAGAATGGTGTGAAAAGGGAAAAACATCCAGTATGCAGCAGTCCTGTGGGCGAAAATGCCTTGTTGATGCTAGAAGCCAGAGGAGAATGGGCTGACTGATTCAAGCTGATAGAAGAGCAACTTTGACTGAAATAACCACTCGTTACAACCGAGGTATTCAGCAAAGCATTTGTGAAGCCACAACACGCACAACCTTGAGGCGGATGGGCTACAGTTGAAGCAAAATTGGACAGTTGAAGACTGGAAAAATGTTGCCTGGTCTGATGAGTCTCGATTTCTGTTGAGACATTCAGATGGTAGAGTCAGAATTTGGTTTAAACAAAATGAGAACATGGATCCATCATGCCTTTTTACCACTGTGCAGACTGGTGGTGGTGGTGTAATGGTGTGGGGGATGTTTTCTTGGCACACTTTAGGCCCCTTAGTGCCAATTGGGCATCGTTTAAATGCCACGGCCTACCTGAGCATTGTTTCTGACCATGTCCATCCCTTTATGACCACCATGTACCCATTCTCTGATGGCTACTTCCAGCAGGATAATGCACCATGTCACAAAGCTTCTTGAACATGACTGAGTTCACTGTACTAAAATGGCCCCCACAGTCACCAGATCTCAACCCAATAGAGCATCTTTGAGATGTGGTGGAACGGGAGCTTCGTGCCCTGGATGTGCATCCCACAAATCTCCATCAACTGCAAGATGCTATCCTAGCAATATGGGCCAACATTTCTAAAGAATGCTTTCAGCACCTTGTTGAATCAATGCCACATAGAATTAAGGCAGTTCTGAAGGCGAATGGGGTCAAACACAGTATTAGTATGGTGTTCCTAATAATCCTTTAGGTGAGTGTATCTCAATATACAATGTATTGTTACATCCCTACTCTTCACCCATTTTACTATATCATAATCAGATGCATTTCTGAGTCAAACGGGATATTCAACAACCAAAAAATTATAAAAAGGAGAGCGAAACATCTTAAATACACATCTAGAGATTAAAAAAGGCATAAAAAACATAAAAAGTTAGAATTGAATTGTACTTTATTAATTATTTATTATTTTACTTAAATTATATTAAGGATGGCCATTGGTATTGCTGTAATTCTGTATGACTTTTAACCAATGGTATTGTTTGGCATACCATTGATAAAGTAAAGTAAAATTCTGCCATCATGTCATTCCGAAGAGATATGAATTTTTCTTATGCGTTTATGGATTTATATGAAACAACAGCAGTCATCTGACCTGTCACCGGACGCCATGATGCATTTCCCATCACAGTTACAGCCAGCGATGTCATCATGACTCATACCCAGGTTATGTCCCAGTTCATGAGCAATCACCGTAGAGAACGACTGCAGAGCGGTATTACTAAACTGTGATAAAACAAAGGAAACATGAGATTAGAGTGTTTTCTGGCAAAGTATATACACATCTCAATGTATTTGAGCCAGGTGTATGACAGTACAAACAATTAAATGAAATAAATATAGGCTTGATTTGGCTTGAAATGATTCACATTAACCCTGTTGGGTGCTTTCTTTGGTTACCACTTTGCACTTCCATCCAGCAGCAGATGTCATCAGATGTTACCCAACCTTGAGTGTTTTGACCCTTAACCACAACACTCTCCAGTTGGTGGGTCAGCAATGGTGGCCAAATAATTGCCCATCTGCTCATGGCTTCCAGCTTTCTTCCTTTCTTTCTCCATATCCAGCATGAAGATCGTTCAGCCTCCTGTCCCATCCTATGAGCAGCATGCTTCTTACTCTTCTCATCCATGCCTAAAACTGACACCAGCCGCCATGCTGATTTGGGAGGAAAGCCTCTGAAACCACAGGGAACGGCCATGCCTGCCATCCCTTGTCTTTACACTCCTGGATTAAAGGCTGATATTTCAAGGCCTTCCTCTCATGTGCCTCCTAACAGCCCTCCTCCCATGGTACGGTCAGCTCGATTAGGATGAATTACGGTCTTTGGCTGACCACAGAACAATGTCTGGGTGAAGAGCTGTGTGGACCACTTCCGGGAAGTGCAACCTCCTTCCAACGTCGACTCTCATTTCCCAAGAGCTTGTGGCTTGTAGCAGGTTGGATTTTGCTGATGCCCTGGTTGCGAAAGGCCTGGCTCCCTCCTTGATGAAGGTGATAGCTGTCCTCTCATCTGTGCCCCCTCGCCTCTTCTTGCATCTCTCTCGCTCTATTGTGTCAGCGAGGGATAGGAGCACCTTTTTGTGCCACCTATAGCAACCTTGGGTTAAAGATGGTTTGCACCCTGACAATGTGTGTGCTAGTGTCCCTGTTTGACTACAGAGCTTGCAGTATGGGTCGTCCCTCAAACCCCATGTGTGCAGATGAGACGGAAGGAGATGCGGTAGGGTTCCAGTCTCCAGAACTCTGCCCATGTGATCTTACATCCCTGCTCTAGACAAACGCCTCTGATCCTCTTGAGCTCGGATTTCTGACTGGACCATGCCTCGCTTGACCGTTGTGCTTGCGTTCCCAAACTGTTGGAAATGTGTCGACCCCAGGCCTTGACGACCTATGCAGGGTTTGCCAATGATGTCTCGCAAATTCAATGAGCTTTCTGCCAGTTCGATGGCTAGGTTGACTGCCTATTTATGGCCTGATCTTGTTGTGATTCCTGCTTGCATAACCCAGACATCTTTGGAATCTCTCAGACTTACAGTAAGTAGAACTTAGAATTTTAATGGTCCAATTAAGACATTCTACTATGTTTTTTTTGTTTAGTATCATATTTGATTATATCAGGTTTTTATGGCTCACATATATGATGTAGTGACAATACAGAGCTCATACTCGAGAAAGAAAAAAAACACCCCAGTTCATTAGAGGCTCAAATTAAGCAAAAATATACAATTTGGTGCAGTTGCTTTTATATTATATATATTTATATGGCAAAAAAGTAAAATTTAATTCTGATGGCTTGTGATATACAAACCCGATTCCAAAGAAGTTGGGACAGGTAGCAATAAGAGGCCGGAAAAGTTAAATGTACATATAAGGAACAGCTGGAGGACCAATTTGCAACTTATTAGGTCAATTGGCAACATGACTGGGTATAAAAAGAGCCTCTCAGAGTGGCAGTGTCTCTCAGAAGTCAAGATGGGCAGAGGATCACCAATTCCCCCAATGCTGCGGCCAAAAATACTGGAGCAATATCAGAAAGGAGTTTCTCAGAGAAAAATTGCAAAGAGTTTGAAGTTATCATCTACAGTGCATAATATCATCCAAAGATTCAGAGAATCTGGAACAATCTCTGTGCGTAAGGGTCAAGGACGGAAAACCATACTGGATGCCACACAAAAAACACAAAATGGCGCCGCTGTGTTTGGTCGCCGTTCAGGTCGCTCCGCGAAGACTGTGCTTTTATTTACTATTTTACTTTCTTTTACTCTCAGTTTTTACAAACTTATCATCTGCATTGATCTACTACGACAGCAAAACTCTTTTGGACATTGGTTACCTCTACACTGGACTGTTTCAGGACACTTTCGCCGATCCTCTGTGGCCATCTGAGATTCTTCGGAACGCCGAGTTGAACAATGGACAGAGCCAGCGGCGTAGAACAAAGAAACACCGTGGGAAACGTGCTGGTATCCGTAACAGACTGAGGAAAAGGGCATTCAGACCTCCTCTCCGAGCATTCTTCTAGCAAATGTTCAATCCTTGGATAATAAGATGGACGATCTTAGAGCCAGGATAAGTTTTCAACGGGACATGAGAGACTGTAATATCTATTGTTTGTCTGAAACATGGCTCACGCCCGCGGTCCCGGACACAGCTGTGACGCCGTCGGAGAACTTCTCTGTTTTTCGATGGACAGAACAGCCGAGGCCGTAAATCCAAAGGCGGTGGAGTGTGTTTCATGATCAACAAGAAATGGTGCGATCCCAGGAACATCACCATTCTCTCGCGGTCCTGCTCACCTCATCTGGAACATTTAACAATCATCTGCCGCCCATTCTATCTGCCTAGGGAGTTTTCTGCGGTTGTCGCGACCGCCGTTTACATCCCACCACAGGCAGACACAGGGCTGGCTTTATCTGGCCTTCATGATGTTGCCAGCGGCGTCATAAACCAACATCCCGGCCAGCGGCATTCATTGTCGCGGGCGATTTTAACAAAGCAAACCTAAAGAAAGTCCTGCCAAACTTTCACCAGCACGTCTCCTGCCCCACACGAGGAGCAAACACACTGGATCACTGCTACTCTCCGTTTAAGAACGCCTATAAAGCGCGGTCACTTCCAGCGTTTGGCAAATCGGATCATGCCGCCATTTTCCTCACTCCCGAATACAAACAAAAGCTCCTCCAGGAACCCCCGGTGAGGCGGGAAGTTAAGCGTTGGTCACCCCACTCAGAGACCGCGCTACAGGCAGCTCTGGGCGATGTGGATTGGGACATGCTCCGAGCGAGTTCAGCTGACGTAAGCGAGTTCACAGACGTGGCGCTTTGCTTCATCAACACGCTTACAGAGCAAGCCACGCAAACAATAACAATAACGTGTTTCTCAAATCAGAAACCGTGGGTGGACAATTCAATCCGCGCGGCAGTGAACGCACGCACTGCTGCTTACAACGCCGGTCTCCTATCGGGGAATATGAATGAATACAGATCGTCCTGCTATGCTCTCAGACGAGCAGTTAAAGCCGCAAAACTCCGTTATAAAGACCGAGTGGAGTCTCATTTCCAACTCAACGACTCGCGGCGCATGTGGCAAGGTCTGAGGTCCATCTGCTCCTTTGGATCTAAATCCTCTGCAGAGGTGAACGCTGATCCGTTGCTCGTGAACGAGTTAAACTCTTTCTATGCTCGCTTTGACTGTAACAGCGACAACGCGACTCCGCCAAGTGGCGCGTTAGAGGAAATTACTCAGAGCAGCAACAATCACGTGATCTCTGTCTCGGAGGATGAAGTTCGGAGAGCACTCAAGCGTGTGGACGTCAGGAAAGCTGCTGGGCCGGATGGTATTTCAGGTCGTGTTCTGCGGTCCTGTGCTGATCAGCTCACCGGGTTGTTTACATCTATCTTTAATGAGTCCCTCGCTACATCTGTGGTCCCCACCTCCTTCAAAAATCCACCATCATCCCTGTCCCTAAGAACAGTAAACCCTCTTGCCTAAATGACTATCGTCCAGTGGCTCTCACGTCTATAGTCATGAAGGTCTTCGAGAGACTCATTAAAAACACCATTTGCGCCTTCATTCCTGACACTTTGGACCCTCTTCAGTTTGCCTATCGTCCCAATAGATCGACTGAAGATGCCATCTCTCATGTCCTCCACTCCTCCCTCACTCACATCGACAGCAAAAGTGGGAACTACGTAAGACTGCTATTTATTGACTATAGCTCAGCCTTTAACACCATAGTTCCCACCAAGCTAACCTCCAAACTCCTGGATCTCGGCCTGAATCCTTCTCTCTGCCACTGGATTGAGGACTTCCTCACTGGCAGGCCTCAGGTGGTGAGAATAGGCCAGTCCACCTCCACCTCCATCACCCTGAGTGTGGGAGCTCCACAGGGCTGTGTCCTGAGCCCCCTGCTCTACTCTCTCTACACGCATGACTGTTTGTCCACACACAGCTCCACCTCTATCATCAAATTTGCTGATGATACTGTTGTCCTGGGCCTCATTTCCAACAACAATGAGACGGCATACTTGGGCGAGGTGGAGCATCTAACATCATGGTGCCAGGACAACTGTCTCTCTCTGAATGTTGGCAAGACCAAAGAAATGATTGTGGACTTCAGGAAGAGACAGCAACGGACATACTCCCCCCTCATGATCAGCGGGTCACCAGTAGAGAGAGTGAGCAGCTTCAAGTACCTGGGAGTAAACATCTCCGAGGACCTGACCTGGACTGCTCACATTCAGACACAGGTGAAAAAAGCCAGGCAAAGACTGTACCACCTGCGCCAGCTGAGGAAATTCAGGGTTTCACCAGCTATCCTGAAAACTTTCTATTTAGGGGCGATAGAAAGTGTATTAACTCAGTGCATCACAGCGTGGTATGGGAACAGCACCAGTCATGACCGCAAAGCCCTGCAAAGAGTAGTGCGCTTATCCGAGCGTATCTCAGGGTCAGCTCTCCCGTCTCTGCAGGACGTCTACACCAAACGCTGCAAAGGTAGAGCTACCAAGATCATCAAGGACTCTAATCACCCTGCAAACCCTCATTTCACGCTGCTACCATCTGGTAAGCGCTTCCCGAAGCCTGATGGCCAAAACTGAGAGACTCAGGAGGAGCTTCTTCCCCAGGCCATCAGACTCCTGAACTCAGTCACTTAACATCACGTGACTTCACGTCAGGATAAACATCGATACACTGACATTGCACTGCACTTTCTGTTCTCGTTGTTACTGTGTAACAACCGGTCATAAACCTGTTTGCACATTATACTCTTTATACATTTGTTAACCACATATTTTTAAGTCTACAGTTTACTCACTGCAAAGTCTACTTCAATTATTTTATTCCACTTTATCCTTATTTGTTACCTTTTTTTTTTCTCTTGACTTGATTATTTATAATTCTACAGATATAGACATATATATATATATATATATATATATATAGTACTATTTTTTTATATCCTATTTCTATTATAATTTCTTCCTTGTGTTTTTAACTGTGAATTTGCACTGTCCATGGAGCGGACCTGTTTACATTTCACTGCCGGTTGTATATTCTGTATATAACTGTGTATGTGACAAATAAAACTCTTGAATCTCTTGAATCTTGAATGCCCGTGATCTTCGGGCCCTTAGACGGCACTGCATCACATACAGGAATCCTACTGTAATGGAAATCACAACATGGGCTCAGGAATACTTTCAGAAAACATTGTCGGTGAACACAATCACTGCAGTGAAAGTGCAGGCGTTTTCTCTGGGCCAAGGCTCATTTAAAATGGACTGTGGCAAAGTGGAAAACTGTTCTGTGGTCAGATCACTGCAAAAAATGCTTTTCATACTTAGTATTTTTGTCTTGTTTCTAGTCCAAACATCTAAAAATTCTTAAAACAAGAAGCATTTACTAGATTTACTAGACAAACAAAATTTTTTGTCTTGTTTGGGGGGAAAATAACTCAAAATTGAGTTTTTGCTTAAAATAAGATAAATAATCTGCCAATGGGATAAGAAAAATAATCTTAATCTAAAACAAGATTATTTTGCTTACCCCATTGGCAGATCATTTAGCTTATTTTAAGCAAAAACTCACTTAATTTTGAGTAATTTTTTCCCAAAACAAGACAAAAACTTTTGCTTGTCTAGTAAATGCTTCTTAAATGTAAGATTTTTTAGATATTTGGACTTAAAACAAGACAAAAATACTAAGTAAGAAAAGCAGTTTTTGCAGTGATGAATCAAAATTTGAAGTTCTTTTTGGAAAACTGGGACGCCGTGTCATCCGGACTAAAGAGGACAAGGACAACCCAAGTTGTTCTCAGCGCTCAGTTCAGAAGCCTGCATCTCTGATGGTATGGGGTTGCATGAGTGCATGTGGCATGGGCATCTTACACATCTAGAACAACATATGCTCCCATCCAGACGTCATCTCTTTCAGGGAAGACCTTGCATTTTCCAACATGACAATGACAGACCACATACTGTATCAATTACAACATCATGGCTGAGTAGAAGAAGGATCCGGGTACTGAAATGGCCAGCCTGCAGTCCAGATCTTTCACCCATAGAAAACATTTGGCGCATCATAAAGAGGAAGATGCGACAAAGAAGACCTAAGACAGTTGAGCAACTAGAAGCCTGTATTAGACAAGAATGGGACAACATTCATATTCCTAAACTTGAGCAACTTGTCTCCTCAGTCCCCAGACGTTTGCAGACTGTTATAAAAAGAAGAGGGGACGCCACACAGTGGTAAACATGGCCTTGTCCCAACTTTTTTGAGATGTGTTGATGACACGAAATTTAAAATCAACTTCCCTTAAAATGATACATTTTCTCAGTTTAAATATTTGATATGTCATCTATGTTGTATTCTGAATAAAATATTGAAATTTGAAACTTCCACATCATTGCATTCTGTTATTATTCACAATTTATACAGTGTCCCAACTGTTTGTAAATCAATGAGATCTTTATAAAAGTATATCAGACTACTTTCATACAATGCATAAAAATATCAGTTGTCACGCCATATCTCCAAAGAATAAGTCTTATTAAGACGATATTTAAATGATTATGCATTACATTATGACCACCTTCCTGATATTGTATTGGTCATTTTGCTGCCAAAACAGCCCTGACCCGTCGAGGCATGGACTCCACTAGACCCACTAAGTGTGCTGTGGTATCTGGCACCAAGATGTTAGCAGCAGATCGTTTAAGTCCTGTAAGTTATGAGGTGGGGCCTCCATGGATCGGACTTGTTTGTTCATCACATCCCACAAATGCTCAATTGGATTGAGATCTAGGGAATTTGGAGATCAAGTCAACACCTCAAACTCGTTGTCACCTCAAACCATTCCTGAACCATTTTTGCTTTGTGGCAGGGCGCATTATCCTGCTGAAAGAGGCCACAGCCACCAGGGAACAGTTTCCATGAAAGGGTGTACATGGTCTGCAACAATGCATAGGTAGGGGTATGTAATGTAATGATGTAAATAAAAACGTGATTCATCAGACCAGGCCACCTTCTTTCATTGCTCCGTGGTCCAGTTCTGATGCTCACGTGCCCACTGTTGGCACTTTCGGCAGTAGACAATGGTCAGCACGGGCGCCCTTACTGGTCTGCGGCTATGCAGCCCCATATACGAACAAACTGCGATGCACTGTGTATTCTGACACCGTTCTATCAGAACCAGCATTAACTTCTTGAGAAATCTGAGCTACAGTAGCTCATCTGTTTGATCGGACCACACGGGAAAGACTTCACTCCCCACGTGCATCAGTGAGCCTTGGCCGACCATGACCCTGTTGCCGGTTCACCACTGTTCCTTCCTTGGACCACTTTTGATAGATACTGACTACTCCAGAACGGGAACACCCCACAAGCCCCAGTTGTCTAGCCATCAGAATTTGGCCCTTGTCAAACTCACTCAAATCCTTATGCCCCATTTTTCCTGCTTCTAACACTTTGTTCACAAAATGTTCACTTGCTGCCTAATATATCCCACCCACTAACAGGTGCCATGAGAGTTAATTAGCGTTATTCACTTCACCTGTCAGTGGTCATAATGTTATGCCGGATCGGTGTGTGTATCAAGCAAACCCATGTTGCTTGAGTCCATTATGTGTTCTTCTTGAAATATTACTATATAAAAGTTATTCAGACATTTACTTTAGAAGAAGATTTCAAAGCAAAAAACACCATGTACCATGACCTGAAGGAGGATGTACAATATTACTAAAATGCCTTTTACTTGCTAAAAAAGTACAAATGATCAAATGTGATAAGCTTTTTATAGTTAATTCTTAATTGTTTCTCTTCCTTCAGGCAGCCAGTCTGCAAACACGCCTTTTCATCAATAAAACATGCAGGTTTTAGATTACTGCCTTCAGAAAACTGTCACCCCTGAAGGCTTCAGAATACTTAAGAGATTTCTAAAATAATCAATTGTTTTACTATAATGTAGTATAAATGCAGTATTAATGTTCTAACCACATTGATTCCTCCACCGCTGTTCACAGAGCAGACAGTCCCAACGAAGGCCATGCCGAGCACACCTCCAGGGTACGCTCCTGAACGGCCTCTTTAAGAAAGAACAAGACACAGATCATGTTACATACACAGGTCTGATCAATGACAGAACCAGGACAAATTAAGTGGTAAAGACTACATTCATAGTTAAATGGTAATGCTAGAAAGCCTCTGCACTTGGCAATTGTGTCGACCATGACTCACTGAAAAATGTGGACATTTCAAGTGTTGCGAAACAGGCAAGATGAAACGTAACACAAATGTTGCCACATTTTTCCAATGAGCTTGGTAATGCCTGATGGGGGAGTTTTCAGGAAACAATCATAGCCACATTCTAGCAGCTCAAGAATGAACAAACATTTCATTGAGAGATTTATTGAAAAAACAGTCTTTGCTACAGGTTGTGATAGGAGTACTTACACAATGAGCTGCCCCACGTCATGCCTGATTTGAGGTAACAGATCAGTTTTCCTCCACTCCACAAACCTGCCCAACACTTCCCCAGCATTGCCATCCACAATGAAGGGGTTCTCCTTGTCAAAGATCTTCAAGCCAATCAGTGATATCCGGATATTCAGCTGTTTGTAGTACTAGGGTGAACACGAAAACAGACACAAATATTGAACTACATCATCACGAGAAAGGCTCTGGAATACAGTAAACAGTGTTAACACATTATTGACTAAGGTTAGGGTTGGGCTTATCCTAACAATAACGTTATCTGTAGCTATAATTCTCACCGTATCCAGCAAGTTAACCAATTGGACCATCTCCTCACGTACAGCAGTTGTACTGCGGTTCTTAAAGACGAACTGAGAACAGATAAACACACCAATCAGCCAACTATATAATGATGAAAAAACTATTCCAAAAACACAGACTTCTAATGGCTAAAACTCACCCTTTGGTTGTCGACCACTAATACCAACTCCACATATTTGGTCTGAGGTAAGTTTCGCTTTTTCTGTGGATTCAATAGATTCAATGAAATATCACACGTTGTGTTTGTAGAACATCAAAATGTTTGTAAGACAATACAACATATTTTCGAACCCGTAAAAACATGGACATGTCAGCGTAATGGGAGTGGTCCTCACTAGGAGACGTTTCATGGGCCAGTCCACATACAAATGGCTCTGACTGACTGTCCTTCAACAGGAAGAGGAGGTGTTCATTGACTTTGGAGTGCAAGACGGGTTCCAGCCCATAGCTTTCATTACTAACGAGAATGACCCCCCTGAAACAAAGTGTACAACAGCACACCAAGTTACAACCTAATGTTTGAGAAACCCTTTTTGTAGCTCAAAAAACATAAACATTGAACATAAAAGGTTGATATGACTTTTCTTACTCTTATTAGAAGTGGCCATATATTTAACAGAGTGTATTTTTACTAGCTCTGCCCACCAATGATTGATGAAACTAGACAAAATTACAAAAGAAACCCGTCTGGTGTGGAGAATAAAGGTGCGGTCACATTTACAGTTGCTCTGAGAAATGATGTGGCTGAAATCCAGCCATTTCAATAGGTATCCGTGCAATCGGGAGTTCCGCGTGAAACGCAAGGGCCGAAAACTTCCCCATGCAGCTTTCATTAGTGTTCAAATTTGTTATGTAAATTCACTGCATTCACCAACAGAAAGCTGCTTGGTTTGAAACTGACTGCTGTGTGAGCTGTGATTCATACATCTCTATGCTATTGACAATGGACAATGCCACTATTTTCACTTAGTGCAAAGAAAATACTGTTATTTTTACTTAATGCAAATAGGCTCTGCCAACATTTAATGCTTCAAACATTCTCCATTGCATTACTGGCAATTATGTTGGGTATAAAACATGAACATTTTCTGACAGGTTTACACACCGTTGAAGTACATTTGGTTTATTGAGTTTTTATATCTAAACACAGAAACAGTTTTTTCTTAATAAGTCAGAGGAACATACATTAAAGGGAAAATGTCAAGTTCGATTCAAAATTATGATAATTATTATTCTTGTACAACATTGTGAACAAGAAGACATTAAGTACAGTCACATTCAACAGAACAAAAGGGTTAATATTTAACAGTTTAAATATATAAAATAAAATTTTAATGTTTAAATTAAGTTTACATTTTATATTCAAGAATCAACACAAAATGCAATGATCTGATTGCATTGTAAAGGTAGCTAGATTGTTAGATGTATATAAGAAAAAACAGACCAATCACCATTCAGTATGCAAATAAATTATATAAGGAAGACCAACTGCAATTATTTACAAAATAATTTAAAGCTGAATAATCCATTTTTGGATGTTCAAAAATACTTCCTAAATGCAGGTATTTGCTTTTTATAGCATTGCTTCGTATGTTTGAATGACATATTAATCTCTGGCTTAACCAATCATGTAAGTTTGGGGCGGGACTTTTAACGTGTTCAGGAAACCTGTTCTTCTATAGTACAATATATTGTTAGTCTTGAGAGTATTTACATTAGCGAATAAATACATAGATCCGCATTAAACATTTGTGTGTCCTAATGGACTGGTGGTAGAATTATTGTTAACAGGGTTTCTGCAGATTTTGTGAAGGCAAATTTAAGACCTTTTTATGACCTTTTAAGACCAATTAAACAAAATTTAAGGAATAAATTGAAGATAAAAATGTCATTGTTTAATGTTATTTTTAGTATTATTATTTTCATAATTATTTGTATAATGTATTTTGTAAAGTCAGGCTGTGTCTGTACATGTGTCCCAAGGAGAGACATGGGAAGAGATAATTTTGGCATACATCTTATTACATGTTTCCACTGATGCAAGCAGCAATAATATATTTTCCGCTGATGTATCTGTTCTATGATGTATCGTCAACTGATGTACAGTATTCCGATTTGGGAAGTACATGTGTAAGCATGAAGTATACGCTCTATTTTAAACATAGGACACATGTTTCTCTACCTTCTAAGGAAATCTCTTCCTAGTGAGTTCCTCTATATAACATCCAAATTGAGTGTACTGCCCCGGATCAGAGGGGTGAGAACTAGACAACAACAACGATGTAGAGGGAGAGAGAGAGAGGGAGGATGGAGAAGGGAGAGGGTAGAGGAATGGAGAAACATATACAGCTGGCATGAAACGATAACTTTTCAATGTCTCTAATATGTCTGACATACAAAAATAATAAATAAGAGATCTCTTGGCAAATGACTGGTATCCGGTCCTGTGATTCAACTATAAAGGGGACAAAGCTGTATTTTCAGATCAACAAAATGAATGTAAATGAATGTAAATGTCTAGGAAGCACACAATGAGTTGTATTAGCAAAAGTTTGAAAATACAATTTTTAACAGATCTCCATTACTTTTGAATATATTTTTACAACAAAAATAGATTAAAGTTGGAATAGCTCTGCTCCCAAACACTAGAATATGGAAATAACTTTTACTGAACCTTCTGATCAAACTACACAAAAATTATGTTCTTTTTCTGTAGTTTTGTCTTTTACAGTGCAAATATCTAAAAAAACTGAAATCAAGATACATTTACTTGAGATGCAAAATGACACGATAAGAAATCTTGTGAAAGTGATTTTATGCTTAAAACAAGAACAAAATCAATTTATTTTTTTCAGTGCATTTAATTTTGCAATTTAATTTAGAGCCCTATAAAATCCATTTTATTTTTTAGTTTAAGTTTTAATAGTTACATTAAATTTTAGTAGTCAAAAGCATGTCTAATTAATTGAAATCATAAAACATACAATTTAACATCAATTTCTTAAAAGTAAAAAGAAAAAAAAAAAAATTGGCCCTATGAAATACATTATATTTTGTCTCAAATTCGTTTTTATTTTTTCCAAATTCTGTGTTTTCTGTTTTTGACTTCTGAAATTATCTTTCCCCTTCAAAAAATTCACTTGATCTTTTCATCCAAAAGCACTATATTATAGATGTAATTTGTATTAATGGATTCTGTGATTCCGTATATGTTTTCTGCATCACCTATAGGCGGGTCCACAACACGCATACACTCTGCTTATTACACACACAGGGACGCGCAGCAGCACACAAACATTTTTAAATTTGAAAAATGTAAAGGATTCAAATGTCACATATTATTATTGTGTACATAAATATAAAAATGCTTACATGTCATAATGGATAGTCATTGCATGTGAAAGGGGGATTCTGAAATCCACTGCTGCTTCAATATACCTGTATATATCCTAATTAAATTCATAATCAAAACCTTAATTAATATTTATCTTCCTATATTACTATAATGATTATTTTCAGTTATGATATTATTTAATCAAGAGAACCACTGATTGTTTCTTGTTTTCTAAAGTGTGTATTTGGTCTGAGTGGTGACTGAGGGTCTGACCTAGGGATGTGTGATGTGTCGCTAAACGCTTGAACTAGCATTAACTAGGTCAGCCGGAACCGGGAACACTTCCCATAACACCTGATGTACTCGTTACATCATAAGAAGAATGGCATCTACGCTAATGTTAGTCTCTCTGTTTATCCCGAGGTTTACTGCAGTCAGCCGGATCCGGGCTGTATCAGATCAGATGGTGGACCTGCGCCTGGACATGACCAACGCATCCCTGAAATGTCTGCAGAGAGCGTGTCAAATAAACTCCCCCCGTAAATGCTGCATCGACATGACATCCTCATTAAACCCGTCTTCGGCGTGACGACTCCAATCTTTCAAATAATCTTACGAATATCTATTTACCTAATATGCCTTAAGACCTGCTATGTTGCCAGAATTATAATCATACACTGTTTGTTCGTCGGCCAGAGGAGAACTGGCACCCCGACTGAGCCTGGTTTCTCCCAAGGTTTTTTTCTCCATTCTGACCCTGAAGGAGTTTTGGTTCCTTGCCACCGTTGCCTCTGGCTTTTGGCTTGCTCAGTTTGGGACACCTAAATTTCATCTATATTACCGATCTGCCCACATTGACACTATATGATACTTGAAATTAGCTGGATAACATCACCGTTTCACCAGAACGGCTGTACAAATTCTGTTGCATTATTTTCCTGTTAACAATGTGAAGCTGCTTTGAAACAATTGGACTTGTTAAAAGCGCTATATAAATAAAGGTGATTTGATTTGATTTGATTTGATTTGAAAGCAACATGTTGTCGTGTGTTTGGATTTTGGGAGGTATCACACACCCCTAACATGCCAGGAGTGCAGTAACAGTGCTTACTCACTTCATGAGTCTTTCATTTTTATTATATTTTATTCATTTTATATTTCCTTACTGGTTTTCCATTACTGAAACCCTAAAGAAGCCTGTACTACTGTCTGTACCCCTCACTGAGAGAAAGCACGTTGTCAGTATGTTTTGGGAAACTTTCTGGTTCGGGCCAGAGCTCGATCAACTCCAACCTTGGAGAAACTGTGTATCTGTGTATGTGCGCAATATTCTGTGTTACAGATCAGTGTTGAGAAGGTGTACAATGGGCATCCTAAGATGGGGTGGACTTGTTGTTCTGGGCAAGCTGGCGCCTGCTCCAGATCTGGAAGGTCACTACGTGCCTAATTCCGGGGTGACAGCGTCAACAAGTGATTTATCTGATTAACTGACAATGTGTGGAAATTTACCATGACTGTTCATTGTCTCTGAGCCAATCAGAATCATCCACCTTGCAGTAATGACGTGGATAGACCTTGAAAACGTATAACTTTTACGTTATACAGTATAACTGCTGGGACAATTGTATGTACGGTACGACGAGACTGGTAGAGAGGGAGCGCGGCCTACGAACTCCTTGTGAGACTTGAAGCTGGCTTCTGCTGATGAAACTGCAAACTATTCTTCAGTCAATTTTTCTTTAATTAATTGCACTCCTGACTCTTGGTCTTCGTTTTTCACTACTGGTCTGTTAACTCCTAACACATGTATCAGAATTAGCCTTCCTATTTGCAGTAATGACGAGCAAGCAGGCGTCATTGGATGAGCAGATCTGTTTCCTCGCTAGAGAAGTGTTCAGTTTTTCCACTTGCAAATTCCACCATGTAAATAGCGAATCCACCTTGGCACAAGCGCAACTGGCTTTTAAAGGGAATGGGAGATGAGACTCTGATTGGTTTCTTACACGTTACGCCCAAAACACACCCATGACTCATTAAGAGACTAGCTACAACCCTTTAGACCATGCTCCGGATGCGCCGACCGTTTTTTCCGTTGTTAAACTAGCAAAAGTGGATTCGGACACGCCCTTAGACCATGGGCTTAGTTAAAATAGGGCCCTTTAAGTTAAAAAATGTGGCACCCAACAAACTAGTATGACTGCTTTTTAGGTAGGGAAAGTGTAAGTAGCATACATACCTGAGACCTTCACAGGTGCTGAGAGCTACGAGAGAGTCTTCATAACCCTCCACATACCCTTGATAGTGACAATGCTCCTGGAACAAAACCACCAGTATTAGTACAGACTGCTTTCCAATACTTTGTCAAGGTTAATGGTTTTCATAAAATGTCCACATGACTAAATGTTTACAAGGCCAGGTGAGCAATGCCTATAACAAAAATGTATTTCACATTTCCTCATTCTGAACACATTTAATGAATATGTAAAGTAGGTGGTGGATAGTGTCGCTTTTATTGAACTAATAAAACAGAAAAACAATCCTCACAATTTCCCCTTTCTCCTGCACATCTTGAGAAAACACGACAAAGTTCTTCGATAAAAAGTCTCTGTGGGAATAAGAGACCAAATTACAATTTTTCATCATTAAATAAAGACTAATTTTTCAGTCAAACTACTTCCAAAGTTCTTACGTGTTCTTTGTCAGATGCAGTATGCGCTCACTGCCATCAATCCTGACCGAGTATGTGATGCTATCAGCATGTCTGTCCTGAAATCAGACACGATTTTAAAATAGGGAGAGAACAACATCATAACTTACTTACAGGCACCACGACAATAGTGATTTTACCTGTGCAGGTGTGTGTGAGGGGTCTGCATTTCTCCTCCAGCGCTCATGAACCAGCTGAGGTTTGACCACAACAGAATTCTTCACATATGAAGTCTGGTCTGTGGTCTGGACTATGAGAGCATATGATAAAAGAAGCAAATAAACACAACTGAAAGACTCTCTTAATAACTAAATATGGAAGTTTGATCATTTATGAAATGGGTTTAGTGAGTTTCTTTAATTTAAGTCTATTGTCTTTTGAAAGAAGTCTCTTCTACTTACCCAGACTGAATTTATTTGATGAAAAATACAGTAAAAATAGTACTTTTGTGAAATATAACATATTAAAATAACCATTTTCTGTTTTAATGTGTCATTTATAATGCATGGTTTCCTTAAAAATATTAAGCAGCACAACTGCTTTCAACATTGAAAATAATAAGAAATATTTCATGGGAAGCACATCATATTATAGTGAATAATGAAGGATCATGTGACACTGAAGACTGGAGTAATGATGTTGAAAATTCAGCTTTGCATCACAGGAATGCATTATATTTTAAATCAAGCTTGAATAGAGAAAACACTGTTGTTGTTTATCATATCTTTGTTATTTTTCACAATATTACTGCTTTACTCTGTTATTCATCATATAGCCTAAATATGCAGCCTTATGAGCATTAGAGACTTCTTTCAAAATAAAAATAAAAACTTAAATATTACAAACTTTTGACCACCATTTATATATATATATATATATATATATATATATATATATATATATATATATATATATATATATATATATATATATATATAGTTTAGTGAGTTCATATTTGCCACACTGTGTTAGCCATAGGCTACGATATAAAGCTATTTTTTAAACAAGACCAAAACAACTAATTTAACCTAGTGATATTAAGTATAAAACTATCTATTGATATGTTATTTTCCTATATGATTAATACAATCCAATACAGACTTTTAGTTTTGTAGTTTGTTGTCGGGCAAACACGACGATTCTTTGTATGCTGTTTTCCTCTGTTGTGTGTAACTTAAGTCAACAGTATGAAAACATCAAGTGTAAATGATAAGATTTGTCTTACCTGGGCTAATCGCGAAGTTTGTGATTATGAGAATGAAGATGTAAATATGTCGCGTCATGATGTTTCTCTGGACTGACGCTGGATCTCAGGTGAGCGCGAACAAGGGGCGTGCACGAGCAGTCAGACAGGTGGAGCGACATTCTCTTATTATTCTACCTCTTTCAGCCCGCATCGCTATTTATAGATTTCATCTTTATAGATAACGTCTATCAACCTAATGTACCATTATGTAATTCATTAGGTAAGTAGGCCTAAGTAAGTAATAAGTAGGCCTACTTATAAATTATTGAATCAAATAAAATAAAATCAATCATAAAGTAAATAAATAATTCGTACATTTTCTTTATAAATATTAAGTATTATGTTAAGCTATAAGCTACTAAAAGGCTGAAATCAATCTATGATTGAAAACTATAAACCGAATTAATTAAAATGGGCGTGGTTTAATTAAATCTAGTTAGAAACAGTAGGCTATATTTTTTTATTATTATTTATTTATTTATTTTTTATGTTGCGTACGATGGATGTATATTCATCTCTCAAAGATGAAACAAACTTATGAGACACAAACAGTTTTTTCCTCCAGGGGCGCTCGGAATGTAATAATTAAAGCCCAAACTTTCTTTGAACTGCATACAAATTATTTCTTTATTTTTAATGTCACGTAGCCTACAGGGTAAAACTGGTAAAGCACATATAGATCCACATCCACAGATAATAACTTTTACCTTCACTAACAAAAATCTGTTACATCAATTATCTTTTTCAGCAAGAGACTCATCCACCGTCTTATCCAGGGTTTCCGCAGGTCTTAACAAAGTCTTAATTGGAGCAAAACGTTTTAAATTCAATATCATGGCATTAAATGAGGGCCCTATGATTTCTGCGATGAGGAAACATTGACGGAACCACAGAATCCATTCATAAAAATGAAATGAGAAAAAATAAAGTGTAGTTTCATAAGGACCTAAAATTGTATTTTTGTTAAACTTTTAATAAATTGCTGTTAAATTGTCTGTTTCGTGATTGCAATGCTTGACGTGCTTTTTGATTAATATAATTTAATTTAACCATTAAATAAATTACATTAAATCGCATGAACTGCAACAAAAAAATAAAATAAAATAAAATAAAAATAATGTCTAACTCAGGTAGAAACTTTGTTTTCCAGTAAAAACAAAATTAAGTGAGTTTATGCTTAAAACAAAAACAAATATCTGTCAATGGGTATGACAATTATTTGCACTTGAATTGATTTTTATTAACCCACTGGCAGATATTTGTTCTTGTTTTAATCATAAAATCACTTTCACAAGATTTTGAACTTTAAGCTATTTTTTTATTTTTTGCTGTTGTTGTTGTAAAAAATAATGAAAGAGTTATGGAGATCTGTTGGAAATGGTATTTTCAATCAAGTGTTTTTTTCTTTCTTCAAAGTGTTGCTAATACAACTCATTGCGTGATTCATATTAACATGACGTGTTATGTTCCCTTCCCTTTATGTTTATTCCTTAAATTTTCTTCAAATGGTCTTAAATTTACCTTCATTAAACCTGCAGAAACCCTGTTATCACCTTTACTGTGGTCTGGACAAAACATTATAAAGTTACATAAATATTTATTTAGTAGAAGCATCGCCCTGCCCATAATATAAGGGTCACGTTTTATTTTATTATTTTACTCAGGCGTATGATTGGGTGTCTCTGTGGGTCCTAGAGCAGCGGCCGTCGCTTTCTGTTTATCATGTGAAGTTGTTGATGTGAATGGACATTGTTAGATTGTGCGCTGTTTGACTAGATACTAATTTATTGCTTTTATTAAACGGATAACAGTACGAGTAGTGCGAGAATGGAGTGTTTTTGTTTTGAACTTGACTAGCTAATATGTATTTTAACCCCTCACACATCAGTCTATGGAGCGACATAACAGATTTTAGTGCACAGTATATAATGTTAGTGATCTTGTCTGCGTGGGTTTAATCTATCTGAATTTATCAGGATGTACTCGAGTACAGATAGTCTGATCTCTGCACGCAGCTCATGGCTGTGCTCATCACAGAACCAGCTGTCTGATATTCTCATCACAACACAAGAGAACAGACCCAGCGATGACTGCAGGGTTGACCATGACAGGTGAGTCCGTGTCATTGGCTGCTGCTGGCTGGTAGAATGTACCTCTCAAAGCAATAATAATAAAATTAATAAAACTAAACTTTTCTTCTGTTTTAATTTGAACAGTAAACCTCTCTGTTGTGTAGAATTTATTTTCATGTTATTAAAAGATTAAGTAACTAAGTTAATGTTTTATGCTTTAATCTGATTGCTACCGTTTGATGATACATTACATTTCTATTAAATCAAAATCCAGAAAAATTAAAACACACAACATAATAAAACATCTTATAGGGCCCTAAAAATAATAATAATAAGTAAAAGTTTTACAAATTCAACTGATTTTGCATTGTTTTGATTATTAAAATTTCAGAAAAATTAAAATGGAAAGCAGAATTTGGGAAGCAGAAGCCTGGACAATAAATCTGTCATTCACTTTTTTTTTTTTTTTTATGTGTTATTTATTTTAATATTATTTATTCTGAAGCAATATTCTCACGAGTGTTCAATCAGCTTTGACATATTTTAAAATAATTTTAAATCTGAATAGTTGTGATATTTTTAATTTTATAAAGGGCATTTTCCTAATCTTATTAAATATAGGCTGTGCTTCAGCTTTAATTTGATATTCTTACATTTGATCAATAAATTAAACTATAATAAGACACTATAGGACTTAACCGCCAGTAGGTGGTGCAGGTGACTGTCTTAATGAGTGAGTCATTGAGTCGATTCGTTCAAACGGCTGATTTATTCAAGAACTAGGCTGGCCCTGTCCCAAATGGCACACTGCATGTGCACTTTCGGTCTTGTGGACTTACAGTCCAGAGTTACTTGTCCGTTAAGTTACTCTGTTGGAGTTACTTGTCCGCATTAAGTCCACAAGACCGTAGGGTGTCCCATTCATCATTTAAGCTTAAAGAAGGGTGCTCGTGAGTGTCCCCTTTGCGGCTGCTGTGCTCCCTCGATGCGCACTTCAGCTGAGCCTGCAAGTTCGCAAGCTACGCAGAGGACTTCTACCCGGCAGTCAAAGCGGCATTACGTCATGAAAGTGTGGACTCAGAGGAAGACCTTGAGGGTTTAGGGTGTCATTTGGGACAGGACCACAGTTGTTAATGAATGGGCCCTTGAATCTTTGATTCAACCGATTAATTCAAAACGCTGAATCATTCAGTAACACACTGTTGCTGTGAGGTGCATTATGGTTATTGATGTGATCTTTGTTTGGAAATATTTTCGCTGCCGAAATACAAACCCGATTCCAAAAAAGTTGGGACACTGTACAAATTGTGAATAAAAACAGAATGCAATGATGTGGAAGTTTCAGATTTCAATATTTCAAAATGTATAATTTTAAGGAAAAAAATAAGTTGATTTTAAATTTCATGGCATCAACACATCTCAAAAAAGTTGGGACAAGGCCATGTTTCCCACTGTGTGGCATCCCCTCTTCTTTTTATAACAGTCTGCAAACGCCTGGGGACTGAGGAGACAAGTTGCTCAAGTTTAGGAATAGGAATGTTGTCCCATTCTTGACTAATACAGGCTTCTAGTTGCTCAACTGTCTTAGGTCTTCTTTGTCGCATCTTCCTCTTTATGATGCGCCAAATGTTTTCTATGGGTGAAAGATCTTTATTATTCTATTTCTATTATAATTTCCTCCTTGTGTTTTTAACTGTGAATTTGCACTGTCCATGGAGCGGACCTGTTTACATTTCACTGCCGGTTGTGTATTCTGTATATAACTGTGTATGTGACAAATAAAACTCTTGAATCTTGAATCTTGAATCTGGACTGCAGACTGGCCATTTCAGTACCCGGATCCTTCTTCTACGCAGCCATGATGTTGTAATTGATGCAGTATGTGGTCTGGCATTGTCATGTTGGAAAATGCGAGGTCTTCCCTGAAAGAGACGTCCTCTGGATGGGAGCATATGTTGTTCTAGAACTTGGATATACCTTTCAGCATTGATGATGCCTTTCCAGATGTGTAAGCTGCCCATGCCACATGCACTCATGCAACCCCATACCATCAGAGATGCAGGCTTCTGAACGGAGCGCTGATAACAACTTGGGTTGTCCTTGTCTTCTTTAGTCCAGATGACATGGCGTCCCAGTTTTCCAAAAAGAACTTCAAATTTTTAAATTTTCCACTTTGCCACAGTCCATTTTAAATGAGCCTTGGCCCAGAGAAATGCCTGCGCTTCTGGATCATTTTTAGATATGGCTTCTTTTTTGACCTATAGAGTTTTAGCCGGCAACGGCGAATGGCACGGTGGATTGTGTTCACCGACAATGTTTTCTGGAAGTATTCCTGAGCCCATGTTGTGATTTCCATTACAGTAGCATTCCTGTATGTGATGCAGTGCCGTCTAAGGGCCCGAAGATCACGGGCATCCAGTATGGTTTTCCGACCTTGACCCTTACGCACAGAGATTGTTCCAGATTCTCTGAATCTTTGGATGATATTATGCACTGTAGATGATGATAACTTCAAACTCTTTGCAATTTTTCTCTGAGAAACTCCTTTCTGATATTGCTCCACTATTTTTGGCCGCAGCATTGGGGAATTGGTGATCCTCTGCCCATCTTGACTTCTGAGAGACACTGCCACTCTGAGAGGCTCTTTTTATACCCAATCATGTTGCCAGTTGACCTAATAAGTTGCAAATTGGTCCTCCAGCTGTTCCTTATATGTACATTTAACTTTTCCGGCCTCTTCTTGCTACCTGTCCCAACTTTTTTGGAATGTGTAGCTCTCATGAAATCCAAAATGAGCCAATATTTGGCATGACATTTCATAATGTCTCACTTTCAACATTTGATATGTTATCTATATTCTATTGTGAATAAAATATAAGTTTATGAGATTTGTAAATTATTGCATTCCTTTTTTATTCACAGTTTGTACAGTGTCCCAACTTTTTTGGAATCGGGTTTGTAGGTTGATATAACTATGTTACCAAGTCAAGCAAATCGTTTTTTGTATTTAAATATTTGCATTACATTGCATTACATACATGTTTACATTGATGTTGTAATTATATTGTCAGATTTGTGACATTAATTTTAGCTGAAACACTGCTGGTCACTTTCAGAAGTTGTAGCGATGCTTTCTTTTCCCAGAAAGAATGTGAAATGCATAAATGGTATCAATCTCAGTTTCTAAATATATATATTTTTTTATATAATTTAAATAGATTTTACACACTAATAGCAATATCCTATCGCATATAGAATATCGCATTATTTAACAAGGTATTGCATAACGCATTTTTCTTCAATATCGCACAGGCCTAATTTTTGCATTTTGTTAATTCCATAGGTATTTGTTTTTTGTTTTTGACGTTTTAATCAGACTTTTGTCCGGTTGGGCAAGTGAACTTCTCTCTCACTTGCCCCTTCAAAAAATCCATTTGTCCCGGACAAGCGTTAATGTCAAGCTCTGGGCCCTAAACATTTATTTTTGTTCAACTTTTATTGTTAAATTGTATGTTTCATGATTTCAATTAATTATACATGCTTTTTTTATTACTATAATTTAATTAAACCATTAAATCGGGGTCCAGAAAAATTTAACCGAAAAAAATGAAATCCAGAAATATATAAATGAAACATTTATTTAGGAAAAAAATGGATTTCATAGGGCCCTAATAGACAAAATTCTGTCATTAAACTCTAGATTGCGCAGGCTGATGGGTCCTTAACTCCGTCTACTTGCAATCACATCATTCTCTATAGGGCACAGCTTGATTGGTTCCTGCTGTATCAGTAGCCAATGAGCTGCTCAACCATACTTGGTCAGCATTTGCTTTAGCTGTTGCATCGTGCTTTCAGAAACCCTCCACCTTCCCCAGCTCCACCTGTATAGTTCTGATACTGGTAATACATGTATGCTGTATTGTACAGCAGCAGCATGTCTTACTTGCTCTGCAGCAGCAACAGCAATAACCTACAGTAGCAGCAATACAAGCAGCAGCAGAGTAGAAGAGCTTTATTAACTTCATTAAGTTTTTTTTTTTTTATATATATATAAGTAAATGCTATTCATATATTTACACATGGATTTTTCTTAGGTGTGAAGCTGTCTGTCTGGAGAGAGCTGAGGAGGGCTCGCCATGCGTCGTCACACTTCTGTGTTCCCCCAGCTCTTCAGCTGTGATCAGCAGTCTTCAGGTTGTCAGTGAAGCCCGCACTATTGAAGTGTATTCGCTGTCTGGAGAATACTGTGGTACCTGCCGTGGAGAGGAAGTTCAAAGATCACAGAATGATGGGTATTTTATTATTATTATTATTATTATTATTTATTTTTATTTTTTACTACAGGCAAAAAAATATTTTGGTTGGATTTATAGGTACCATCTTTTAACCCATCTCTGTCGCTTTTACAACATTTCAGATCCTCAGTTCTCACCATCTCTGAAGCCAAGCCAATGTTGATTCTCGTTTTTATTACAAACTCTGTCGCATCCTCTTTTTGCCCACAGACTCTCCTCTGTTCAGCGTTTTTTAAAACGTGTGATTGCCCGAAGGTTTAAGGTTTAGCATGCTCCATGTCGCTCCCACACCATACAGACGCAAAAGTAGCCGCAGCATTTTTTCTCTATTTACAGATATGACGAGACAAGCACGGGTTCACGATGCATTCGTAATTTCCCGCTAAAAAACCATCCCACTTGGTCTAAAATATAAACACTTGTAGTAGGCTTACCATAGTGAATCAGGATAAGACAAAAACACAATTTAATTTTGGACATTAAAGTTACATAGTGTGCCTTTAACAATTTTTTTAATTTTTTTTTTTATTAAATCTAAATAATTTTTAATCAATTAAATAATTAATTTGTATTTTTTTCTTTTCCTTTACTTTGGCACCGCTTAACATCTTTTAGATGCTGTTTTTGTAACTTTTTGCTAATGTATCTATTGTGTCACAATGTGTCACATACTACAGTGACACATTGCTGCCACATACATATCATATATCATATTTTTCGTAATATGTTGTCATTTTAACATCTCTTTTCGTAATAACAAGATGTTGTGTCATGTTAACGATGTCTTTTCTCATAATAACGAGATGTTATGTCATTTTAACACAATTTTTTCTCATAATGAGATGTTGTCATTTTAACGACATCTCTTCTCGTAATAACGAGGTTATGTCGTGTTAACGACATCTTTTCTCGTAATAACGAGATGCTATGTCGTTTTAACATTTTCTCGTAATAACGAGATGTTATGTCGTGTTAACGACATCTTTTCTCGTAATAACGAGTGTTGTATAGTGATGTGTACAAAATATTCTTTTATCCGCATTAGAGAATTTATAGGCTAGTCTATGTGCCTTTGTCACACTGAGTCTACCTGAGTATGCACTGGGTAAGACTTAAGTTGAGAGAAGTAAACCCAGGTAAATCGAACTGATGTGTCAGTCACATTTTATTAAAAATACTTCTTAAAAACAAATATTGCTTTGCAAACATTATCAACATGTAGCTGTTTTAGGCTGTTTCCACAACAAATCCTTTAAATGTAATGAAATTCATAACAAGAATGAAAAATATAAATGTAAAATAAACATAAATCATGCCATTCATTAGCCTTCAAACTATATTTATTTTAAAGCCTAAACGAATTTAGGCCAGCCTTTTAAAGCGAAACTGAAAACAGAGTTGCTCCTCTCTCATTCTGCACAAATCCAAATGTTTCTATATTCACACTTGGATACTAAACTATTTATTATGGTAAAAATGCTTTGCATGACTCGTGTCCCAGTATAAAACCGCATTCACATGAGCAATAACATGTTTGAAATAACACCATTGCACTGTAGGAGAAGGGCGAAATGTTTGAATTTGCATGGTGGTAACTCAAAGTTTTTTGGGGTTTTTTTTACCACTTCGTTATTTTGGCTTGGAATTTCGTTTGTTGGAAATATGAACTGAAATTAGAAATGCTTTTGAAATTAAAAACTTTGCGTTTAATAAACAAAATAAATTTTTTAAAATAAAGACAGCATTTGGAGTGGAGACGAGTGCATGCAAAATAATCTGTTCCCCGAATCCACGGCCTTTGTTGTTATTGTGAGTGTACACAAATAAAAGTAGACCGTTTATAGTTTATAATTATGTCTTTAACTTATCTGTATGGCTAAAAATGACTGAGAATTGTGATTTGTTTCCGCTGTCATAAAGGAAAAAAATTGTTGTAAAAAAAATTAACATAGCCTATTTATTTTCATAGTTAAGCTATGTTTAAATATTAGCATCATGATACCTGGTGCAAGCGCAACTGGCTTTTAAAGGGAATGGGAAATGAGACTCTGATTAGTTTATTGCACATTATGCCTAAAACACACCCATGACTCATTAAGAGACTAGCTACCTTTTAGACCATGTGCCGGGTGCGTGCCAATGCATTTCATGGTTTCATGAATAATTGTTACCACATTTACTATACATTATAATACATATCTATTCATTGCACACACCTTTAGAAAGTATAACGCATTAAAACACGACAAGCAACCAATTTCAGATGTACCGGGGAATCTGCAGATATAATGCATTTTTAACTTGGGTTACAATTATTTATGAAAATTTGCATTAAAACTTACCTTATGAATATCATATTAACCATAAAAGCTTTAAGTAAAGTGTTACAGAATATTTAAAGACTGTTCCTGGTTGTTCTGTTTTCTGTCAGTTCTGAAGATAAGAGGCATTTCTATAGGAATCATCTGGTGCTGGAAAGCCCTGCTGCGTCCTGTGAGGTGAAGGTAAGGAAAGCTGGAAATAATATCCACCCTCTCATCACAAACACACAAATTGATGTCTGTTGGCTCAGCATCATGGGTGGTGTCTCCGTACAGCTGCTCTCCCTTGGTGGTCGCTCTACTGTGGCTATCGCCCAAGTGGGTGTGGGACTGGAGACGCTCAAGGACAGACAACGTAGCCCGAGTGTAGACCCAGGCATCGACCTTCAGCGTGTGCAGACTATTATGGAGGAGATGGGCACCACCCTTTCACCAGGAGCACAGAACCTCATGGAACTGGTGCAGTGCCAGCAAAAGGTCTGGATCCAGCCTTATATTACAGCATATTCACCACTCCTCTTGTCTTTTTAACATGATTGATTTGATGCATTACATGCTTTGCACACATTTTCCATTGTGGAATGAATCTCACTTCTGTTAGGGCTATTATTAATAAAAATGTAATATTAAATAGACAAATAATAAAGATAGCTGGACAGAGCCTATCCCACCATGAGTTAATAGATTAAAATGGTTAGTATTTTTATATGGCTTGTGTAAAACATTATGGTTTGAATAGGACATCTTGTGTCTGTAAGCAGCCAGTTCTAGTACTTAGTAACCAAACATTGTGGTGGTGAGGTTTGCATGGGCAAATCCCATTCCCACTCAAATTTTTGTTTAGTATATTCTGCTGTTCAGCTCATTTTGCCCCTTTGACATAACTCATTTCTTGTAGGTGTTTCTTGTAACAGTTTGTCAGTGTCTAACATTATTTTGTCATACATTTTTGTCCTTATAAAACAGCTATTTGGTGTTTGGAGGGCTGTCTTGTATGTGGTTATGATCTGGGTTTTATTTTGTTTACTTTCTATAAATCCGATATACACTCACCTAAAGGATTATTAGGAACACCATACTAATACTGTGTTTGAACCCCTTTCGCCTTCAGAACTGCCTTAATTCTGCTTGGCATTGATTCAACAAGGTGCTGAAAGCATTCTTTAGAAATGTTGGCCCATATTGATAGGATAGCATCTTGCAGTTGATGGAGATTTGTGGGATGCACATCCAGGGCACAAAGCTCCCGTTCCACCACATCCCAAAGATGCTCTATTGGGTTGAGATCTGGTGACTGTGGGGGCCATTTTAGTACAGTGAACTCACTGTCATGTTCAAGAAACCAATAAGAAATGATTCGAGCTTTGTGACATGGTGCATTATCCTGCTGGAAGTAGCCATCAGAGAATGGGTACATGGTGGTCATAAAGGGATGGACATGGTCAGAAACAATGCTCAGGTAGGCCGTGGCATTTAAACGATGCCCAATTGGCACTAAGGGGCCTAAAGTGTGCCAAGAAAACATCCCCCACACCATTACACCACCACCAGCCTGCACAGTGGTAACAAGGCATGATGGATCCATGTTCTCATTCTGTTTACGCCAAATTCTGACTGAATTTCAACAGAAATCGAGACTCATCAGACCAGGAAACATTTTTCCAGTCTTCAACTGTCCAATTTTGGTGAGCTTGTGCAAATTGTAGCCTCTTTTTCCTATTTGTAGTGGAGATGAGTGGTACCCGGTGGGGTCTTCTGCTGTTGTAGCCCATCCGCCTCAAGGTCGTGCGTGTTGTGGCTTCACAAATGCTTTGCTGCATACCTCGGTTGTAACGAGTGGTTATTTCAGTCAAAGTTGCTCTTCTATCAGCTTGAATCAGTCGGCCCATTCTCTCATCACTCTGACCTCTAGCATCAACAAGGCATTTTCGCCCACAGGACTGCCGCATACTGGATGTTTTTCCCTTTTCACACCATTCTTTGTAAACCCTAGAAATCCCAGTAACTGAGCAGATTGTGAAATACTCAGACCATCCCGTCTGGCACCAACAACCATGCCACGCTCAAAATTGCTTAAATCACCTTTCTTTCCCATTCTGACATTCAGTTTGGAGTTCAGGAGATTGTCTTGACCAGGACCACACCCCTAAATGCATTGAAGCAACTGCCATGTGATTGGTTGATTAGATAATTGCATTAATGAGAAATTGAACAGGTGTTCCTAATAATCCTTTAGGTGTGTGTGTGTGTGTGTGTGTGTGTGTGTGTGTGTGTGTGTGTAAATAAATAAATAAATAAATAAATAAATAAATATAAATAAATATATATATATATATATATATATATATATATATATATATATATATATATATATATATATAAAATAGAAACAATATTACTGTATTTATATTTTATATATTTGTATTTTCACCAAATAAATGCAGCCTTGATGAGCATAAGAGTATAGTAAAAGAAAGTATTGTTTTTAATTTGAATACATTTATTATATTTCACGTTTCCTGTCATATACTTTTTGGTATTTATAGTTCTAGTATTTTATCAGCATAATTTTTTTTCACCTCCCTTTTTAAACATGTTAATTCTCAAAAGGAGTTTTTTGGAGAATAGTTTCTTTGAAAAAAAGGGAAAAAAAACTAGCCTGCACACAGCTTTATCACAAATGAACAATCACTCTTTGTGTGTGTTGTGTCCAGAATAAATCTGACATGCTGAATGGATTCATTCCGCTGCTCATGGGAGGTGGAGCTTTGGGGTGTTTGTCAAGAGGAGGTGGGGCTTCCAATGCCTCAGGGGCGGAGTCAGGCCCAAATCCACCGTCTGGCCTGGAGCAGCTTCTGTCTACCAGCAACCAGATTCCCGGTGCCATGTCTGCCCTGCTGAGCTCTGAAACCGGCACAATCAACCCAGACCTGCTTCCAATGCTGCAGAGCGTATGCGGTCAGGTCACGCAGCTCCGTCTGGAGGAAGCCACATCTTCAGAGAAGAAGAAGAATGGAGAACGGTAAGTGTGAGTCATGTGTGGTTTTCAATAAACAGAGGTTTACCACATTTGTTGAAGCCACTCAAATGTTTGGTTGTGGTAACCAGCTCATCATGATAACAATGCGAGTACTAATATGAATAATAGCACCCAAATGAGGTTTTATGACTTTTTGGGCTATTGAAGATAAAGCTGTAGTAGACCCCAAAATGTAAATATGCCCCTCAAGACTTTTTGAAACTATATTAGTTTATTTCTAACTCAAAAGAACTTGTTTAACAGAATCCAGAGTGCTCTATTTTAAGAGCTTGGGTGGAAAGGAACATTATCAGTTAACAAGGGTCTCATTCACTAACCGTGCGCACACACGGATTTGTGTGAAATCTGCGTATGAACGTTTTCAGAAACAAATCATGATTCATCAGTAGCTTTTGTTTTAAAATGTATTCTAAAATAAAAAAAGGAACAACTGAAATGACTCGTACGCAAAAACGTCCTCTTGATGCACTGAAAAAAAATTCACATATGGAAGTTAAAGTTAAAAACTAAGTTAAAGGGTAGCTAAACCCTAGAACAACTTTTTTTAGTTAATGACCTGAAAGACGGGCTTTATTAGTGCTGTTCATTGAGTAAATGTTTTAATTCTACAATATATGGAGTAAAAACATCTGAGTGCTGCCCTCTGAAGGTTGAACGGTGGCTACTGCAGTTGAATTTTCCTAATGAGCGTTGTTGGCCATCGTGATGTATGTTGGCTCTGGCGCGAGCTCACCACGCCCCTGGCGCGAGCTCACCACGCCCTTGGCATCGGGAGTTAACTCATTTTGAGTCAGCGGCTTGAAATGATAAGGCTCTGGCCCTGTGTCTACAGACAATTCACTCTCCTCCACTTCAGGTGAAGGTGGTTGAGAAAAGTCCTCTACTTCAAAAGACCGATCTGTTGCAAAACTACTGGCGTCACTCCAGTCATTCTCCATCTTTGCGAGTCTGACAGCTGTCAATCAATCCGTGACTGCGGGTCTCAGGTGCACGATCCCCCCCACACCACCCCACGGAGATCTCAATACTTGGTACACAATACACAGTGAAGGTAACATTCGATGGGTCGTTTCTGAGTAGAAAATCCAAATGTCACAAACCTAACAACAAAAGCAATGACAAAACAGTGTAAATACAGCTGGAAAACAGCAAAAAAAAAAATCAACCTAATTAATTATTCAGGCCCCAGTGCATGATGGGAACACCAGTATATACACTTTAATTTCTAATTTAATTGATTTAATATAGAACTTACTCGCCTGATCTAACTATATGTAGAAATTACATTTGTTTTTTAGTATTTTGTATTATTTACTTGACACCAGAAACAATTTTATCAGTATGGCCTCATAAACATGTTAAGATGAAATTTTATTCATAGATATACAACTTAAATATATTTCATCATGTATACATTTCATACACTCAGCCTTTAGCAAATCCTGCTTTGACCTTGCGGATATTTGTGAAGCAATTGTCTAATGGTTATAGTGCTGTTGTATCGCTGTGGTGATTTATACCACTGACTCTTCACATCCTCATCCAAGTGTATACAAAAAGAATGCTTTTGCAGAGGAGAAAACAGCGTCGTCTTGACATGTACACAACACGAGCCAACTACAGTGTTTGAGGGGGAGTCAAAGTAGACGTTGTTCGCGGTCAGCCAGTGAAGACTATAGACGGGCATTATGCAAATTTGTTACATTGTTAAATATGAATGTTAGGGAAGTAAGACTGGAATTACTGACGACTCTTTTCAGCAATTCAGAATCTATTCTTTCTTTTGGGAGACAACAACTATTTTTCGTGCACTACAATCTGAAAAAGCATAATAGTGACACTTTAAGACACTTCATTCTGATTGTATTGAATGTATCCATTCACTGTATATGTCATCTTTTTTTCATATTACAGGGAGGGTCATATGTGCTGTGGAGGGTTTGAGAAGATTCTGGAGACGGTTGTAGAGAAGAGAATGGATGAGATGGAGAGAAGATTAAAGGAACATCTGGACCTGCGTCTGGACGCTCTTCAGCAGAGACTGGAGATTACGCTTCAGCAGGCGCTCTCTCATAAACAGCACCAGTAAACGACACAAGATAACCTCAACACTTTTAGCAAGATCTTTTGCTTCAATGACACCTATAATATTCTATAAAGGGATATTTAAGCAGAATTCATGTCAACTATCCCTTTATAACAAAAATGGTTTAACATTTTTCTTTAGCCAGCGGTCTCTACTGCTTTGCGTGGAAGTGTTTTACAGTTTAAACCACAATCACTGGTCTTCAAGAGTCCCTCCTGAGAGACTGTACTGATTGGTTTGTGCAGCAATTAACAGCTTGTCGAGTCGATTCAACAGTCCACAAACAGTATCAGGTGATCTTCATAAATCACAACTACTTGAGGAACTGTTCTTAACACTGTGTATACTACATATAAATAATTTTATCCAAAAGATACTACTCATGCTGCTACAAAAACTGTTTTTCTGACTATTACACTATAAGCTGCATATTTTCATTTGGTACAAATGTTAACAAACAGTTTATTTAGAGGTTGAACAAACAACGGTTGCACTGACTGTCAAGTATCGAGTATTTTTCACTGTAAATTGCGTTTGTGTAAATTGTTTATACTGTTCATACTGGAGAACTAAGGACAAAAAAAACAACATTAAAATGCTGTTTATACTAAAGAATAATGTTGCACTATGTTATATAATGTTGCACTTTTTTTTTCTTATAAAAACACTTTCATGCCATATTAATGGCAATGCTTAAAAGAACAGGCTGGGTTCATTATTACTTATAGTTTTTACAATCACTAGGGCCCATTTCTCAAAAAGATTTTGAACAATAGGTAGTATCATTCTTGTTTTGTAAAGAAAAGAGACCCAAGTTCTATATATCAGCATCAGTGGCTGTTGATTACCACACAAAACAACTTGTCTGTTAAGCTTTGTGTTTGTAACATTGTACACAACCAAAATAGGCGTTGGTATACACCAGTGGTTCCCAACCACGTTCTGGAGGCCCACCAACGGTGCACATTTTGCATGAAATAACCTCGTTACAACCGAGGTATGCAGCAAAGCATTTGTGAAGCCACAACACGCACAACCTTGAGGCGGATGGGCTACAACAGCAGAAGACCCCACCGGGTACCACTCATCTCCACTACAAATAGGAAAAAGAGTCTACAATTTGCACAAGCTCACCAAAATTGGACAGTTGAAGACTGGAAAAATGTTGCCTGGTCTGATGAGTCTCGATTTCTGTTGAGACATTCAGATGGTAGAGTCAGAATTTGGCGTAAACAGAATGGGAAACATGGATCCATCATGCCTTGTTACCACTGTGCAGGCTGGTGGTGGTGGTGTAATGGTGTGGGGGATGTTTTCTTGGCACACTTTAGGCCCCTTAGTGCCAATTGGGCATTGTTTAAATGCCACGGCCTACCTGAGCATTGTTTCTGACCATGTCCATCCCTTTATGACCACCATGTACCCATTCTCTGATGGCTACTTCCAGCAGGATAATGCATCATGTCACAAAGCTCGAATCATTTCAAATTGGTTTCTTGAACATGACAATGAATTCACTGTACTAAAATGGCCCCCACAGTCACCAGATCTCAACCCAATAGAGCATCTTTGGGATGTGGTGGAACGGGAGCTTTGTGCCCTGGATGTGCATCCCACAAATCTCCATCAACTGCAAGATGCTATCCTATCAATATGGGCCAACATTTCTAAAGAATGCTTTCAGCACCTTGTTGAATCAATGCCACGTAGAATTAAGGCAGTTCTGAAGGTGAAAGGGGGTCAAACACAGTATTAGTATGGTGTTCCTAATAATCCTTTAGGTGAGTGTATATTATGAGAAAATTTAGTTTACAGCTCAACAGATTTCAGTACGGAGTAAATAAAATGAACCTTTTCACACTTGCCCCCTATACTAACATTGTATGTTTTACTATAAACAAGTTTTGCATACTGAGTGACAAATCCAACTTTCTCTTTGTAGTAATTGGCAGCAAGTCACAAACTTTTGAACCTAGAACTTTCCTTGAATGGAAAATCCTATACAATCCTATACAACTCTCTCAAGTTCTTCTTGCATCTCTCATTCACCTAGTCTTTTCTCAGTAGTACATAACCTTTTAGTTGTCTCATAGCCTGCATTACGGAAAACCACGTCTACCATCTCCACAACCCTCTCATGCATCCTATGAACATGAACTTGTGCTATTCTTGGCATCCATCAACCATGAAGGAGAGTTGCAGTGCTTAGGAACAGCAAAGAAAACACAGCTGAATGAACAAACTCCACATGAAATTAGCAGTTTTGACCCCTTGGAGTAACTTTCCACTGTGACCATGTTGGCACTTTGACCCTTGCCTTGTCACGTGAGACTATCCAGATTGACATGGGTGTCTCCTGTCTAAACCACAGTGATGTTCAATGGGCAGAATTGTTCAAACAGTGAGCTGTTGTTTTCTTATGACTGAGTGAGACGTCCACTGCAGAAGGGGTTTTGTAACCACTGAGAAATGGGTCAGCTGTGGAGGTGGTACCGCCGATGAACAGCGGCTGTTTTTGTGCAAACACCCACGCCAGTATCCCCAAGGACCAGAGTCAAACCGGCCCAACTGAATCAACAAAGTTGTGTTGCTGCCACACTTCATGCAAACGCTCATGGACTGAAATTAAGTAAACAGCCTTAAAGTTGACATGAAATGAAAATTCATCTATTTTTTTAAAATGCATGTATATACATCTATCTAAGCCTTACCATTCAAATCTTAAGGAGTAATGAACTTATTATTTTCTCCAATGAAATAAAATGCTGCAGTCATGATGTATTTTTGTAGGCCAACCCTGAAGTTGACAAAAAACAATTGGATTTTTCCATTGGCTTTTGGATTATTTCAGAAAATAAGCTTTGTGACCAACAAAAAAAATACTACTGTAACCCTTTTTCCCTAATGGAGAGAACAGAAATGTTGTGTTGAAACTGACACTAGGGGTCACTCTTGGGAGCCCCGAACACCTCTGATGTATTCAGAAAAGGCCAATGAAATTCAGCGGCAGTTCAGAGTTTTAGCAGTAGGGACACAACGTCTCCGTTCCCTCCAGTGGACAAGGGTTACACTAGTAACCAAGACATTCCATTTTCTGAGATACTGAAGTTGGGATTTTCCTTAGTTGTCAGTTATAATCATCAAAATTAAAAGAAATAAACATTTGAAATATATCAGTCTGTGTGTAATGAATGAATATTATATAAAAGTTTCACTTTCTGAATGGAATTAGTGAAATAAATCAACATTTTGATGATATTCTAATTAAATGACCAGCACCTGTACAGTTTTGTCATAGCCTTTGCCATGACACTCAAATTCGAGCTCAGGTGCATCCTGTTTCCACTGATCATCCTTGAGATGTTTCTAAAACTTGATTGGAGTCCACCTGTGATAAGTTCAGTTGATTGGACATGATTTGGAAAGGCACACACCTGTCTATATAAGGTCCCACAGTTAACAGTGCATGTGAGAGCACGAACCAGGCCATGAAGTCCAAGGAATTGTCTGTAGACCTCCGAGACAGGATTGTATCGAGGCACAGATCTGGGGAAGGGTACAAAAAAATATCTGCAGCATTGAAGGTCCCATTGAGCACAGTGGCCTCCATCATCTGTAAATGGAAGAAGTTTGGAGCCACCAGGACTGAGCGATCGGGGGAGAAGGGCCTTAGTTAGGGAGGTGAAAAGAACCCGATGTTCACTCCAGTGTTTCTCTGTGGAGAAAAGAAAACCTTCCAGAAGAACAATCATCTCTGCAGCAGTTCACCAATCAGGCCTGTATGGTAGAGTGGCCAGACGGAAGCCATTGGCCTCCTGGAGTTTGCCAAAAGGCACATTTTTTAATAAATTTGCAAAGATTTCAAACAAACTTCTTTCTTGTTGTCATTATGGGGTATTGTTTGTAGAATTGAGGAAAATAATAATGCATTTAATCCATTTTGGAATAAGGCTATAACATAACAAAATGTGGAAAAAGTGATGGGGAGTACTACATAGGGAAGAGTCCATGTGGTGGGCTCCACCCGACAAGATTACCGGCCACAGCAACTGGTGACAAAGCAAGTAATCCTGGTAGTGAGATCCCTGGGCCTGAAAAGCCTGGAGAATTCTATCTACAATCTAGTGGGTCAATCTACATTTGAAGACCCTTCTGCTGACCTCCAAAGTAGACAAAGAGCTGCTCAGATCGTCTGAAGCTCTGTGTGCAGTCCAGGTCTATGGACCTAAGGTATAAGACCTGCCACCCAAAGTGTCCTGGTTTGCCGCTATTGTGGCCACGTACACTTTCAGGGTGGATGCAGATAGGCACTTCTCAAGGCCCTGCTGGGGAAAGGAAAGCAAGGACCTGGCACCACATCTCTGTGGCTCCACTTCAAGACACACAGCCGCCTAGTAGAAGGGGCTCTTGCCTGAGTGATCATGTCTATCACCACTGGTAATAGACCTCTGAATTCCTCCTCGTCCTATCCAGGGACCAGACATGGTGATTCCAGAAGTGCCATCAGAACTTGTTCTGCTTCCTCATGACTTTGTACAGTGTCTGTGCAATGAGGCTCACAGGAAGAAACACATATTTGAGCAGGTCCCGGGTCAGCTGTGATCCAGTGCTTCCCTTGCTGAGGGGGGCCTCGGTCAGGGAATACCGCAGTGGACAGTGGGAGGATTCAAGGGAGGCGACCATGTATGCCCGTGCTTCCTCCAATTGACTCCAGATCAGCTGGACTGCCTGGGGATGTAGTGTCCATTCTCCACAGATTATAGCCTGTTGCGAGAGTGCACTGGATGTGAGTGGCCCGCGGTGACTTCAGTGACTCCGGATAAAGAGATGGCGGGATGATCCCATCCCATTTTTGGATGGTTTATAAATGCCACTGTCACTGTGTTGGTCCGGATGTTTGCCCCGAATCAACGGTTGAAACAACGGTTGAAACTTCCTCATCCCATTTTTGGATGATTTATAAATGCCACTGTCACTGTGTTGGTCCGGATGTTTGCCCTGAATCAACGGTTGGAACTTCCTCAGGGCTGTCCAGGGTTCTTGGAAGCGTCTCTTGTAACAACAACACATCTGGACACTTGTTCTAGGGGAACTCCTGCCCATAGAAGTGCAAGGTCCGACCAAGGACTGAAAGTATGATGGCAGATCGGCGTGATGGCCTCACGATGTGTGCCGTGGCACCATACCCATCGCGGGACCTACCCATGAAGCGGTCTCATATGCATTAACACCATCCCCTGTGGCTGATGATACAATATGCCCCAGGAGCTTCTGAAAATATTTCAATGGTACCGCTATCTTGTGCTTGAACAGTTTCAAGCAGTACAGCACTCATGGTCTTGTGAAAGGCGTGCTCAGTCAGTGCTGTACCCTCAGCGACAAGCAAACGGAGCTTGGGCTCTTGGGCGGAGTGTTTCTTGTGTAGCAAATCAGCATATTAGAATGATTTCTGAAGGATCGTGTGGCACTGAAGACTGGAGTAATGATGCTGAAAATTAAGCTTTGCCAACTTTTGAATATATTCAAATAGAAAACATTATTTTAAATTGTAAACATATTTCACAATATTACTGTTTTTGCTGTATTCAGTATAATTTTTGCTGATTTTAATGAACTATAAGTTATTCTTTTTGTGCGCTTGTTCATTTGTTTGGGTTTTTATTTTCATTACAGAATGGAGAGAGAAAATGTGCTTAACTGTCATATAAATAATGTTAGCATCCAAAAATATGCACATTATATATTCAAATTTTCTTTTAAATGAATCAGACATGTATGCATATCTTTAAAAGAGAGACTAATGTTTCAAATCACAGTTTTGAAGATGTTTGATGGAATATATTTTTTGAATTATGTAACAGTCACACATTTGTTACTCTCCACAGACAAATACTCAGTAAATACATTTCAGGATGTCAGTAAAATATGACTTGGAGTTTTAAATAAATTACCTAATTCTGTCTGCATCTCATATTGGACGTTTTATTTCATCTCTGCCCTGAGATCGACCCCAGATCCAGCCAGTGTCCTCCAAGATCAACTGAAGCTATGATAAAGAGGAAATCAACACAAACCCGCCCTGGTACTCGAGTCCAGAGCCTGAAGTCATCCTACAAAGCGCAAAGGAAAAACATCCCTTATTTGACCTCATATGCTGTGAATTAGACTTGTGTGCCAAAAGACAATGTTATAATTTGCAGATGATCATGATATTGAGTAAGACATTTGTACATTTTACATAATGCCTAGAATTGTATAGTAAATTGTATAGTATTCCTGCCTATGGATAAATCACAATGTGCTTCCAGTAAACCAACAAATGAGGGCAGCATATTACAACCGATCCAGAAAATATTATACAGCTTTCTATATATCATATTAATGGATTGTTTACCAGATACAATGTGTTTAGCACATATGCAAAAAAAGTACCATCGTAAACCTTGAGTTTAAGGCAAAGCATGGCTAAGTGGAACGTTTCTGAATCTACATCTTTTGTTGGTCAAATATATATGTGTGTGTGTTAATAAAACATTCAAAGTCAAACCATTATAGGCCAAATAAGTTAATACAGTAGTTTTTCTGTATATGAGTATAGCTCCAAAGTACATGCTCCAAAAATTGGATAAAAAGTTTGTGGGAAATGGCCAGAAATGGTAATTTTTATTTATTTATATTCCAAAGACTTGCTCAGCTCCCACTGAAGTTTATAGCATTAAACCCAATACCATAACCCCTAAAATCTAAAGGAAATGATAGTGAATAAGTTGAACAAGCTCCTATTTCCAGCCCTAACCCTAACCATAAATGCAAAACCTGATTGTTCAATTGATCTGGGAAGAGGACTTGCTGGGCTTACTTGTTAAGAGAGTTCTGAGGTTATTTGTGATACATGGGACCCATATGCACTAGAGGAACTCCAGCGATGAGCTCAGCGATTTGCGTGATTCTAAATAATATAAAGGGCAATAATAATTAAATTCACAGAGTTTTATGAGACCTTCACTGTCCACACTGTTTCAAGAGAGGCAGACTATGAAGAATGGGCAATTGATTTATGAAACATGCTTAGAAATAAATGTTATCTTAATATGTAATCAAGCATTAAATCCAATCGTTCAAATTCATTTTAGTACAAGAATGACAAGTTGGTAAAGAATGGATAAGACCTCAAGAGATCAGATCCACACAGCAAGACCTCTATTTAAACCTCTATTAAACCATTGAGAGTGTTTAATTGAGCAAATCTGGGCACTCACTGCTTCCATATTCCCAGCTAGATTGTTTCTTGCCAAGGGGTCAGTTCAATCTAGCATTGTATCACTCCACATCAACCTTAAAAATGCATTAGTTGTTGATGATTGTGAAGTGAAACACTGCAATACTAAAACGATTTAAAAACGTTAACCTTCTTTAATTTCCTTTCTGAAATTGACGTCTGACAAACACAGACACACAAGCATTTAAAGAAGAGAAGGTATTCAAAGATAATCAATAGTTATCCTCTAATGGCCCACATTTCTTTTTCAAATATTGTAAAGTCTCAGATTTTAGTGTAAATATAAAAAATGAAGAAAGCTGAATACAGACAACAAAATTTCATGATGCCTTGCACGGTACACGGTCTGTTCCAAAACCTAGTGAGCTCCCTGTTGAAAAAAAAACAGCATATGCTGGTTAAGTATGTTTTGAAGCATGGCAGCTGGTTTGAGCTGGTTTTTGCTGGTCCTTAGTTAGTCATGAGCTGGTTTAAGCTGGTCCTGAGCTGGCGCTAGATTCTTAGAACCAGCTTAAACCAGCTCATGACCATCTTAAACCAGCTCAAACCAGCTGCCATGCTTCAAAACATATACCTAACCAGCAAATTCTGTTTTTTTGTTTTGTTTTGTTTTTTAACAGGGCTAACTCTTCTATTACTAATTATTCTATTGCATTACTTACTATAGGCAGCTGCCTTCTAAGGCAGTAACTGACATGTAACCTCATACGTGACCGATTTGGAACACGCATAGGCAGCAACTCTGCACGCAATGCAAAGAAGTGCTCCTCATGGGAGACTCACAACTGATTTCAGTAGTTAGCTGTTAGCATATTGCTAAGCTAACAGCATAATACTCTACCCAGATAGCACACACACGTCCAAGAAGGATAACGCTTCATCTGGAATAAATCTGTTTCCATACATTCTAAACCATAAACATCTAAAAGTCACCATGAAATCAATATTGACAATTCTTGTGTTTTCATGGACTTATTATAAATGATTTATCCGTGCACATCGTTATTTTTAATACATGTACCGTAATCTTTAATCAAAACAATCAAAAATCAAATCCCACACTACATTTTTCTTGTTTGAGAAGCCATTTGACATGTTAAACCTCACAATGGGGAAGAAAATACAATCACAACTCGTTTCTTTAAAAATGTCTGTTTTTTAGATGTCTGTTTAAAGAGATAGTTCACCCAAAAATGAAAATTCTGTCATCATTTACTCACCTTCAAGTCGTTCCAAACCTGTATGAATTTCTTTCTTCTGCTGAACACAAAAGAACATATTTTGAACATATTTTACATAACAGTGTAGTGCCGCGCCTCTCGCAGTTCTAAATGCTTACGCTACGTCTGATGACATTGCACACCAGTTACGTTCGTCAGATGTAGCATAAGCATTTTGAACTGCGAGAGGCACGGCACTACACTTTTTCCGTTAGGTGAATACGGAAGGCAATTTGCCGGAAGCTAGATAATATACTTTCCAAAGTTTATAAATGTCATATACACCTAGGATGGCTTGAGGGTGAGTAAATCATGGGCTAATCTTTATTTTTGGATGAACTAACCCTTTAACCAGATGAAAATCACGTCTCCACAATGTATGTGTGCCATCAGGGTAAGCATAAAAATACATTCCACAGGCAAATATTGGGTAAAACAGTTATTTTTAATTACACTTAACTATTTTAGTAGCCTAGATACTTTTCAGTAATGAATAAAACAGACATTTACTTGAATGGAATCATCCTGTTTATCACAAAATCTGGCAGTTTACCAGGTTTTGGAACAGAGAAATTATATACATTTCGGATTGTCAGTGAACTACCCAGCACTAAATTCTCATCTATTTACAAAGGGCTCATTCTATCATGGTATATCGATGAATAAACAGAAAATGACTTCATATATGGGAAAAAGTGACATTTCCTAGCCTAAGTTGAGATCAATATTCAGATTGGATGATTGGTTGGGTTTGAAAGTGTTCACTATGATTTCTAGAAAGAGTGTGGCTCCAGACACACACTCAGTAAAAGTCTGAGAACCAGCTCATGGGCGAGCACGAGGGGGGTCAAGGGTCAATCTCCTCTGGAATGATTGTGAGGATGACGTCTTCATTGCCGCGTCGTACCACTGCTCTCAGACTCTCGTCTCTCTTGATGGCCGTGCTGACGTCACTGGCTGACGTGATCCTCTGCCCGTTGATGCTGATTATGACATCACTCTGCTTCAGACCGCCACTAGAAAACAAAACAGGAAGCAGTTAAAACTATCCTAATTCTTCTAACTGTGCTTCATTGACTTCACATTATTGGATTCCCATTACAAAACAGTATTAGTTTTTCTTATAGTTTAAAGGAGGTGATGTCATTGATTCTAGCTTGATTGTTTAGTGAGAAACAAATTGTTCCTCTGTTTCAGAATATATTTGGCTCCCTCTCAGGAAATAGTGCTAACTACTGATAAGGTTTTACTTACAAACCTGATTCCAAAAAAGCTGGGACACTGTAGAAATTGTGAATAAAAAAGGAATGCAATAATTTACAAATCTCATAAAGTTGTATTTTATTCACAATAGAATATAGATAACATCAAATGTTGAAAGTGAGACATTTTGAAATGTCATGCCAAATATTGGCTCATTTTGATTTCATGAGAGCTACACATTCCAAAAAAGTTGGGACAGGTAGCAATAAGAGGCCGGAAAAGTTAAATGTACATATAAGGAACAGCTGGAGGACCAATTTACAACTTATTAGGTCAATTGGCAACATCATTGGGTATAAAAAGAGCCTCTCAGAAGTCAAGATGAGCAGAGGATCACCAATTCCCCCAATGCTGCAGCCAAACATAGTGGCGCAATATCAGAAAGGAGTTTCTCAGAGAAAAATTGCAAAAAGTTTGAAGTTATCATCATCTACAGTACATAATATCATCCAAAGATTCAGAGAATCTGAAACAATCTCTGTGCGTAAGGGTCAAGGTTGGAAAACCATACTGGATGCCTGTGATCTTCGGGCTCTTAGACGGCACTGCATCACATACAGGAATGCTACTGTAATGGAAATCACAACATGGGCTCAGGAATACTTCCAGAAAACATTGTCGGTGAACACAATCCACCGTGCCATTCGCCGTTGCCGGCTAAAACTCTATAGGTCAAAAAAGAAGCCATATCTAAACATGATCCAGAAGCGCAGGCGTTTTCTCTGGGCCAAGGCTCATTTAAAATGGACTGTGGCAAAGTGGAAAACTGTTCTGTGGTCAGACGAATCAAAATTTGAAGTTCTTTTTGGAAAACTGGGACGCCATGTCATCCGGACTAAAGAGGACAAGCACAACCCAAGTTGTTCTCAGCGCTCAGTTCAGAAGCCTGCATCTCTGATGGGATGGGGTTGCATGAGTGCATGTGGCATGGGCAGCTTACACATCTGGAAAGACACCATCAATGCTGAAAGGTATATCCAAGTTCTAGAACAACATATGCTCCCATCCAGACGTCGTCTCTTTCAGGGAAGACCTTGCATTTTCCAACATGACAATGCCAGACCACATACTGCATCAATTACAACATCATGGCTGCGTAGAAGAAGGATCCGGTACTGAAATGGCCAGCCTGCAGTCCAGATCTTTCAACATTTGAAGACCTAAGACAGTTGAGCAACTAGAAGCCTGTATTTGACAAGAATGGGACAACATTCCTATTCCTAAACTTGGGCAACTTGTCTCCTCAGTCCCCAGAGGTCCTCCAGCTGTTCCTTATATGTACATTTATCTTTTCCGGCCTCTTATTGATACCTGTCCCAACTTTTTTAGAATGTGTAGCTCTCATGAAATCCAAAATGAGCCAATATTTGGCATGACATTTCAAAATGTCTCACTTTCAACATTTGATATGTTATCTATATTCTATTGTGAATAAAATATAAGTTTATGAGATTTGTAAATTATTGCATTGCTTTTTTATTCACAATTTGTACAGTGTCCCAACTTTTTTGGAATCGGGTTTGTAAATATCCTGCTTTCACAGTGTAGATTTTTTCCTCAAATACTCCATACTTTTAACATTTTAAAATCTTTCATCCTCACGTTTTCTATTTTGACATTTCTCATATAAAAATTTTTATTGGATTTTCTGACTTTTCATATTTAATGGATATCAGTATCTCATTATGTTCACATTTATATTCATGTAACATCCAAGACTGAAATAAAGTTAATGTTTGATGTAAACATGTTTGAAAGAGAAATGTTAAGTTATAAATTAATTTACTTACCAATAGCTCTACTTGTATTTAGCTATCTATTCATATTATACATTGAGTATTAATCTGAAATTTGAAAGGTATGCAAATGTGTATGTGGTTATTGCCCTGTGAAAATATGATTAAAGTTCTGCAGCAACCTCAAATTTAATGTTTTTTTTTTATTTTTTATCCTAAAATGCACCACTTACACAGTGTTTAAAATGGCTCTTGCTGAATTTCATATACTGTTACATTTAACTGATCAAATTCTAATTCATGGTAATCTTCTGTAAATTCTCTAGCCACAAATTGTAACTATGTGCATTCATGGGAAAATCCCAAATACAAACTCAGGATACCAGCATTCAAACTCATTTTGCTCTAAACGGCTACCCGCAATGACAGGAAGTAGCCACTTATGTAGTTCACATCATCTCATGCTAAAATTGTGTGGAATCATATGGCTACTTGTGAATGAATGTTCACCCACACACAATAAAATCCCAAAAGTTAATTTTAGGCAAATAAAAAAGAGAAAACGCTGCTGCCTCAGCATCGTTATTACATTGGGTAGACATTTGGCATACATTATAGAAAGCCCAAAACTGTTCATTTAAATCAGTAAAATATGTATTCAAATAGAGTATTTGTATGGTGAAGAGAATATGAAACTATGGCCAAAATCAGTGTACTTCTTATGATCTGGTTTGTATGGAAGCTTGTTTCCGCGACAGAATAAAATATATTTTAAAAAAAGTCACAAAAAAAAAGAAAAAGAGAAAGAAAGTCAAAATGGCAGGATATAAACTCACAATTCTGAGAAAATAGGCTGAATTGCGGGTTATAAACACATTCGGAGAAAAAACAAAAAAATCTAAACGTTTATATCTGACTTTTTCTTGCAATTCCAAGTTTATATCTCACAATTTTGGCTTTTTTTCTCAGAACTGTCAGATACAAACATGCAGTTCTGACTTTTTTCCCCTCACAAATTGGGAGTTTATATGTCACAGTTTTTCCTCATAATTGAGATATACACTCACCTAAAGGATTATTAGGAACACCATACTAATACTGTGTTTGACCCCCTTTCGCCTTCAGAACTGCCTTAATTCTACGTGGCACTGATTCAACAAGGTGCTGAAAGCATTCTTTAGAAATGTTGGCCCATATTGATAGGATAGCATCTTGCAGTTGATGGAGATTTGTGGGATGCACATCCAGGGCACGAAGCTCCCGTTCCACCACATCCCAAAGATGCTCTATTGGGTTGAGATCTGGTGACTGTGGGGGCCATTTTAGTACAGTGAACTCATTGTCATGTTCAAGAAACCAATTTGAAATGATTCAAGCTTTGTGACATGGTGCATTATCCTGCTGGAAGTAGCCATCAGAGAATGGGTACATGGTGGTCATAAAAGGATGGACATGGTCAGCAACAATGCTCAGGTAGGCCGTGGCATTTAAACGATGCCCAATTGGCACTAAGGGGCCTAAAGTGTGCCAAGAAAACATCCCCCACACCATTACACCACCACCAGCAGCCTGCACAGTGGTAACAAGGCATGATGGATCCATGTTCTCATTCTGTTTACGCCAAATTCTGACTCTACCAGCTGAATGTCGCAACAGAAATCGAGACTCATCAAACCAGGCAACATTTTTCCAGTCTTCAACTGTCCAATTTTGGTGAGCTTGTGCAAATTGTAGCCTCTTTTTCCTATTTGTAGTGGAGATGAGTGGTACCCGGTGGGGTCTTCTGCTGTTGTAGCCCATCCGCCTCAAGGTTGTGCGTGTTGTGGCTTCACAAATGCTTTGCTGCATACCTCGGTTTGTAACGAGTGGTTATTTCAGTCAAAGTTGCTCTTCTATCAGCTGACCTCGAGCATCAACAAGGCATTTTCACCCACAGGACTGCCGCATACTGGATGTTTTTCCCTTTTCACACCATTCTTTGTAAACCTAGAAATGGTTGTACGTGAAAATCCCAGTAACTGAGCAGATTGTGAAATACTCAGACCGGCCCGTCTGGCACCAACAACCATGCCACGCTCAAAATTGCTTAAATCACCTTTCTTTCCCATTCTGACATTCAGTTTGGAGTTCAGGAGATTGTCTCGACCAGGACCACACCCCTAAATGCACTGAAGCAACTGCCATGTGATTGGTTGATTAGATAATTGCATTAATGAGAAATTAAACAGGTGTTCCTAATAATCCTTTAGGTAAGTGTAAACTTGCAATTCTAAGGAAAAAGTTAACTAAATTTTTTTCTTGCAGTTGCGAGTTTATATCTAGCAATTTGTGCAATTATATCCTGAGATTTAAACTTGCAATTCTTTTTTACTAATTGTAAAATGTATCAAATCCCTCCAGTCACCTGACTTTATTCTTTCGTGTGGCTAACTAGAGCGATGGGCTACTTACACTTCAGCTGGTGTTTTCGGGATAACTTCAATGACGTATGCTCCAGAGGTAACATCTGGGAAATCATTATGTCTCTCCTTTAGCTCCTTAGCAAGTCTATGAGTAACAGATTCACAGATAGTGCATACATAAATGTCATGTTTGCTGGTATCCAGCTTTTGCTATGTGTATGTATAATACATTATACAATTTGAAATGATTCATTTAGATGGCTGATTCATTTGACTGAAATGTTTCTGTAGAATCACAAACACACAACAGTATTCAGAAAGCACATGCACTGCATTTGTTACTCACGTTGGGGTTAATGTCATCATCCTCACACCAATATACTTCTTTTTTGTGGCTGTTTTTCCTGAAAAAATATGAGATATTTATTGATTGATACTATACATCTGAATCACATTTAAAAAGTTGTGAATTTTTTTTTAAAGTTGTTTAAAGCACATTTTAGTCCATCATTCTTGCTCCTGACCTTTAGCCTGTCTGTCATGAGACTCAGCCAGGAACTGCCGGATCTTGTCAGAAGGAATGGCGAAGGATATTCCTGCTGTCACCTTCAGCGTGTTGATTCCTATCACTTCACCATCCTACAGCAACAGACACACAAGTGAAGACACAAATGTAAATGTGAATTCACACAAACACACCGCACATCTGCATGCACAGATGTCTTCCTGTCACAATGTGATGCTTCCGACATTGATCATTATGAATGCACACGTGTTTATGGTCACGTCTGACTCAACACAGTCTTTCTGCCAACAACATATGTTCCCAGGCTCATAAAGAAATGCCATAAACATTATCCACTGTGTAGCTGCATTCTATCACTCCTGTTAATTCGCTATCACGTAAGACTCAAGCTGGTTTCAGTATTTTCGCTTTCCTGTAGCTCAAACAATAAGAGCGTGGCACTAGCAACGCCAAGGTCATGGGTTTGATTCCCAGGGAAAGCAAGAACTGACAAAACGTAAAAATGTGTACCTTGAATACAATGTAAGTCACTTTTGATAAAAGCGTCTGCCAAATTCATAAATGTAAATGTATTTACATATGAGGAGGACATAAAGTAAAAATCTTACCAGGTTCACCAGGGGTCCTCCCGAATTACCGTACTGAAACACAAAAAGAGTTTGGGTTTATGAAAATTGTGTTATTATTATATATATATATATATATATATATATATATATATATATATATATATATATATATATATATATATATATATATATATATATATATATATATATATATATATATATAATAAATATAGTAAATAGCTCTTTGCCACTGATGGTTCATGTATATATAGTTAAATCATGACAACTCTAGAAGTATAGTTTTGGCATCTTAATGAATATAGCAATGTTAATGTATTTGGTGGACTAGCTCTGCTTTGTTATTGCTGCAGAGCAAGTATGTACTTGCAACTGCCAATATACAAACAGACACATTGTGTTTTACGGCCCCACTTTATATTAGATGGCCTTAACTACAGGTGTGGTGGTATGGGTGAGTTTAAGGGTAGGGTTAGGGACAGGTGTGGTGGTATGGGTAAGTTTAAGGGTAGGGTTAGGTGTAAGGGAAGTGTCAACAGTGTAATTATAGATGTAACTACAGAAATTAATTACAGATGCAATTACATGCAGGTAATTTAAAAAATGTAAGTACAATGTACATGTACGCACACAATAAGTGCATTGTATCAAATTATTAATTAAAATGTTAGTACATAATAGTTAAGGCCATCTAATATAAAGTGGATCCCTATAAATAAAATGTAAAAAAAAAAAAAAATGTGTCCAAAAAGGAAAAAGTGTCCAAATGTTCTGGGGAATCTTGAAGGAGTGGCAGTGTTCAGTCAGGTTGGATTCAGGTAAGGGGTGGCGGCTACTCCTCGGCAGCTCATTTGCACGTGGAGGGAATGGCAGCCTGGCATACTAATCCGTCGGTCAGTAAAACATATTGTTTTACATATTTCTTGCTTACATATGCTTATATATTTCATTTAAACGACCTATCTGCGCCATCTAGAGTTACATGACTTAACTAGTAGATATTTCAGTCACTTGCTGATGAATATGTCAATGTTAATGTATTTGATTTTGGCTAACTAGATCTGCCACACATGCTGTTGCTGCAGAGGAGGGCTGCATGATTAATTGAAATTACACCACATGCGATTTGGCAAAGGCTGCAATTATTTTATGCACAGCTTGTCAGTGCAGCATGGCTCTGTGCGCAAAGCGTTCACGAAGCACATAGTCTGAAGCACATGACGCAAGTGCACTTAGGGCGTGTCCGAATCCACTTTTGCTAGTTTAAAAATGGTCGGTGCACCCGACACATGGTCTAAAAAGGTTGTAGCTAGTCTCTTAATGAGTCATGGGTGTGTTTTGGGCGTAACGTGCAAAAAACCAATCATCTCATCTCTCATTCCCTTTAAAAGCCAGTTGCGCTCGTGCCATGGTGGATTCACTATTTACATGGCGGAATTTGCAAGCGGAACACTTCTCTAGCAAGGAAACAGATCTGCTCATCCAATGACGCCTGCTTGCTCGTCATTAGATTCAAGATTCAAGAGTTTTATTTGTCACATACACAGTTATATACAGAATATACAACCGGCAGTGAAATGTAAACAGGTCCGCTCCATGGACAGTGCAAATTCACAGTTAAAAACACAAGGAAGAAATTATAATAGAAATAGGATATAAAAAAAAGTACTCTCTCTCTCTCTATATATATATATATATGTCTATATCTGTAGAATTATAAATAATCAAGTCAAGAGAAAAAAAAGGTAACAAATAAGGATAAAGTGGAATAAAATAATTGAAGTAGACTTTGCAGTGAGTAAACTGTAGACTTATAAATATGTGGTTAACAAATGTATAAAGAGTATAATGTGCAAACAGGTTTATGACAGGTTGTTACACAGTAACAACGAGAACAGAAAGTGCAGTGCAATGTCAGTGTATCGATGTTTATCCTGGCGTGAAGTCACGTGATGTTAAGTGACTGAGTTCAGGAGTCTGATGGCCTGGGGAAGAAGCTCCTCCTGAGTCTCTCAGTTTTGGCCATCAGGCTTGGAAGCGCTTACCAGATGGTAGCAGCGTGAAATGAGGGTTTGCAGGGTGATTAGAGTCCTTGATGATCTTGGTAGCTCTACCTTTGCAGCGTTTGGTGTAGACGTCCTGCAGAGACGGGAGAGCTGACCCTGAGATACGCTTCGGATAAGCGCACTACTCTTTGCAGGGCTTTGCGGTCATGACTGGTGCTGTTCCCATACCACGCTGTGATGCACTGAGTTAAAACACTTTCTATCGCCCCTAAATAGAAAGTTTTCAGGATAGCTGGTGAAACCCTGAATTTCCTCAGCTGGCGCAGGTGGTACAGTCTTTGCCTGGCTTTTTTCACCTGTGTCTGAATGTGAGCAGTCCAGGTCAGGTCCTCGGAGATGTTTACTCCCAGGTACTTGAAGCTGCTCACTCTCTCTACTGGTGACCCGCTGATCATGAGGGGAGTATGTCCGTTGCTGTCTCTTCCTGAAGTCCACAATCATTTCTTTGGTCTTGCCAACATTCAGAGAGAGACAGTTGTCCTGGCACCATGATGTTAGATGCTCCACCTCGTCCAAGTATGCCGTCTCATTGTTGTTGGAAATGAGGCCCAGGACAACAGTATCATCAGCAAATTTGATGATAGAGGTGGAGCTGTGTGTGGACAAACAGTCATGCGTGTAGAGAGAGTAGAGCAGGGGCTCAGGACACAGCCCTGTGGAGCTCCCACACTCAGGGTGATGGAGGTGGAGGTGGACTGGCCTATTCTCACCACCTGAGGCCTGCCAGTGAGGAAGTCCTCAATCCAGTGGCAGAGAGAAGGATTCAGGCCGAGATCCAGGAGTTTGGAGGTTAGCTTGGTGGGAACTATGGTGTTAAAGGCTGAGCTATAGTCAATAAATAGCAGTCTTACGTAGTTCCCACTTTTGCTGTCGATGTGAGTGAGGGAGGAGTGGAGGACATGAGAGATGGCATCTTCAGTCGATCTATTGGGACGATAGGCAAACTGAAGAGGGTCCAAAGTGTCAGGAATGAAGGCGCAAATGGTGTTTTTAATGAGTCTCTCAAAGACCTTCATGACTATAGACGTGAGAGCCACTGGACGATAGTCATTTAGGCAAGAGGGTTTACTGTTCTTAGGGACAGGGATGATGGTGGATTTTTTGAAGGAGGTGGGGACCACAGATGTAGCGAGGGACTCATTAAAGATAGATGTAAACAACCCGGTGAGCTGATCAGCACAGGACCGCAGAACACGACCTGAAATACCATCCGGCCCGGCAGCTTTCCTGACGTCCACACGCTTGAGTGCTCTCCGAACTTCATCCTCCGAGACAGAGATCACGTGATTGTTGCTGCTCTGAGTAATTTCCTCTAACGCGCCACATTACTGCAAATAGGAAGGCTAATTCTGATACATGCAATGGCTATCCATTATGACATGTAGGCATTTTTATATTTATGTACACAATAATAATGTTTTACATTTTAATCCTTTCATTTTTCATATTTAAAAATGTTTGTGTGCTGCTGTGCATCCCTATGTGTGTAACAAGCAGAGTGTATACGCGTTGTGGACCCGCCTATAGGCGCATAATATTACTAACACACTCTTTAAATAATAAAAAAAAATTGCGCCATTGACTTTAGACCAGGTTTCTGTTGCCTCAAAATAGTAATGCGCCAACAATGTGCCTGAACACACCTCGTTTTCAGACCAGCATGCCCATGGGCGCACAAATGTCCGCAAATGCATTTGCTATTTAAACAGCTTGGCGCAGGACGTGAAAATAATAACTGCGTCAGAATGAAACTAGCAAAAGACACTTGCTTCGCACCTGGCACCGCATTGCACCGGGTGTATGATAGGGCCCCAAATATGCTCCGCAGAAGAATGTTATTAAATGCTTCTCATGCTTGCAAAAATGTTTGACGCGCGTTGCTTTTTCAAATGCGCGTTATAAGTGACTCAAGCTTGCAGTGATTTCAGATGAAGTAGAATTTACTACTGATCACAGAGCTGTGCTTCACTGACAAGCTGTGCATAAAAAAAATAATTGCAGCCTTTGCGATTTCATAATCGCACTAAGCCAAATCAGTTTAAGTGTGTTTAAGTATAGACTTGCTACTGCCAATAGATACACAGACACGCTGCTGTCAGCATGCAGCAGTATTCAAAGCATTGTTTAATTACAATTTATTTTTTAATTAATAGATACAGACAAAACTGAGCATCATGTCATTGACACACTTAGCCAACAAAGACTGTTGTATGATAAAATGTAGTGTTTGAGCTCACATTGATGATGGCATCTGTCTGAATGTAGTCCATGTCGGAATTACGCAGACCCAGCTCTTTGCCGCCTCTCTGGGTGGTGCTGACGATGCCTGTGGTCACTGTGTTCTGAAGGGAGAACGGACTGCCGATAGCGACCACAAACTCGCCTGGTCTCAGATCAGCTGATCTGCCCAACAACAGCACTGGGAGTTTCATCTGCAATATGAAATAAAATACAGCGTGAGAACTCTAGAAAAGGCACATGTGAGATTACTGGCGTCTTTTTCTAAAGAGAAACAAGGAGAAGCAGGAAACCTAAGCGATAATCTCCATTTAATCTCATTGACGATATTCAGTGGCTTTCTGAAATGTACTACCCACTTCAAGTGCCAGCATTTCTGTTGGGTTAAAGTGCTCCTATAATGCTTTTCCGGATATTACCTTTCATGCAGAGTGTAAGACAGCTGGTTTTGGATATAAAATGTCTGCAAAGTTTCAAAAAAGATTAATGCCAACCTATGGTTGTCATTGGCTGCCTGCAAACAACGACTACTTTGCCCCGCCCTCAAACACTGTGGTTGTAGCTGAGGCCTGGAAAGAGTTTGGTATGTGTTGTTGACATGCAGAGAAGACGCTTTTTCTGCACTGCGAAAGCAAATCCACTTTGCATGCACTTCTAAAAAAACGAGGACTCGAATTGATATAGTAAAACCGACAGCATTGTTACTGTTCGTATCACTGTGTTTAAAAGTGCTAAAGAAGCCTCCGGAGCTGAAATTCTGATATGGTAATGGACGTTTCATTTCTGACGCGCGCTGTAAGTGGTAGACCAATCACAACAGTCTGGGTCATATAACCAATCAGAGCAGAGAAAGCTCTTGGATAGGAGGGGTTTAGACAGACAGAATTGTATATCAAATGGTTTCAGACACTGAGAAAAGAGGTGATGCTGCAATGTATATTATGAGAAAACGTAAGTCTTTTTTTAACCTTAAATGCACGTAAATCTATTGTAGGAGACCTCCTAAATAAAATCAGGAATATTTAAAATAGCATAATGGCACTTTAATATTTAGGTTTTCATTTGATTCTTCATTGCTTCTTGTTTTACCTATTTCTTGCTTATGTGTTTGGGTAAACAAAGTCTTTGTACGGTTCAGCTTTTTGATGGATTCTCTCACATTTTCCTCAAGTGCTCTCTGCTGAGCTGACCCTAAGGCAGTAAAACACACCCATAATGCTTTCATCACCATACACAGCTGGACACGGGGTTCTTCTGGTCAGTAGTTGTTTTACACCAAACATGAAGCCTGACATTGCGGCTATACAGCTCTACCTTTATATCTATGTGCTGAATTTGAAGGGATGTCTTGCCCATATGGTGCTTTGAAATGTTAAACATGCATAGATGATCTAGTAGATAATGAAAGGTCTCAGAGAGCCACATGAGGAAGCCGCACACCTCAGCTGCTTAGACTAAGGCAGACCACAGTTTTCTGATGTTTATATGAGGATTTGTCTTCCGTGTTACTCTCTACTTAAGGTCTAATCATTTGCATCATTTGTCTTTTTATGCAGTTTTAGGTCTTTGATGATACTGGCTGTGTTAGCTGAATGCAGCTGTCTTACTGCCTCACTACCAACCCAGGCTCAGTGGAAAAATGTGCCTGTGTCGACATTTATGCAAAATTATATTATGTTTCTTTTTGCATGTTTTGCGACAAATGTCCAGTGAGTGGTGCTACAGTATATATACACCGATCAGGCATACCATTATGACCACGTTCCTAATATTATGTTGGTCCCTCTTTTGCTGCCAAAACAGTCCTGACCTGTCAAGGCATGGACTCCACTAGACCCCTAAAGGTGTGCTGTGGTATCTGGCATCAATATGTTAGTAGCAGATCCTTTAAGTCCTGTAAGTTGTGAGATGGGGCCTCCATGGATCGGATTTGTTTGTTCAGCACATCCCACAGATGCTCGATTGGATTAAGATCTGGGGAATTTGGTCAACACCTCAAACTCGTTGTGCTCCTCAAACCATTCCTGAACCATTTTTGCTTTGTGGCAGGGTGCATTATCCTGCTGAAAGAGGCCTTTTATATAAAAGGGTGTACATGATCTGCAACAATGCTTAGATAGGTGGTACGTGTCAAAGTAGCAATTTGAGCTACAGTAGCTCGTCTGTTTGACTGAGTGTAAAAGAAGCATCCCATGGCTCATCACTTTGTGCCAAATATCATGGGAGAATTGTCAAACAAATTAAAAATCACATTTATCAATGCAAGATTGCAAAGAATTTAGGTCTTTCACCATCTACAATTTATAATATTGTGAAAAGATTCAGGGAACATGGGGACATCTCAGGACATGAGGCAGGAAACCTCTGTGTAATGTGCATTACCTTTGAGCCCTCAGATGGCATTACATGAGAAACCGTGCTACTTTGTTAAATATAGCCATGCACATGGGCTCAGGAATACTTTGGAAAACTGTTGTCACTTATCACAGTTTGCTCTGCATCAAGGAATGGCACTTGAATCTCTGTTATGCAAGGAGAACACTATACATCAGTTCTACACAGAGATGCCACAGATGGTCTGAAAGATGTGTGCTGTGGTCAGATGAGTCCATGTTTCAGCTTGTTTTTGGTAAAAACTGACATTTAGTTCTCAGTCCCAAAGATGAAAGGGACCATCCAGACTTTCCTCAGTGACAGGTACAAAAGCAAACATCTGAAAGTGAAGTGACATGTGGCCAAGTACGGTGACCCATACTTGGAATTTTTGCTCTGCATTTAACCCATCCAAGTGTACACACACAGTAGTGAACACATTCACAGAGCGGGGGGCAGCCATATTGCTGTGGTGTTCTGTGCCTGAGGTCTCACCTCAGTCATGGTATCAAGGGTGGAGAAGAGCACTGGTTATTCACTCCCAGTGACAATTCCTGCCAGACCTGAGACTCAAACCACAACCTTCAGATTACAAGTCCAACTCTCTAACCATTAGGCCACGACTGCCCACGCTTTACCTGTCATGGGTGACTTGCATGTGTGTGGAGGTATCACTGACGTGGAGGCATATATTGGGATTGTACAGAGACATTTAATGGCATCAAGAAGACATCTTTCCTGGGAAGCAAGACAATGCCAAGCCTCATTCAGCATGTTCTAAAGGTGATGATACACAGGGCAACTTTTTGTGCAATGTTACTGGGCAATGTTGCCGTCAATGGGCAACCAGGTGAGACACAGAGCCCACGACTGATATAAAGTATAGAAATGTATTGCCCATTCTCAATGGGAAAGTGCTCAAGAAACATTGCTAGGCAACATTGCTCAAAAAAGTTGCCCTGTGTATCATCACCTTAACAGAGGTTTTGTAGACACTCTACACCTTAGAGTGGATGTGCTTGACTGTCTGTAGTCCAGATCTGTCTCTTACTGAAAATGTAAGGCACATCATGACAAGGAGAATCAGACAACGAGGACCATGGACTGTTGAGCAGCTGTGTTGTATCAGGCAAGATTGAACACTTGCAAAATTGCAACAATTAGTATCCTCAATTCCCAAACTATTAAAACGTGCAATTAAAAGGAAAGATGATGTGACACAGTTGCAAACATGCCTCCTGTCCCAACTTTTTGGATCATGTTGCAGCCATCAAAAATACAATTAAGTTCAGTGAAAACATTGGACATTTTTGTCAGTTAAATAAAGTTGAAAGATAATTAACCTATGATAGATTCTTGATTTTATAGCATTTTACAAAATGTCCCAACTTTTCTTGATTTGGGTTTGTGTGCAAGTACATTTTTGTAGTTTTCCAGAATAGGTAGAAAATGGACATTTATGAATTTGTTTACTTTCAACTATTCCATCAGATACCATTTTTTTCCCACCAAAATACATGCACAGGATTGTGGTATATTGTAGGCAGCTAAGGATACATTACTGCATAGGCAAACATTTGATTCAGATGCTTTCATGGCTTTCTACCTCCACATACTGTCTGCATTTTTTTAGGTTTCAGACACAGCTCTGTTTATTCAGCTGTTATGTTGTTATATTATGACAGCTGTTATATTATAATACACCACTACTGCTGAAACAAACCAGCCAAAATTGAATCCCTTGGTTCTGTCAAAGGCAGTGAAAGATGAGATTTTTAATGAATATTATAAATAAGCAGTAACTGCAACCTAACAATAGCTCATTGGTTTTATGTGTGGACTTGTGTGGAATCCTGGTTATGCACCAGACTTTCAGTTGTTTGGGAAAAAAAATAATAAATCAAAGTGCAATCAATGCCTCCGGTGGCCACAGCTGTATGGTTGTTACAATTCTCAGTCAGATTAGAGCCTCCCTTTTTACTCTTGAGATTTCAACACCATTCCCCTTCTGGCAACAGGAAGAGAGGGAGGAAATTAAGATAAAAGTTCAGTGAGAGAGAAAAAGCTGCTCATAGCATCAAGCTGGGCCTGGACAGAAACATATCTGCTGAAAGAACTGACTACAAACTCGTTTTTGTGCAATCTGAAAAAAAAGAAAAGAAAAAGGAATACAAATGAATGATTGCCTGTATTTAAATTAAAAATAAATAAAACATATATTTTTCAATATGTCCATATCTGAGTCTGTGTGTGCACTTGGTATTGGTATGTACAGCTGTCAGCTTGTAGCCTAAGGATAATTCCAGATGCTGGAATAGAAATTATGGTATTGGTATTAAGGGGAGAATTTCAGAAAAGCTGGAATGACATTTGGCAAACATGTTATCTGTGTGCTAGTCAAGCATCACTATTACTGTTGCTTATACTTGGGCTTTGCGTTCTGAACAAAGCCCTAACCTTAAATACTAAAACTCTTTATGTAACTCATCCCACACCATGATTCAGACATGAATGACAGTACAAATCATGTGGCTTAGTTAGAAATTAGGTGCTTTCTGAGACTAATTTATGATTTTTGTCTGGTGCAGGGTTTCCAAAACAGGGGCTCGCAAACCCTTGGGGGTCTGTCAGTCAATGAAAAGCTAATAAGTAATCAAATCTAAAATTAAAATAAATAAATGTCTGTAATCAAAATAAAACTGAAATAGCTTGACATGATATTTCTGGATGGGGGGGATGTTTTTTCATTCATGTATTTTTAGAGCAACAACAGGTGTAAAATGTATCGCCAATTTTTTTTTGTTTTTTTTTGTCTTGGTTAAGTATACCTTTCTCATAGTTTGTGTTATACATTCAACTACAGCTCATGGACTAACTTATTTTCTCACAGTTCCAGAACATTCTGAGATGGTCATGATGTGGAGTTCTTTTAAGGGTTGCGGGACGTTTTTTGGTGGACCTTCAGGGAACATTCAGGACGTTCTGGGAATTTTTAAGGGAGCATTACTATGTTTCCTCTAGGTCTCTACACTTCATTCCCGTAACGTTTGCAGGACCTTTAGGGGACCAATCTATAATGTTATTTTTTGGTTTGGCGTTTGTCAATCACCATTAAAAGAAAAAGTAGAAGCTTAAATGTGCTTTCAAGCTTCCGTGTTTAGCATATTTGATGAGCACTTTTGTAACGAATCTCTTGAAAGTAATTTATTTACTCTTTATCTTTATCTGCCATCAGACTGTCTGAGATGTTGTTGCCATAATTGGGTTGCTATGGGTTGCATCTTGCTTCGTACTTGAATGACAGACTGGCATTCTGACATATAGCTATGTATATGTATATAATAATTTGTTACATTTATATAGCCCTTTTCTGGGTACACAAAACGCTTTACATGGAAGGGGGGAATCTCCTCAACCACCACCACATTGGTTGCATCCACCTGGATGATGTGACAGCAGCCATATTGCGCCAGAACGCCAGCTGAATGGTGGAGAGGAGACAGAGTGATTAAACCAATCTGTATATGGGGATTATTAGGAGGCCATGATGGACAGAGGCCAAAGGGCAAATTTGGCCAGGATGCCAGGGTTACACCACTACTCTGGGATTTTTAATGACCACAGAGAGTCAGGACCTCGGTTTAACATCTGATCTGAAGGACAGTGCATACTGACAGAATAGTGTCCCCATCACTATACTGGTGTGTTAGGACCCACACAGACCACAGGGTGAGCACCCCCTGCTGGCCTCACTAACACCACCAGCAGCAACCTAGTTTTCCCAGGAGGTCTCCCATCCAGGTACTGACCAGGCTCAGCCCTGCTTAGCTTCAGTGGGAAACCAGTCTTGGGCTACAGGGTGATATTGCTGTCACATTCAACTGCTCCAGACACATCGATGTACCCGCCATCTTGGAATGGTCAATGTGTCTACTCACAGTACGGATCTCTAGCTGTGTCCCAATTCAGAGGCTGCATCCTTCAAAGGCTGCGAAGGTCAGGCCGAGTGTTGTTAAATGGGATGGTCTAGCCTATGGAAGATTGTTCTTGTCGCCTAGCAACTGCGACAGCTGTCGTTGATGATTTTTTTGAATTTGAAGCATTTTGTGCAGATCCTCATTTGCAAAGCAGCCCAGTGTACATAGAGTCAAACAAACATGTTCTGAAAACATTTAGTAAAAGTGATGGAAGGGCCTAAATAGGACCACAAAATAACATGCCAGGTTGGTCTCCTAAAGGTACTGCAAACGTTATGGGAATGTAGTGTAGAGACCTAGAGGGAATGTCCTATAGTAACGGTCCCCTAAACATTCCCAGAACGTCCTGAATGTTCCCCTAAGGTATAATAAATAACGTTATTTGGTAATAACCAAATAACGTCCCCCAACCCTTAAAAGAACTCCACATTGTGACTGTCTCAGAATGTTCTGGGAATGTTACTAGGCGACGTCCTTGACGTTCCGAGAACGTAAAATGTCTAATGGGGTAGTTACCTGCATGTCATGTGACCACACAAAAAATTATAACCTAAAAACGGTAACACCTAAGTGAACTGGTTTTAAGTCAAAAATTTGATTTAATATGGCTGAATCAGTACGTACATTAATTTATACCAATGAAACTAAATATTATGGGTTAAATCAGGTAGAAATAGCTCTTTAAGGTGACAGTTTGGGAAAAGTTTGGGAACCCCTGATCTGGTGGATGAGAAACCATGAGATTTACATTTTAATTAACAACAAATGGAGTAAAAACGACCCCATTGAAATGTACAACAAAACCGTGTGGACCAGTTATAATTCACTGTGGAGTGGAGCAGGATGCGGCCAACAGCTGTGTGTGCGGAGCGAGGCCAGTGGAATGAAAGCTAATGAGAGACACCTGTACAACATACCGGTCTTGAATTCCATGAAGGAGCAACGGAAGGATAAAAGGAAAAGTGATGACAGTGGAAGGCGAGAGAGGACCAGGCCTGGGACACTTCCTTGAACTTTGCTACATTCACAAAAAAGCTCTAAAGGGTTAACTGAAACTCTTACAGAAGGGTACAAGAAGACACATGCGAAAAAAAAAAAACAAGCCCATATTTTTTGATAGCGGATGGAGTATGGGAGAATGCCTGCTGAGCATTCCAGGCGGTCTTGTTTGCAGATGCACAATCAATGCTTTGCTAAAGATAACATGCTACTGTTTTACTCCTTCACTCACTCCCACAACCTCTGACTGCATCTGACAACCTGCAATCATGTTCTCAAACCAGCAGGGTACGTCCTGCACCAAATCTAGCTTTGCTAAATTTACTCTTCAAATTATATGTGCTTTTGTGTGTAAAACAATATGCGTTATATTTACCAACCATCCCTTTTCTAGTTTCTCTGATACTGCACCTGTTTGAATGGGATTATAAATACATAAAGCATCATTTGTGCTCATCTGTTGCTCTTCACTTTATTGCACCAGCGCAAAACACAAGAGACAGAATGACATATTAGTGGAATTGTCCCCTTCTCCTAAATTCTAAATACCACCTGCCACCAATTGGCTTTAGTCTTATAACAATGCTCATACTTCGGATACCTCCTTCATTTTTAAGATGAAATAGGTCAATGCAGTGAAATCAAATCATTTGATAGGTCTTTAATAGGGATATCCCGAGTCAATCTCAAGGATCGGTATCGTGGCCGATTACATTTTTTTTTAAACTGATCGTATCAGCCATCCTAAACCCGATCCTTTATTTTAACTCAGGTGTTGTGCAGTAGGCAGTAGGTTGCAAACACTCTAGTGATGCTATGGGTTGCGTCTTGCTTCAGACTTGACTGACAGACTGGAATTCTGACATGTGAAGACATTCAGATATGTATATGTAGATGTCACATTCGACCGTTCCAGACATGTTGGCGCACCCACCATCTTAGAACGGTCAGGGTGTCCGATCACAGTATGAATCTCTAGCTGTGTCCCAATTCAGAGGCAGCATCCATCAAGGGACTCGGACTTCAGAGGCTACATCCTTCAAAGGCTTTGTTAAATGGGACGGTCTAGCCTCTGAATTGGGACACAGCTAATGATGCCACAACATCGAGCAGCTTCTGGTTGTGAAACCACCAAGATTTAAATTCCTGAACAACTGGGATAACCTTTCACAGGTGAGAATGTGTTGGTTTGTTTTTATATCTATTAACTCAATATTACAGTTTTTACTATGGTACTTTCTAATGTTATGTTAGCTGACGCCTTCATCTCTATATTGTGTTCATTTTAGCAAAAACATCTGCTGAAGTCTATTGCAGATATTCATGTATATTCATATGTGTCTAACTACTGTAGTAGACACTCAGATAACTTATTGTCAAATAGGCCTATGTTCATGGATCCATTATGGCGGACGGCTTACGTATAGTGACCAGGGGTGTGACGAGACACTTATCTCGAGATAAGGGTTCACGAGAACGAGACAAGATTTTTACATGGTATTTTTAAGAAATCCTCAATGATGAAATACATGACTAGAAAAATTGTTTGCAGGTGCATTTGAAATGTTTTAACTCATCATCTTGTAATGAATGTCATTTCAGTTCTGCTTTCTGAGTATGAAATATCATATGCAGTAAAAGGCAACAGTACTCAAGCACTGTAAAAGGTTTTGCCAAAAACTCAACTGACTGGCTTCTCTCCTGTATGATTGTCTCTTCAGACCTAAGAACTGCACATGAGCTTATTTGACCTCCTAACTGAACTCCTTCCCACAAATTGATCCATAGATATTAAGTGCACGTGGCACGAGATCTCGTCACACCCCTAATAGTGACCCATTGAAACAGATGCTAATGAGGAATCTATGTATATAATTATGTTTTGACACTGCAAGTTTCATGCTTTCTTATCTTTTTGGTTTTTTTTGGGCAATTCTTGCAATGCTTACTGTACATATAAAATACAAGAAGTCCCATATTCATAATCTTAATTATGCAGTCTGTTTACAATGTCTAGCATTGTAACAGATATTTACATTTACCAATTTATTTAAATAGGCCTATAAATAATTACTGTAGTAATTGTTATATTGAAATCACTCTAATGATAGATGCCCTCTTTTTACATGTGAGCCCCTGGCCCTGAGAAACACGGTCTGCACAGCCATGTATGCATTGGATTGATTTTAATAACTTGAATGTACTGGAAGTGTGCACCAAGCACATACAAGTATCGGATCGGGACTCGGCAGATACTCAATATTCAATTAGTCTGATCGGTTTAAGGGCACAAAAAACTTGATTGGAAAATCTCCAGTCTTTAATGATGAGGATTTTCCCACTCATTGCTCAGACAATCAGGACTAAAATAGATGTTGAATTTCTGCATCTGCCTGAAATCTGATACTTTACCCTTGCTGACTATTACTCAAAAACCATAGCACAATGATATTTAGTGCTGATTGTAGCCCACTGAAGTTCTGAACTATGCAAACTGGTGAAAGGTGATCATGTACAAACATGAGAGGATGAGTTACAGTAAATGATGGGCAAGGGCTCCTTGTGAAATTCTAAGATTTGAGGAACATAATATTTAGGATTATGTTTTTTTATTATTTAAATAATACATGTATTATTAATTATTAACTGTACATTATTATGTAAATATATTGTACTAATTAATTTGTTTACTTATTTATTTCATTAACTGTATTTGTCACGGTGTGTTTGGGGTTTGTTCATGTTTCATGTTTTTATTTTGCCATGTTCACTGTCTTGTTTCCTGGTTTGTCATGTGATTCCCATGCCCGCCTGTGTTCTTGTGTCATGTTGTCATTGGTTCATTGTTTGATCATTGTTCACAGGTGTCCCTTGTCCAGTCATTAGTCTATGTGTATTTAAGCCCTCATGTTTGCCTTGTGTCCTTGTTGAGTGCTGTTACCTGTAACCCAGTTGCTGAGTGGTCTAGTCAAGTTTGTTTTCTAGTCAACGCTGTCGTCAAGTCTGTTCATGAGTCAAGTCTAGTTTCATTTTGTATTCATTCATGCTGTAATAAAACTGCACTTGGGTTCATCACTTCAACTTGCTTCCAGTGGACCTTCTTTGTTACAGCAGTGTATTCATTATTTTATTTAGTATTTTTATAGAATTTTATAGGCCTGCAACTAGGGTTTTACACTAATATCATTTGAATCCCAAATGTTCCATTCTAAAAAATGTATAACTCCCATAATACCTACAATTCTGCTTGGGGCATTCAATTATTTTTAAACTATAATATATAGCCTAGAAATCTAGATGCACCCTAGCAGCAGCAAATCTAATTTGCTGCGAGTGTAGTCTAGCAACTCTCGGTAGACCTGCGAGCTGGAAAAACCAAACTCTGGTCAGGCCAATCACATTGTGTATCGAGCCGGTGGGCGGGCTTAACATAATGACTGCAAAGTTGCCCCGGTTCCGCATGCTACTTAAAAACAAAGCTAGCGAACAGCGGTCTTTCGAATCGGCTTTGGCCGCGACTCTGGGAGACTTATTAAACTTTTCTTTGAGAAAAGAACAAAAAACGGCACTGAAGTCATTCTTAAAGGAAGATGTGTTCAGAGTTTTGCCGACCGGATACAGCAAAAGTTTAATCTATCAACTAGCTCCGCTTCACCTTCGTTGCTGTGGTTGGTTGTAGCACCATCCTATTGCGTGCAGAGGGAATTTGAAAGACAACCGTTTATCCCGCCCCTCGGATTGAGCCCTGCCAATGGTGAGTTCCCAGACCCAACATCTTGATGTGGGTCTGGCTTGTCAGCCAATATAATATATTGTTTGTTCTAAACAATGTAAGATGTTTTATTTTTCTAATCTCCCTATTAATAGATACAGTCCTGCTTGGGGTATTATTACCCCCGATTGTGTATGACTGACTATACTTATACATGTGCAGTATTAAAAAAAGCATGCTGAAAGCAATACTGCAATGGGGATAGCACATTGCTTGTATATACAAAATTGGATTAAAAATGCAAATACTAATTTGTCAAGATAATACCAATGTGGCATATAGCAGTATATATTTACTGTGCAGTAAGCAGTACTGTAGCATAGAGTTCCATTCCAAACACCGCCACAGTTTCTTACGTTTGTTGAAGCTCAAAGGGAACACAAATAAAAAGGGAAGGTTTTGGAATAAACACATTTGAGCTGGTTGGCAAAGTATGGCAAGCATGTACTGTTGTCTCATACTTCCATCTAATCTTGATGTTTCCTCTGTTCTTTCAGTTTCATTTTCCATCAATTAGCTAACAAAACCATGTTCATTGATCGTTCTACAGGGCGATTTAATCAGCTTGTGTCGTCTGTTGGAGTGGAAGCGGATTTGGCGACTATTTCATTAAATCCCTCTAATCTCTTTACAAGTGGATCATTGATGTGAATTTAGAAAGCTCTCTGAAAAGAGAAAATGAACTACCCCTGCCAGACCCACAGAGATGAATTATTCCAACTGATGAGTCAGAGATTACTTCCACAGTGCGAACGGACTGGCCTGATTTCAGACAACTCAACCTCGATGTAGGTCCAATCTGAACTGATGTTTTGACTGTGTTTTGCTCTTGAATCTTAAAGCTGAATCTTTAGCCTATGACTCAATGTGTTCAACAGCCTCAAGATGTTCCATCGTTCAAGGAAGGGGTTACCGGGAATTGCTAAATCCATGACTTTTTCCTTTTGAACCTTTGTATTATGCTGAAATTCTATGATCATTATGTTCCTTTCACTGGAACTAAGGGGCCAAGCCAACCCCTGAAAAACAACCCCACACCATAATCCCGCTTTACATTGCACTTGATGTAAGGCTTGGATGCAGCTGCTCGGCCATGGAAACCCATTCCATGAAGCTCTCTACACTGTTCTTGAGCTAATCTGAAGGCCACACAAAGTTTGGAGGTCTGTAGCTATTGACTCTGCAGAAAGTTGGTGACTTCTGCACACTGTGCGCCTCAGCATACGCTGACCCCGCTCTGTGATTTTACGTGGCCTACCACTTGAATGGATACTTTTTTTTTTGAAACTGTAAAATGCTGTGTGTTGAACTTTGAATACAAATTTCTTTCCTTTTCCTTTAGATTTTTGCTAGTCAGCTCCCGACACGATGTCATTCATTGTACAAATGTATGTGTCGGCACTTAAGGTCTTTTAAACTCATAATAAACTGCCAAATGATCTATCCAGCAATACATTTTTTGCATTTTCGTACCCTATCTTTTAATACATTCAGAAAGTGGGACCCACTTTTTACGAAAAGAACCATGGTTTTACTACAAATGAAACCAAAAACCATGGTTATTGTAGTTAAACCATGGTAACCACAAATTAACCATGGTTTTGCTACTCTAACCATAGTTTAACCATGGTATTTAATCAATTAGCCAAAAAAACATGGTTATTACACTTATACTATAATAAAACCATGGTTATTTTTTGTAAGGGCATTTTGAAACGGTGACATTAAAGGTGAGTGAAAATTCATCTATATCAATGGATAAAAAGCCTAGTATTTTGCTGCCCGTCTTGATTAGTGAACTAGCTACAACAAAAGATACAACAGATACAAGTAAATATGTTCACAGCTATGTTCAGTGTATGCTGTCTGAAAACATCCTAGGGATGTTATGTATAGCCTATAAATAAGATAAAAAAGTAAAACAGGAGTTGTTTTTAATACTAAAGAAGTTCTCTCAGCCCACCCGTAAAGATGATGAGAAAAGCATTCACATTTCCATGGTATTCTCCATGTCTTAGCATGATTTGAGCATCTCATTTAGCTCAATGGTTAATTGGTTAAAAATGGGGAAAAAATAGCTATGCGATATCCTGTCTTGATCCAAACTTCATCCATAAACATACTGAATGAGAAAGCTCTTTTGTAAATAATTCAATTGTTTTGAGTTAAAGGACACATGGCATGAATACATGTTTATTGTGCACAAAACCTCCATCTAGAGCAAATCATTCCCAGCTGAGCCTTAAACATCCTCTCTAAAACTCCTGTGTTTTGCCAGAAAGAGCAGGAATCTTCGACTGGTCCTTCCTGTTCCGCAGTAATCGTAAATCAGATTCCACTGAGCTGGTGTTTCCAAAGTCACAGTCACCCTTGCATAGGTCAAACTGACTGTTTAGACATTTTTGACTTTGGCTCCTCTATATTGACAGACAGGGACTGTTTATGCCAAGTCTTAGCTTTTAGCATCCCTTTCCCAACTTAAATCGCAAACAGGCAGCTTCCATTACTCTGATACAGTAGATGAGAATGCCAGAACACAATTCAATGAAGAGATTCCAAACAATAATAATAATAAAAACATTGCCATATTTTCTATTATTTACATAAATTCACAAACATATTTGTCTTTGCAGTAAGGAGTCTGACCCAATTTTGTTGTCTTGCCCCATCATGGAAAAAAAGGCAGCAAGACTGCTTTCTTGGAAGACAAGACCAAACCCTTTCAAATATGTGCTGAAACAACCCAGGATGAATGACGACTGCATGACTGCCAGACTGCCAGACTTCATCTCCTAAATACCCAGAGGGATGCCAAGACTCCTTGTATGTCTTTGAACTGGCATCGATCAGCTTTGAGTACAAATCTGCCAACATGAATGTTTGCGGACTAGTTTTGTGGTATGCATTAACCTCTGGAAAAGTACGTACATAAAAAGAATTCAAAGACAGATCCAGCTGCTGTTTACCCATGAAATATTTACCCTCATTTGTATGAGCAATTGAATGCCAGTAGTGAGACACTGAAGGGCTCTCTTTCTTTGCTCTGATGAGTCAGGAAGATGTGTCCGAACAAGACTTTTGCATTACATGGACACCAACCTTAAAAAAAAAACTGACCCAGATTTTAGAAAACCTGACCTCAAAGTCAGATTTCCATTAATGGTGCCTGTTTAGAGCACACTGTGAAGAACATAAGGCAAGTTACAACAGTGCCAGGATAGCATGTTGGCGTTGCAACTGAGCAAAGATCATCTTCAAATTATCGTTTCAGTGCATTGACATGAATTCCTTGTTATTGAGACAGGAATTTTGCCAGCAGGGCTTCCCAAATTACCTTTAAGGGGAATTCCAGACAGAAAAATCAGTCCCAAATTAAGTTGGATCCAGCCAACTAACCCAGACTCATTTTTTAAGCTGTGCATGTAAACACTTGTACCACACTTTAAATGTTCAGATTTCATTGTCTAATATATTAAGTGACTGACATCTGCAAACTAGGTGCTAGAAGTTCAGAATTAACTTCCGTGTTTTGCATCATTTTTGCAATTTATATTAATACTTTTAATTAATAGTTGTGGCAGTGATTTTTATTGGATGTATGTATGAAGTCGGTTCATATATATCAAACCTACGTTTTAAGAAATATCTTGCTTGAAAAATGTGCTTATGCTATGTTTAAAATGAGTTTTTTAAGTTTTTACAGTGTTGATTCTATATTGTGTGCTTAATGCAATGGTATTCAGACATTTAAGTGTCACTGCAGGTATGTTACTATGACTAAAATCACATCAAACTCAAACATAATCAGTCCTACTCAACCCGCTCTGAGCTGGATTAGAACCGGCGTTTTGCGAGATTTACTCGCGCAGCTCTTACTAGCTTGCTTCCGTTACGCTCATCCCCCTAAACCTCATTCCCATCTGGGTCACGGCACCAAATGTAACCAGTTCTATTCAACCAGCTTTGAGCGGGATTCGGGCACGCTAACAAGGACGTTAAGGACCGCAGTAACTAGAAAGCTTCTTGAGGCCCAGGGGGTGAGGTTTACTTACACAGCTCTTACTAGCTTGCCTCTGTTACACTCATCCCCTTAAACCTCACTCCCACCTGGGTCACGGCACCAAATGTAACCGATCCTACTCAACCCGCTGAGCAGGATTTGAACCGGCATCAGGGGCATGGGAGGTGGGCACACAAACAAGGCCGCTAAAAACCGCAGTCACTAGTTTCAGTCACTAACGTGCCTCTTGAGGCCAGGGGAGTGAGGTTTACTCACACTCCCTATAGCTTGCCTCCATGGCACAAAGTTAAAATAGAAAATTACATAAATGCAGATGTGTAAAAAAAGAAGAATTAAATAGAGAAATGTGCATGCTGAGGCTGTCATCAAACATCCCATCAGGGTTAAACACAACTGCAGAAGGCTGTACATCTCAGCTGCCGTTTTGGGATTCCTTAATGACAGGGGCTTCCCTGAGACTGTAGTAAATTATAAAGCACAGAGTACTGTCAGGCTTGTTCTTCTGTTTATGTAGTCTTCTAATAACATGAAGCTACTAATAGTGAACATAACCCACATCAATGAACATATCCCTCAAACTCAAAAATCTGAAAAAACAAAGGGCCAAGATAAAAGAGACAAGATTGAACATAGCCTTCTGCTGTGGTCACCCATACGTAGTACAAAGAAGAAAGGAGTGACTTATAGGTCAGGGTTTTACTCTAACATAAATACAAAATGTTGTCATTTAATAATTTGTTCAAACTAGATTTTACATTTGCATATACTGTTTTTCTTGGTAGTCAGAAATTCTGTGGCATTGGCCTCTGATGGGCCTGACGGAGTTTTGGTTCCTTGCCACTGTCACCTTTGGCTTGGCTTGCTCAGCTGGGGACACTAAATATTCAACTAAATATTCAAATAGAATTTCATCTAAACTACTGATCTGCCCACATTGTCACTATATGATAATTGGACTGAGCTGGATGACATCACTGTTTTGGCTGTACAGCTGAATCAAATTCTGTTGCATTATCTTGTTTAATACTGTGAAGCTGCTTTGAAACAATCTGCACTGTAAAAAGCACTATATAAATAAAGGTCACTTGACCTGACTCTTTGGCATTGTCCATAATGCATCCTTGAATCCCAATTACACACTACCAGGGTCCATTTCAAGGCAAGTCAGTTCACTCTCTTTGTTGATTAGCTCATTTATTTGGAAGGTGGGACTTATTTTACTAGATCTCCAAAACTGCAGCTCTTGTGGGGTGCTCCTGTTCTGCAGTGGTCAGTATCTATCAAAAGCGGTCCAAGGAAGGAACAGTGGTGAACACTGGCCCATGTGGTCTGATCAAACAGATGAGCTACTTTAGCTCAAATTGCTCAAGAAGTTAATGCTGGTTCTGATAAAAAAAGTGTCAGAATACACAGTGCATTGCAGTTTCTTGCGTATGGGGCTGTATAGCCGCAGACCCGTCAGGGTGCCCATGCTGACTCCTGTCCACTGCTGAAAGTGCCAACAGTGGGCACGTGAGCATCAGAACTGGAACACGGAGCAATGGAAGAAGGTGGCCTGGTCTGATGAATCACGTTTTCTTTTACATCACATGGATGGCCGGGTGCGTGTGTGTCACTTGCCTGGGGAACACATGGCACCAGGATGCACTATGGGAAGAAGGCAAGCCGGCTAAGGCAGTGTGATGCTTTGGGCAATGTTCTGCTGGGAAACCTTGGGTCCTGCCATGTGGACGTTACTTTGTGGATGCTACATGTACCACCTACTTAAGCAGCGTTGCAGACCATGTACACCCTTTCATGGAAACGGTATTCCCTGGTGGCTGTGGCCACTTTCAGCAGAATAATGCGCCCTGCCACAAAGCAAAAATGGTTCAGGAATGGTTTGAGGAGCACAATAACAAGTTTGAGGTATTGACTTGGCCTCTAAATTCCCCAGATCTCAATCCAAACAAGCATCTGTGGGATGTGCTGAACAAACAAGTCTCACAACTTACCGGACTGCTGCTAACATCCTGATGCCAGATACCACAGTGCACCTTCAGGGGCATGCCTTGATGAGTAAGGGCTGTTTTGGCAGCAAAAGGGGGACCAACACAATATTAGGAAGGTCACAATGTTATGCCTGATGCGGGCCCCGGTGTATTGGGCTTTCAAACACTGTGGGCTTTTCACCAGTCTCAGCTGTATACAGTTTCTGACTCTACAGGTTTTCAACATATTGGGCTTTTCACCAATCTCTGATTCTACTCGGTATTCAACCCTGCAGAAAACAATACTTTACTTGTGGTTGTTTATGGTTTGTGGTTTACTAAGAGTTGCCAAGTGGTTGCCAAGGTGTTCTGAGTGGTTGTTACTATAGCTTGTTCTGGGTGGTTACATGCTGGTACAAGTCTCTAGGATATTTTGGTCTCTAGATATGCCTCAGGTTCTACTTCAATGTAAGTCTATTGGATTTTATGGCTGTTTATCATCCACCAGGTAAAAAAATAAATAAATAAATAAAAAAAAATAATAATAATCTGATTGTCCCAAGTAATAGACCCAAGTAAAATGTCCACCTTCAGGTTGTGGTACACGACACATTTCTTTTTTTTTTTTTTTTTTTTGTGCAGTGAAATCTTTATTGATTTTTATAAAGTAAACATAAGAATAACTTTTATATTGTTAGTAATATTCCAAGACTTTAGATTAGATTATCTCGGCAAAGGAGAAGTGCTCACTAACACAGACTTAGACAGATTTGTGAACAATATTTGAGAGAAATAGGCCTTCAGCTCATGAAAAATGGGGGCAAAAACAAAAGTGTTGCGTTTATAATTTTGTTCAGTGTATTTCATTGCTTTATGTTTTATGTTTTCAGTTTTTCTGGATTTTTTTCAGACTATTAATCAGGGTTTATGATCTTGTGCATCTCTGATACTATAGAAATCTGTAAACCAGAACTTCCTGAATGTGCATGACTTCACTAACAACCCATCTAACAGATCTGTCTATTTCATCTTCGAACAACGTGTTTGGCAGACAAAAGAACAGCTGTGGAATAAAGACAGCCGTGTGTACTCAGCCCTAGAGTGGAAATACATACAGTACAGACACACAGACCCTCCTGCCAATGTTTGCGTTGTGAGCCAGATCTTATAAACAGATATAGACATGTTTTTTAGAAGTACCATGACCCAGATCTAAATGAAGATGATCCAGTGTTAGTCATCCTTACCAGTTATTTCTCCTCACCCCTCACCCTAATGTGGCCTGTCCAGACTTGTTTTTATGTGATACAAACTGGAATTTAAAGAGTAACATGCTCTATCATGCTCCACTGGCATCTGCTTTCCTCTACATTTCTGCAGGGTATGCTTTTCTCATTGAAGGTTAGACCTGTTTCATACATACAGTATCTGGAGCAGGTTGTAGAAGCAGCAGGGATGAATTTTTTGGGCCTGGTACAAAACCTTCATCACAGACCCTCCAGTTTTCCGGGCCCCCAAACCAGTCTGGTTTTCCAGTTGTTCCCTTTTATAAGGCTCTGTGCCACAGCATAACTATGGATGCACATATACACTCACCTAAAGGATTATTAGGAACACCATACTAATACTGTGTTTGACCCCCTTTCGCCTTCAGAACTGCCTTAATTCTACGTGGCACTGATTCAACAGGTGCTGAAAGCATTCTTTAGAAATGTTGGCCCATATTGATAGGATAGCATCTTGCAGTTGATGGAGATTTGTGGAATGCACATCCAGGGCACGAAGCTCCCATTCCACCACATCCCAAAGATGCTCTATTGGGTTGAGATCTGGTGACTGTGGCACTGAATTTAGTACAGTGAACTCATTGTTCACAGAGTACAAAACTCTGGCCAGTTGATAATACCTAGAATATCAAAATCAACTGCAGGCGGTCGATCCTTTTCCTATTTAGCGCCCAAACTTTGGAACAGTCTTCCTAGCATTGTTCGGGAAGCAGACACACTCTGTCAGTTTAAATCTAGACTAAAAACGCATCTCTTTACTATGGCTTACACATAAAACATTATCAATTTCTATTATTCAAATTAGTAAATGATTGTTAGGCTGCATTAACTAGGTCAGCCGGAACCGGGAACACTTCCCATAACACCTGATGTACTCGTTACATCATAAGAAGAATGGCATCTACGCTAATGTTAGTCTCTCTGTTTATACCGAGGTTTACTGCAGTCAGCCAGATCCAGGCCGTATCCAGATCAGATGGTGGACCAGCGCCTGGACATGACCAACGCATCCCTGAAGTGTCTGCAGAGAACATGTCAAATAAACTCCCCACGTAAATGCTGCATCGACACGACATCCTCATTAAACTCGTCTTCGGCGTGACGACTCCAATCTCTCGAATAATCTAACAAATATCTATTTGCCTAATATGAATTAAGACCTGCTATGTTGCCAGAATTATAAATCATACACTGTTTGTTCGTCGGCCAGAGGAGAACTGGCACCCCGACTGAGCCTGGTTTCTCCCAAGGTTTTTCTCTCATTCTGACCCTGAAGGAGTTTTGGTTCCTTGCCACCGTTGCCTCTGGCTTTTGGCTTGCTCAGTTGGGGACACCTAAATTTCTTCTATATTACCGATCTGCCCGCATTGATGCTATATGATACTTGAAATTAGCTGGATAACATCACCGTTTCACCAGAACGGCTGTACAAATTCTGTTGCATTATTTTACTTTTAACAATGTGAAGCTGCTTTGAAACAATTGGACTTGTTAAAAGCGCTATATAAATAAAGGTGATTTGATTTGATTTGATTGTCATGTTCAAGAAACCAATTTGAAATTATTCAAGCTTTGTGACATGGTGCATTATCACACCTGCACAGTGGTAACAAGGCATGATGGATCCATGTTCTCATTCTGTTTACGCCAAATTCTGACTCTACCATCTGAATGTCTCAACAGAAATCGAGACTCATCAGACCAGGCAACATTTTTCCAGTCTTCAACTGTCCAATTTTGGTGAGCTTGTGCAAATTGTAGCCTCTTTTTCCTATTTGTAGTGGAGATGAGTGGTACCCGGTGGGGTCTTCTGCTGTTGTAGCCCATCCGCCTCAAGGTTGTGCGTGTTGTGGCTTCACAAATGCTGTGCTGCATACCTTGGTTGTAACGAGTGGTTATTTCAGTCAAAGTTGCTCTTCTATCAGCTTGAATCAGTCGGCCCATTCTCCTCTGACCTCTAGCATCAACAAGGCATTTTCGCCCACAGGACTGCTGCATACTGGAACTGGAACTGGATGGTTTTCCCTTTTCACACCATTCTTTGTAAACCCTAGAAATGGTTGTGCATGAAAATCCCAGTAATTGAGCAGATTGTGAAATACTCAGACCGGCCCGTCTGGCACCAACAACCATGCCACGCTCAAAATTGCTTAAATCACCTTTCTTTCCCATTCTGACATTCAGTTTGGAGTTCAGGAGATTGTCCAGGACCACACCCCTAAATGCATTGAAGCAACTGCCATGTGATTGGTTGATTAGATGATTGCATTAATGAGAAATTGAACAGGTGTTCCTAATATAATAATAATCCTTTAGGTGAGTGTATACTTTCAATGCTGCTTCTGTGATGTTGCTACTCTTGATTCAGCCTGAATGGATACTGTAACATTTTAATATAAACGCATAAAACTGAACACATAGCTGGGTGCTGAAATGCAGATGTGAGATACTGGTCTGATAAGTCCAACAAGTCCCTCAGGCTGTTTTGGCGACGTGAAATGATGATGATTTAGGCTGTAATGTTCTCTGGTTTGAGGAATTGGCTAATTTGGTGGGAATAAAAAAAACAAGAATCAGATTAAGATCGAGAAACACAGAAAGAAAGAACAGGTGCAAGTGCAGAAACTAGGGCAGATTTGGTTTCCCAGAGAAGGGATCCATTGAGAGCCTCTTGAGATTGCAAATAATCTGTAATGAGTTTGGAAATGACTTCCGTCCAAAAATAACCAGAATAACAAGGTGGTCGCCGTAACAACCCTTGCAGAATATTTAAAAACAGTTTGAATGTTTTTCATGTCTGTTCTGTCAAATCATTTTAAAAATGAAGACAAATTCGGATATGGAATTCTCAATGGTGACAGAGACATGAACCAATCGACCAAAGTCTGGCATGAAACTCAAGCTGAAAAGAATATGAGACAGTTACCCAATATAAATTATTCACAGTACGGCAGTGACTAAGCAGAACCTGAGCCAGAGAGGAAGGGGGAATTTTGCATGAGAGTCCGGGAAGGAATTACAGAGACGTGGCACTGCTGCCGGCCAGCACAAAAGCCAGTAAATGTTACCAAACCATATACAACAGTAACACCACTCACAATGTTAAGCAAGTCAAATGTTACTTGCGGTCATAAGCTTTCTAGGTCACTGCTGCATAGGCATTTTCCATGTGTTGCAGTCCTTGGTATATTTTAAGTTAAATCTGAATTGTAACTACATGCTCTTTTTCTTTACCACTGCAGAAATTATGTGCCCATGACATTTCATGACACTTTACTTGAAGCCTGTATATAATGCATTATGAAAACTATAGTTTTGGTCCTGCATACTGATTGGTCAGTACTACTGTGTATCTCAACGTGCAGGCACTTTATTTTGATGCTCCCCCAAATGACTTACATGTCACCTTATTCACCTGTAGCCATATCACCCTGTAAACCAAGACTGGTTTCCCACTGAAGCTAAGCAGGGCTGAGCCTGGTCAGTACCTGGATGGGAGACCTCCTGGGAAAACTAGGTTGCTGCTGGGAGAGGTGCTAGTGAGGCCAGCAGGGGGTGCTCACCCTGTGGTCTGTGTGGGTCCTAACGCCTCAGTGTAATGATGGGGACACTATACTGTTTCGGATAAGATGTTAAACCGAGGTCCTGACTCATAAAAAAATCCCAGGATGTCCTTCAGAAAAAGAGTAGGGGTGTAACCCTGGCATCTTGGCCAAATTTGCCCATTGGCCTCTGTCCATCATGGCCTCCTAATCATCCCCGTATACTGATTGGCTACATCACTCGGTCTCCTCTCCACCAATCAGCTTGTGTGTGGTGGGCGTTCTGGCACAATATGGCTGCTGTCGCATCATCCAGGTGGATGCTGCACATTGGTGGCGGTTGAGGAGATTTCCCCCTTCTATATGTAAAGCGCTTTGAGTACCCAGAAAAGCACTATATAAATGTAACAAATTATAACCTGAACCCTGACCTAACAGTTTATTACATTCTACTAATACTCTAATAAGAGTTAGTTGACATGTAGTTGCAAAGTTAATTATAGTTAGTAGAATGTCTAAAGTAGACCCTTGAAATAAAGTGGAACCCTAAAGCATGTTATATCCATGATTGTAATTTTAACTGTAGTATGCTATTTGAAATTGCATTTTAAATGTACTAAATCACAATTAATAGTGTAATTAAAAATATATTTAAATACATGATAACTGTCAATAAAAATTACATTAAAATATATTTAGGTTTACATGCTTGTCATGCATTCGGCAATAGACTTGAACTATTTTTCAAAGACAACAGAAGTAATTATGAATTTAAACTATAATACATTTTTATTTAATTGTAAATAACATTCAATTAAGTGTCTGAAAACATTACATTCACTTCTTTTAAAGTATATTATTTCCTAACTAGACAACTAGACTCTCCCCTGTGAAGGCCTCCTTTACTTCATTTTCCCTCTGTACAGATGAAAACGTCATCAAAATTATTGGAAACGACTAAAAACGCTGAATTATGCAGACAAGTAATTTAGCGGTCATTTTGTAAAGAAAAACTACACAGCTACGCATATACGTATTCAAACACGCTTGCCTATAGACTAAACACGTAATGCTTACATGCATGCCGTCACCGTTCTCATAGATTTGCAGGGGGTTTTAAGTTTACCTGAAGATGATAACGGTATCGTTTCAAAACTATTTCAAAACCTGTTTCGGGGTTTGCGTTCTCTAGCCGCCGGGCGCTGTTGCCGTGTGGAAGAGCGGCCGGAACGCATTGAGAGTTTTCTGTTGTGGTTGAAAATGGTGTCGTGTAAGTTGCTCCAAAGTAAATAACTAATGTTTTTTTGTTTTGTTTTTTTACAACGGAAATGAATCAATCAAAAACTTACTTTAGCTAAACAATAACTTTTTTCTAGAGCTGATGTACAGCCAAAACAATCTCTGTTCCATTAAGTTCCTATTATCACTTTAAAGCTGCTTTGAAACAATCTATATGTGACCCAGGACCACAAAACAGTCATAAGTTGCACGGGTACATTTGTGGCAATAGCCAACAATATGGGTCAAAATGATAGATTTTCCTTTTATGCCAAAAATCATTAGTATATTAAGTAAAGATCATGTTCCATGAAGATATTTTGTACATTTCCTAAATTTATTTTTAGTAGTAATATGCATTGCTAAGGACTCAAAGGCATTTTTGCTCCTCAGATTCCAGATTTTTAAATAGTTGTATCTCTGCCAAATATTACAACCCATACATCAATGGAAAGCTTATTTATTCAGCTTTCAGATGATGTATACATCTCAATAAAAAGAAATGACTCGTATGACTGGTCCAGGGTCACATGACATAATTCCATATTATTTTACTTAAAATACTTATTTCTACCCGATCTTAAACTTAAATTTAGTTTTGTTGGTGTAACCTAATATATTTATGTAGATTCAGTAATGTTCAATAATAATTTTTTTTTTTTTTTTTTTTTTACTGAATAAAATCAATTAATTTAGATGTTACCACATGAAGCACCATTTTTTTTTTCAGTGTACTTTTCCTAAATTAAGTGTACTTATTTTTCACAAGGCCACTGTTAACCTACATGTCAGTTGATGATATGATGATACTTCAAGAATGCTCTTTATAAAAATATATATTTCAAGCGTAATCTTTTTATTGTGTAGCCCTTTTTTGTAAATGCATTAAGGAGCTTGAGACGGCATTGTATTGTACACTCACCTAAAGGATTATTAGGAACACCATACTAATACTGTGTTTGACCCCCTTTCGCCTTCAGAACTGCCTTAATTCTACGTGGCATTGATTCAACAAGGTGCTGAAAGCATTCTTTAGAAATGTTGGCCCATATTGATAGGATAGCATCTTGCAGTTGATGGAGATTTGTGGGATGCACGTCCAGGGCACGAAGCTCCCGTTCCACCACATCCCAAAGATGCTCTATTGGGTTGAGATCTGGTGACTGTGGGGGCCATTTTAGTACAGCGAACTCATTGTCATGTTCAAGAAACCAATTTGAAATGATTTGAGCTTTGTGACATGGTGCATTACCCTGCTAGAAGTAGCCATCAGAGAATGGGTACATGGTGGTCATAAAGGGATGGACATGGTCAGAAACAATGCTCAGGTAGGCCGTGGCATTTAAAACGATGCCCAATTGGCACTAAGGGGCCTAAAGTGTGCCAAGAAAACATCCCTCACACCATTACACCACCACCACCACCTTCCTATTTGTAGTGGAGATGAGTGGTACCCGGTGGGGTCTTCTGCTGTTGTAGCCCATCCGCCTCAAGGTTGTGTGTGTTGTGGCTTCACAAATGCTTTGCTGCATACCTCGGTTGTAACGAGTGGTTATTTCAGTCAAAGTTGCTCTTCTATCAGCTTGAATCAGTCGGCCCATTTTCCTCTGACCTCTAGCATCAACAAGGCATTTTCGCCCACAGGACTGCCGCATACTGGATGTTTTTCCCTTTTCACACCATTCTTTGTAAACCCTAGAAATAGTTGTGCGTGAAAATCCCAGTAACTGAGTAGATTGTGAAATACTCAGACCGGCCCGTCTGGCACCAACAACCATGCCACGCTCAAAATTGCTTAAATGACCTTTCTTTCCCATTCTGACATTCAGTTTGGAGTTCAGGAGATTGTCTTGACCAGGACCACACCCCTAAATGCATTGAAGCAACTGCCATGTGACTGGTTGATTAGATAATTGTATTAATGAGAAATTAAACAGGTGTTCCTAATAATCCTTTAGGTGAGTGTATATACAGCATTGTTTATGTTTTACGATCAAGTTGTAAAATAATCTTTTCATAAATATATATATTTTTTTATAAATAACTACCAACACACCACAAAATTTGTGGTATTCATGCTGTAATCATATTTTTGAAGGGATAACCATAAAAATGCATTATAAGATATTATAATCTAAAACATACAACTGTTAACTACACTGTAAAAAAATACCTGGTTGCCTTAAAATTTTGAGTTCATTGAAATTAAAAATTTGAGTAAATACAATGAACATTTTTGAGAATTGACATCACCCTTTATTCAAATAGTATTAAAAGATTTTGTAAGCATATTGCGTAATTGTGTTTTATTTGTCAAAATGTTGCCTTAAAATGTTGAGTTCATTGAAATAAAAATTTGAGTTAATACAATGAAGGAAATGGGTTTAATAAATAGAAACTCAAAATATTATTGTATCTGAACCACATAAATTTAAAAAAATATTGCAGTTTGGCATGTTTCACTGCATTATAAGTTAAACCAACAATATTTTTTTTACAGTGTATGAAAGCATTGTAAACATCTTTATGTGGCTTGTTTTGTAGTCTACTTATAAAAGCTTTAACATATTTTCTTTTGATGACAAATGTCCAAAATGTTTCACTTTAGTATGTTACCTCCCCAAAAATAATGCGTTTATTGTGTTGTCAGTGTAATTTTATGTTATATAAGCAACTGGGGTCTAATTACTGTAAGTCAAAAATGGTCTCTTCATGTGTTTCCTGACCTTGCCTGGGTGTGGAGCCAGGCTTGTTTAGTGGATCAATTCATCTTATCTGGATCTGTCTCTCTTCCTAATACAGAAGTGTCCTTTAAAACAGGGTCATTATCTCTGAGCCAAGCATATTTCTGCCCATCTCTATGCTCATTCTGTGCAAAAAAATGGCATGAGATAACACATGTCGGGGCAATCTCTGGGGTCAGGCAGGATTTTGCTGAAGACATTTCATCATGGAAACAATCTCAGAGTCTAATTAAACACGACTAGACATGTTATCCATATCTAAAAAGCACCGATCCAGAAGTAGTTTTAAGAGTCAGCATTCTACCTAAAATGGTACCTTATAAGTGACTGATCTTGAGTGCTCATAGGCAGCAAATGTGTATGTCACACAAATATGGTGTCATATAGGAAAGACACACATGGATGTCAACACTAGTAGTAGTAATTACAAGTGGGGAAACTCTGAACTTTCTTCAAGTTTCCGAGTTCGGAGCATGTCAGTGAGAAAATATGGTGAACGCAATAGATGCAGCATCTGTCTTGATGATAGATTTGTTGAAATTATTTTCAAAAATTATGTTTTCCATTTACAATAAAATGCTAATTTTTAACCCCATAAAGTAGAGTTAAAAAATTTTTCAAACCAAAGTAACTTGAATGCACCTGACATTGTAATTATTACTTCTTAATTTGTAAATATGAACTTCCAAGGAGAATGCACTAATAGCCTTCACACACAAAGCACATGGTAGAATAGCAACTGATTTCAATGGAGTTTGGCTTTGGCTTGTTAGCTTGTTGCTAAGCTAATTATGTGATACTCTTATGTGATACTCTTTAAGATTATACCACACACAAATATTGGGTAAAACTGTCAGTTGTTTGTAATAGACTGAGCTATTTTAAGCTATATTTTAGATATTGAATTAATTTAAAATTGACGTTTTTCTTGTGTCATGCACCACCTCAGTGGATTTTTTCATTGAGCTTGTTACAATGCATTATGAAATTGGTTTCTCCATCTAATGCTGCCCTAGAATTTGGACAAACGGCGATATCTTGCGTTAAGGATCCTCCTTAGCACAAGAAGCAATGCCTTAAATCCTACCTATGTAGACAGCTCACTAGGTTTTGGAACAGATTAAGAGTCTTAATATATTTGTGGTGTCCAAACGTCCTGAGTGTGACATATGGACAGGTACTCACCGGAACGTCTATCTTGATGAGGGCGATGTCTGCTTTCTCATCCACGTCTTTGATACTGGCATCATAGGTGGCGCCAGTCTTTAGCTCAACCTTCACCCGATGTTTGTTGGCTACCACGTGAGCATTGGTTACGATCAGACCATCTTCAGACACCACGAAACCAGAGCCGCTGGCCACCGCCACTTCCCGCTTGGAGAACACCATTCTAAAAAAGAAAATTGAAGAGGTTTTTGAACATTATTTTTATATATCTTATAGTATGTCTACTTTCCACTAAGTAACAGCAAATAATGATGGTCACTCAAAATCTTTGATTTGACTATATTTTCCAGCTAGACTTGAGACCAAGAAAGAACTTCCTTTGAATAATGATTTGTGGAAAACATGATGGTTCTCCTCCAGATTTTTCACCACCGCAGTGAAGATTTCAACAGCCTAAAATTGAGGTCGTCTGTATTCTACATTCCACAAACTGAGTCTTATGCAATGATGAAGATGATCATGGTGTTCAAGAGAGAGATACAATCTATTAATGTCTACAATGAAGTGGAAAAAAACATCCAATCAGATACTTATTACAATAATATATAGAATGAAACTCCTATGGACATGCCATCAGTTATTTATTTATTTTATTTTTATTTTTTTCTTGACCTTCAACACGATTTAGCCATGAGGAAAATATTCCTGGAACAACATCCTTGTCGATCAGTCTTAGGTCAACCTACTCCAAAAATAAGAGAGAAATTACTGGTTGATAAGAATGTTGCTTCAGGACCAATATGGATGTAATCACACTTACTTGGAAGAAGTCATCTGATATTGATGATAGAGGGCTATCAAAAGACAAAAATAAAGAAGGAGTATCTATTTTTTCCCGTGTTGACTCATAAAGGCAGAGAAAGATCCACAAAATTGAAATTGCTCATGAAATCACAATCACACTGAAGTATTAAAAATAAAGGTTCCAAGAACCAGTTTTGTTTTCTCCAAAAAAAAAAGTGTTAAGAAAATTTTTAATAATCTAAAGAATCTTTTTCCACTATGAAGTTTCCATGGATGTTAAAGGATCTTCATGGAGCCATAGACGCCAATTAATAACTTTTGAGTTTTGTGTTCAAGGGTGTGTTCGAACTTGGCAGGTTTTGGTTTGAATTCTGGTACGATTGCTCTGTAACTGTGGTAAATTTGAAGTGTGAACGCTGCCATCCAAACCCTCTTGGGCACCAAAGAAGTGGCTTCCAAATGAACTCTGGTGTGGTTTGACTGAAATATAAATGCAACACAGTCCACAGACATCAAAACAAACCAAAAACAGAATGTTTATCACAAGATGTGACCCTAAAAAGGATAGAATGCTCAAGCAGCTGTTTTTTCTCAACATAGATATAGATAGATAGAGATATATGCCCATTACATTTCAGTATAGGCATTGGAAATGCTGTCTCCTTGCAGCAGATCTTTGTTTGTGTGCAATGGAGGATTTCCTGGCCTTTTGACTCCTTTATACATTTTTTGAATCTCTTTGTAAGTTCTCAGTTGGTAAAATACCATGTACGCACATACAATGAGCGCATTTAGCCCAGCACACGGCATTGTGTTGGATGTTCTATCGCAAAATATCCATCATAAAAGCCATTTTGTTTGTTTTGTATCTTTAGGTTCGATGTAAAAAATGATAGTGTGAATGTTAAGTGAACCAGGACTAAATGTATCATTTTCTTTTTTGGTCCAGACCAAAAAGACCAAGAGAATCGAACTACAATTGTGAATGCACCCAAAGATAGTCCTGATTAAGATGTCTTCTTGGAGTCATTGATTAATGGAGTGTGTGATTCAAGAGACATACTTGCGGAACAGCTCAATGTGAACCACAGCTGGAGCGATCTTCTCCACCACATCAGCGATGAAGTTATATTTGTGCCGGAGACTATCTGGATTGTCCTCATGGCCTGGAGAACACATGGCAAAGAAAGAGTCAGATTATACCAATATGGTACAGCAAATAAACTGTGTTAAATTCAACCCAATTATTTTTAAACAGATTTGAAGATAATTCTAATCATTATTTATTCCAGGACTGGATTACAGATTGGGTCAGTGATGTCAGGAAGTTGTACACCAAGGTTCTCAGTGCACAAAGCTCCATGGACTGCCTTAGGGCCGTTGAGAGTTAAGCCCAATTTATACTTCTGCGTCGAGTGTACGCTGTAGCTACATCGTAGGCTGTGTGTAGCACGCGTAGACTACGACGTACCCTGACGTGCACCACTCCAAAAATGTAACAACAAGTCGATTCGCCAGATTGGTCTGCCAGAGCCCCTCCTTCAGGGGTATCATCTGCATGTGTTACTGCGCATCGCCGCGGACAAGGACGGAGAAGTATAAATGAAAATCGACACGTAGCCCACGGCGTAGAGGCTACACCGCAGGTCCGACGCAGAAGTATAAATCAGCCTATAGGGAAAGCAGCCCCTCCCCTTTTAATTGCCGTCACTTTCCGGGGGAAGGGGGTATGGAGTCCCCCTCGGTCTGTTCGCCGCAGCTCGATTTTTCAGTACATTTTTTCATCCCATAATACCAGAAACACCATCATAGTATTTTTACAGTGCATTTCTGGCAACCACAGTAGCCAGCTTTTCACTGTAAATTTAACAGGATATGTTTTACCGTGTAGGGTACTCACAAAATAATTAAATAACTGGACGTGAAATATTGATTTGAATTTAAATTGTTTCATTATATAAGAGGAAAGAAAATTAGTGCACTGTGAAAAACATGAAACTAGCACAGTTATGTAGTAATGTCTTTCCAGGAGACAACAGTCACTGAGAATTTTAGTGTCATTATACAAAAAAAAAAAAAAAAAAGACCACAGAATGTCATGATTTCTCAGACAGGAACTGGAGAGAGCTATTCAACGAGAATTATTCCATAAAACACCAGACCTAATACTGCTTATAAAAAAAAAAGCAAAATGAATACGATGAATGTGAGTTTTATGGGAAACAGAGGTCGACTTGTCTAGGCAATGATGCATCCTTAAATACACAGGAAGTCAGAAAGTGCTTATAAAACTTTGGGTCCGTGTAACACTAACATGTAACACTATCTTTTACCTTGTATAACCCTCCTTTCACAACATCTGCAGGCAAGCACATCTGCACTGCCCCCTTGTCCATGTTAGGTAGCGTGCTATTTGTTTCTTCCCCGAGGGTCTGTGTATATCCACTGTTTGAAATCCCCGGTGATAAATAGCACCTTGACCCAAAACTCCAAAACTTTATGACCTTTTTTTATTTCTGGGAGATGCTTGACTATTTGGGTTATAAAAGAGAGTAATTACCATAATGCAACACATATGGGTTCAACACTCATTGCACGCTTGCCAAACCAAACACCGCCTACAACATTAGTGTGGAATTAACAAATCATATATATCTGCAGTCTCATCATGCTATTATAAATTATATCAGATGCTAACCTCATGGGAAATGTCTTTTTTAATGGCACTTGACAAACTCTGGGAGAGGGTGAAAACCCTATAAGTTGAAAATTGGCTGTAAATAGGAATTACATTTTACTGTTGTAGAAACACACTACTAAAAAAAATTGTTGGCTTATATAACTGATTGCCATTCCCTCTAGCACATCCCATCATGACTCTGGAATCTTGATAATGGAATTGTTTTTCCTCCCTCATAACATGGCTCCACATCTGTAGAGGGTTTAGCACGTTTAAAGCGAGAGAACATTTTGTTTGTTATGTCATAGCTGGCACAAAATGTAACACATTTATGCAACCCACATAAGAGTGTTTTATGTGAAAAGCACAAATAATGATTCTATATGCTTCAGGGACACGGGGAAAGGTCAGGAAATGGCCACATGGACATTGCTCTTTGCAAGTGAAACTTTAACAAACTGAAAAGAAAATATTGCGACTTTCATAACATTTCATAAAAAGCCCTCAGGTATTGGGCACTACGAGTTCAAACTCTTTTTGACTAATTTCACAAATTCAAAAACCTATTGAGCATCTGGTTGCTTTTATGTATTTTATGCTGTTATAATGTGAAATAAGTTGCAATCTAGCACATTAAAATAATTAACATTAAATATATATCAAATAATAATCATGCATGTAACGTGCTTTAGTATGATACATCAAAATAAGTACTTGTAATTTAAAATGTACTTTTAAACATTTAATTTGACATTATTACGGTGCACTTTTTAAGTGTATTAAGAATCATAGTCATAAAAATGAAGAATTTTATGATAAATAAATTTACATCTAAGCTGTGAGTTTGATAATATGGTTTATTTCTGTTATTTATGTTTTGGCTTGTAATTTATTCTTTATACAGTACATGTAACTTCACACTAACAAATGAAACATTTGTAGGGTGTTTGTCCATGCTAGGTGTCATTTGATGCAAAATGATGTTTCATTTTGAAATTATATAAAAATCTAGTAGCACAGATGTGTCCAGATGTTATCATAACAGCGTAACCAATAGTGTACTGAGAGAGGAGTCTCTTCATGCATCTCCACAGTCCTTTCCATGTTAGAAATTCAGTGGCTCTGTGTCCGGAAAATATGCCGTTATAAGTTTTCCTTCAGAGGGGTAATCAAGGACAAAATCAAATTGGGAGATCTGGAGGCATTTATCTCTGATGGCCGAGGAGGTTTAAAATGTTAACTTTACATCATTCATAACAGATTTTCTTTCCACTGGTCTCATATATAAATATATGTAGAAATGTTATTGAATGTGCACTTGTCAAGCATTTATGGAAGTTTGTTTCCTCCACAGAATAAAAAAAAAAAAAATGTAATTAATCAAAAAAAGGTAATTGCACTTTTTATCTCACAATTCTGACATTTCTTTCTGCACAATTCTGATTTTCTCAGAATTGCGTGATATAAAGTCAAAATTGTGTGATATAATGTCAGAATTGAGATATAAAGTCAGAATTGTGAGATATAAAGTCAAAATTGTGAGATATAAAGTCAGAATTGTGAGATAAAGTCAGAATTGTGATATAAAGTCAGAATTGTGAGATATAAAGTCAGAATTGTGAGATAAAGTCAGAATTGTGATATATAAAGTCAGAATTGTGAGATATAAAGTCAGAATTGTGAGATATAAAGTCAGAATTGTGAGATGTAAAGTCAGTCAGAATTGAGTGATATAAAGTCAGAATTGTGAGATATAAAGTCAGAATTGTGAGATATAAAGTCAGTCAGAATTGAGTGATATAAAGTCAGAATTGTGAGATATAAAGTCAGAATTGTGATATAAAGTCAGAATTGTGAGATATAAAGTCAGAATTGTGAGATATAAAGTCAGAATTGTGAGATATAAAGTCAGAATTGAGTGATATAAAGTCAGAATTGTGAGATATAAAGTCAGAATTGTGAGATATAAAGTCAGAATTGTGAGATATAAAGTCAGTCAGAATTGAGAGATATAAAGTCAGAATTGAGTGATATAAAGTCAAAATTGTGTGATATAATGTCAGAATTGAGTGATATAAAGTCAGAATTGTGAGATATAAAGTCAGAATTGAGATATAAAGTCAGAATTGTGAGACATAAAGTCAGTCAGAATTGAGTGATATAAAGTCAAAATTGTGTGATATAATGTCAGAATTGTGATATAAAGTCAGAATTGAGTGATATAAAGTCAAAATTGTGTGATATAAAGTCAGAATTGAGATATAAAGTCAGAATTGAGAGATATAAAGTCAGAATTGTGAGATAAAGTCAGAATTGAGTGATATAAAGTCAGAATTGTGATATAAAGTCAGAATTGAGTGATATAAAGTCAGAATTGTGAGATATAAAGTCAGAATTGTGAGATATAAAGTCAGAATTGAGAGATATAAAGTCAGAATTGAGATATAAAGTCAGAATTGTGAGATATAAAGTCAGAATTGAGATATAAAATTGTCAGTAAAGTCAGAATTGAGTGATATAAAGTCAGAATTGTGAGATATAAAGTCAGAATTGTGAGATATAAAGTCAGAATTGTGATATAAAGTCAGAATTGAGTGATATAAAGTCAGAATTGTGAGATATAAAGTCAGTCAAATTGAGTGATATAAAGTCAGTCAGAATTGAGTGATATAAAGTCAGAATTGTGAGATATAAAGTCAGAATTGAGATATAAAGTCAGAATTGAGTGATATAAAGTCAGAATTGTGAGATATAAAGTCAGAATTGTGAGATAAAGTCAGAATTGAGTGATATAAAGTCAGAATTGAGATATAAAGTCAGAATTGTGAGATATAGTCAGTCAGAATTGAGTGATATAAAGTCAGAATTGTGAGATATAAAGTCAGAATTGTGAGATATAAAGTCAGAATTGTGAGATATAAAGTCAGAATTGTGAGATATAAAGTCAGAATTGTGTGATATAAAGTCAGAATTGAGTGATATAAAGTCAGAATTGAGTGATATAAAGTCAGAATTGAGTGATATAAAGTCAGAATTGTGTGATCTAAAGTCAGAATTTGATATAAAGTCAGAATTGTGATATATAAAGTCAGAATTGTGAGATATAAAGTCAGAATTGTGAGATATAAAGTCAGAATTGTGAGATATAAAGTCAGAATTGAGTGATATAAAGTCAGAATTGAGTGATATAAAGTCAGAATTGTGTGATATAAAGTCAGAATTGAGTGATATAAAGTCAGAATTGTGAGATATAAAGTCAGAATTGTGAGATATAAAGTCAGAATTGTGAGATATAAAGTCAGAATTGAGTGATATAAAGTCAGAATTGTGATATGATATAAAGTCAGAATTGAGTGATATAAAGTCAGAATTGTGAGATATAAAATCAGAATTGTGAGATATAAAGTCAGAGTGATATAAAGAGTGATATAAAGTCAGAATTGAGTGATATAAAGTCAGAATTGTGAGATATAAAGTCAGAATTGTGTGATATAAAGTCAGAATTGAGTGATATAAAGTCAGAATTGAGTGATATAAAATCAGAATTGTGAGATATATATCAGTCAGAATTGAGTGATATAAAGTCAGAATTGTGAGATATAAAATCAGAATTGTGAGATATAAAGTCAGTCAGAATTGAGTGATATAAAGTCAGAATTGAGTGATATAAAGTCAGAATTGTGAGATATAAAGTCAAATTGTGTGATATAAAGTCAGAATTGAGTGATATAAAGTCAGAATTGTGAGATATAAAGTCAGAATTGTGAGATATAAAGTCAGTCAGAATTGAGTGATATAAAGTCAGAATTGAGTGATATAAAGTCAGAATTGTGAGATATAAAGTCAGAATTGTGAGATATAAAGTCAGAATTGTGAGATATAAAGTCAGAATTGTGAGATATAAAGTCAGAATTGTGTGATATAAAGTCAGAATTGTGTGATATAAAGTCAGAATTGTGATATATAAAGTCAGATATAAAGTGAGTGATATAAAGTCAGAATTGTGAGATATAAAGTCAGAATTGTGATATAAAAGTCAGAATTGTGAGATATAAAGTCAGAAATGTGAGATATAAAGTCAGAATTGTGAGATATAAAGTCAGAATTGTGTGATATAAAGTCAGAATTGTGTGATATAAAGTCAGAATTGTGTGATATAAAGTCAGAATTGTGAGATATAAAGTCAGAATTGTGTGATATAAAGTCAGTATTGTGAGATATAAAGTCAGAATTGAGATATAAAGTCAGAATTGAGTGATATAAAGTCAGAATTGTGAGATATAAAGTCAGAATTGTGTGATATAAAGTCAGAATTGTGATATAAAGTCAGTATTGTGAGATATAAAGTCAGAATTGAGATATAAAGTCAGAATTGTGAGATATAAAGTCAGAATTGTGAGATATAAAGTCAGAATTGAGTGATATAAAGTCAGAATTGAGACATAAAGTCAGAATTGTGAGATATAAAGTCAGTCAGAATTGTGATATAAAGTCAGAATTGTGAGATATAAAGTCAGAATTGTGATATAAAGTCAGAATTGTGAGATATAAAGTCAGAATTGTGATATAAAGTCAGAATTGTGAGATGTAAAGTCAGTCAGAATTGACATATAAAGTCAGAATTGTGAGATATAAAATCAGAATTGTGAGATAAAAGTCAGTCAGAATTGAGTGATATAAAGTCAGAATTGTGAGATAAAGTCAGAATTGTGTGATATAAAGTCAGAATTGAGTGATATAAAGTCAGAATTGAGTGATATAAAGTCAGAATTGAGATATAAAGTCAGAATTGAGATATAAAGTCAGAATTGTGAGATATAAAGTCAGAATTGTGTGATATAAAGTCAGAATTGTGAGATATAAAGTCAGAATTGTGAGATATAAAGTCAGAATTGTGAGATATAAAGTCAGAATTGTGAGATATAAAGTCAGAATTGAGTGATATAAAGTCAGAATTGAGTGATATAAAGTCAGAATTGAGATATAAAGTCAGAATTGAGATATAAAGTCAGAATTGTGAGATATAAAGTCAGAATTGTGAGATAAAGTCAGAATTGTGAGATATAAAGTCAGAATTGTGAGATAAAGTCAGAATTGTGAGATATAAAGTCAGAATTGTGTGATATAAAGTCAGAATTGTGAGATATAAAGTCAGAATTGTGAGATAAAGTCAGAATTGAGATATAAAGTCAGAATTGTGAGATATAAAGTCAGAATTGAGTGATATAAAGTCAGAATTGAGTGATATAAAGTCAGAATTGAGATATAAAGTCAGAATTGAGTGATATAAAGTCAGAATTGAGTGATATAAAGTCAGAATTGAGATATAAAGTCAGAATTGAGATATAAAGTCAGAATTGTGAGATATAAAGTCAGAATTGTGAGATAAAGTCAGAATTGTGAGATATAAAGTCAGAATTGTGTGATATAAAGTCAGAATTGTGAGATAAAGTCAGAATTGAGATATAAAGTCAGAATTGTGAGATAAAGTCAGAATTGTGAGATATAAAGTCAGAATTGTGAGATGTAAAGTCAGTCAGAATTGAGATATAAAGTCAGAATTGTGAGATATAAAGTCAGAATTGAGTGATATAAAGTCAGAATTGAGAGATATAAAGTCAGAATTGTGTGATATAAAGTCAGAATTGAGTGATATAAAGTCAGAATTGTGATATAAAGTCAGAATTGAGTGATCTAAAGTCAGAATTGTGATATAAAGTCAGAATTGTGTAATATAAAGTCAGAATTGTGAGATAAAGTCAGAATTGAGTGATATAAAGTCAGAATTGTGTGATATAAAGTCAGAATTGTGAGATAAAGTCAGAATTGAGTGATATAAAGTCAGAATTGTGTGATATAAAGTCAGAATTGTGATATAAAGTCAGAATTGTGAGATATAAAGTCAGAATTGTGAGATATAAAGTCAGAATTGAGTGATATAAAGTCAGAATTGTGTGATATAAAGTCAGAATTGTGAGATATAAAGTCAGAATTGAGTGATATAAAGTCAGAATTGTGAGATATAAAGTCAGAATTGTGAGATATAAAGTCAGAATTGAGTGATATAAAGTCAGAATTGTGTGATATAAAGTCAGAATTGTGAGATATAAAGTCAGAATTGTGAGATATAAAGTTAGAATTGTGTGATATAAAGTCAGAATTGTGAGATATAAAGTCAGAATTGTGTGATATAAAGTCAGAATTGTGAGATATAAAGTTAGAATTGTGTGATATAAAGTCAGAATTGAGAGATATAAAGTCAGAATTGTGAGATATAAAGTCAGAATTGTGAGATAAAGTCAGAATTGTGATATAAAGTCAGAATTGTGATATAAAGTCAGAATTGAGTGATCTAAAGTCAGAATTTTGAGATAAAGTCAGAATTGTGATATATAAAGTCAGAATTGTGAGATATAAAGTCAGAATTGTGAGATATAAAGTCTGAATTGAGTGATATAAAGTCAGAACTGTGAGATATAAAGTCAGAATTGAGTGATATAAAGTCAGAACTGTGAGATATAAAATCAGAATTGTGAGATATAAAGTCAGTCAGAATTGAGTGATATAAAGTCAGAATTGAGTGATATAAAGTCAGAATTGTGAGATAAAGTCAGAATTGTGTGATATAAAGTCAGAATTGAGTGATATAAAGTCAGAATTGAGTGATATAAAGTCAGAATTGTGATATGATATAAAGTCAGAATTGAGTGATATAAAGTCAGAATTGTGAGATATAAAATCAGAATTGTGAGATATAAAGTCAGTCAGAATTGAGTGATATAAAGTCAGAATTGAGTGATATAAAGTCAGAATTGTGAGATATAAAGTCAGAATTGTGTGATATAAAGTCAGAATTGAGTGATATAAAGTCAGAATTGTGAGATATAAAATCAGAATTGTGAGATATAAAGTCAGTCAGAATTGAGTGATATAAAGTCAGAATTGAGTGATATAAAGTCAGAATTGTGAGATATAAAGTCAGAATTGTGTGATATAAAGTCAGAATTGAGTGATATAAAGTCAGAATTGTGAGATATAAAGTCAGAATTGAGTGATATAAAGTCAGAATTGAGATATAAAGTCAGAATTGTGAGATATAAAGTCAGTCAGAATTGAGTGATATAAAGTCAGAATTGTGAGATATAAAGTCAGAATTGTGATATAAAGTCAGAATTGTGAGATATAAAGTCAGAAATGTGAGATATAAAGTCAGAATTGTGAGATATAAAGTCAGAATTGTGTGATATAAAGTCAGAATTGTGTGATATAAAGTCAGAATTGTGATATAAAGTCAGTATTGTGAGATATAAAGTCAGAATTGAGATATAAAGTCAGAATTGTGTGATATAAAGTCAGAATTGTGAGATATAAAGTCAGAATTGTGTGATATAAAGTCAGAATTGTGATATAAAGTCAGTATTGTGAGATATAAAGTCAGAATTGAGATATAAAGTCAGAATTGTGAGATATAAAGTCAGAATTGTGAGATATAAAGTCAGAATTGAGTGATATAAAGTCAGAATTGAGACATAAAGTCAGAATTGTGAGATATAAAGTCAGTCAGAATTGTGATATAAAGTCAGAATTGTGAGATATAAAGTCAGAATTGTGATATAAAGTCAGAATTGTGTGATATAAAGTCAGAATTGTGATATAAAGTCAGAATTGTGAGATGTAAAGTCAGTCAGAATTGACATATAAAGTCAGAATTGTGAGATATAAAATCAGAATTGTGAGATATAAAGTCAGTCAGAATTGAGTGATATAAAGTCAGAATTGTGAGATAAAGTCAGAATTGCGAGATATAAAGTCAGAATTGAGTGATATAAAGTCAGAATTGTGAGATATAAAGTCAAATTGAGTATAAAGTCAGAATTGAGTGATATAAAGTCAGAATTGAGATATAAAGTCAGAATTGAGATATAAAGTCAGAATTGTGAGATATAAAGTCAGAATTGTGAGATAAAGTCAGAATTGTGAGATATAAAGTCAGAATTGTGAGATAAAGTCAGAATTGTGAGATATAAAGTCAGAATTGTGTGATATAAAGTCAGAATTGTGAGATATAAAGTCAGAATTGTGAGATAAAGTCAGAATTGAGATATAAAGTCAGAATTGTGAGATATAAAGTCAGAATTGAGTGATATAAAGTCAGAATTGAGTGATATAAAGTCAGAATTGAGATATAAAGTCAGAATTGAGTGATATAAAGTCAGAATTGAGTGATATAAAGTCAGAATTGAGATATAAAGTCAGAATTGAGATATAAAGTCAGAATTGTGAGATATAAAGTCAGAATTGTGAGATAAAAGTCAGAATTGTGAGATATAAAGTCAGAATTGTGTGATATAAAGTCAGAATTGTGAGATAAAGTCAGAATTGAGATATAAAGTCATATAAAGTCAGAATTGTGAGATAAAAGTCAGAATTGTGAGATATAAAGTCAGAATTGTGAGATGTAAAGTCAGTCAGAATTGAGATATAAAGTCAGAATAAAGTGAGAATTGTGAGATAAAGTCAGAATTGAGTGATATAAAGTCAGAATTGAGATATAAAGTCAGATATGATATAAAGTCAGAATTGTGTAAAGTCAGATATAAAGTCAGAATTGTGATATAAAGTCAGAATTGTGATATAAAGTCAGAATTGAGATATAAAGTCAGAATTGTGAGATAAAGTCAGAATTGATTGTAAAGTCAGAGATATAAAGTCAGAATTGTGATATAAAGTCAGAATTGTGTGATATAAAGTCAGAATTGTGATATAAAGTCAGAATTGAGTGATATAAAGTCAGAATTGTGATATAAAGTCAGTGAGATATAAAGTCAGAATTGTGATATAAAGTCAGAATTGTGAGATATAAAGTCAAAAGAATTGAGTGATATAAAGTCAGAATTGTGTGATATAAAGTCAGAATTGTGAGATATAAAGTCAGAATTGAGTCAGATATAAAAGTCAGAATTGTGTGATATAAAGTCAGAATTGTGATATATAAAGTCAGAATTGTGAGATATAGAATTGTCAGAATTGTGAGATATAAAGTCAGAATTGTGAGTCAGAATTATAAAAAGTCAGAATTGTGTGATATAAAGTCAGAATTGTGAGATATAAAGTCAGAATTGAGTGATATAAAGTCAGAATTGTGTGATATAAAGTCAGAATTGTGAGATATAAAGTCAGAATTGTGAGATATAAAGTCAGAATTGTGTATAAAGTCATTGTATATAAAGTCAGAATTGTGAGATATAAAGTCAGAATTGTGTGAATAAAGTCAGAATTGTGATATAAAGTCAGAATTGTGTGATATAAAGTCAGAATTGTGATATAAAGTCAGAATTGTGTGATATAAAGTCAGAATTGTGAGATATAAAGTCAGAATTGTGATATAAAGTCATATATATAAAGTCAGAATTGTGATATAAAGTCAGAATTGTGATATAAAGTCAGAATTGAGTGATATAAAGTCAGAATTGTGATATAAAGTCAGAATTGTGAGATATAAAGTCAGAATTGAATTGTGATATAAAGTCAGAATTGTGTGATATAAAGTCAGAATTGTGTGATATAAAGTCAGAATTGAGTGATATAAAGTCAGAATTGTGATATAAAGTCAGAATTGTGATATAAAGTCAGAATTGTGATATAAAGTCAGAATTGAATTAAAGTGAATTGATATAAAGTCAGAATTGAGTGATATAAAGTCAGAATTGTGATATAAAAGTCAGAATTGTGTGATATAAAGTCAGAATTGTGATATAAAAGTCAGAATTGTGATATAAAGTCAGAATTGTGTGATATAAAGTCAGAATTGTGATATAAAGTCAGAATTGTGTGATATAAAGTCAGAATTGAGTGATATAAAGTCAGAATTGAGTGATATAAAGTCAGAATTGAGTGATATAAAGTCAGAATTGTGATATAAAGTCAGTGATATAAAATTCAGAATTGTGATATAAAGTCAGAATTGTGATATAAAGTCAGAATTGAGTGATCTAAAGTCAGAATTAAAGTCAGATATAAAGTCAGAATTGTGTATAAAGTCAGAATTGTAATAAAAGTCAGAATTGTGATATAAAGTCAGAATTGTGTGATGTATATAAAGTCAGAATTGTGATATAAAGTCAGAATTGAGTGATATAAAGTCAGAATTGTGATATAAAGTCAGAATTGAGTGATATAAAGTCAGAATTGTGATATAAAGTCAGAATTGTGATATAAAGTCAGATATATAAGTCAGAATTGTGATATAAAGTCAGAATTGTATAAAGTCAGAATATATAAAGTCAGAATTGTGTATAAAGTCAGATTGTGTATAAAAGTCAGAATTGTGATATAAAGTCAGAATTGTGATTGTGTGATAAAGTCAGAATTGTGATATAAAGTCAGAATTGTGATATAAAGTCAGAATTGTGTGATATAAAGTCAGAATTGTGTGATATAAAGTCAGAATTGTGATATAAAGTCATAAAGTCAGAATTGAGTGATATAAAGTCAGAATTGTGTGATATAAAGTCAGAATTGTGATATAAAGTCAGTTGTGATATAAAGTCAGAATTGTATAAGTCAGAATTGTGTGATATAAAGTCAGAATTGTCAGAGATATAAAGTCAGAATTGAGATATAATAGTCAAATTGTGAGATATAAAGTCAGAATTGTGTGATATAAAGTCAGAATTGTGAGATATAAAGTCAGAATTGTGATATAAAGTCAGAATTGTGATATAAAGTCAGAATTGTGAGATATAAAGTCAGAATTGAGATATAAAGTCAGAATTGTGATATAAAGTCAGAATTGTGTGATATAAAGTCATTGAGATATAAAGTCAGAATTGTGTGATATAAAGTCAGAATTGTGTGATATAAAGTCAGAATTGTGATATAAAAGTCATATAAGTCAGTTGATATAAAGTCAGAATTGAGATATAAAGTCAGAATTGTGATATAAAGTCATATATAAAGTCAGAATTGTGATATAAAGTCAGAATTGAGATATAAAGTCAGATTGTGATTGTCAGAATTGTGATATAAAGTCAGAATTGAGTGATATAAAGTCAGAATTGAGATATAAAGTCAGAATTGAGATATAAAGTCAGAATTGAGATATAAAGTCAGATATTGAGATATAAAGTCATAATTGAGATATAAAGTCAGAATTGTGTGATATAAAGTCAGAATTGTGTGATATAAAGTCAGAATTGTGTGATATAAAGTCAGTATTGTGAGATATAAAGTCATAATTGAGATATAAAGTCAGAATTGTGTGATATAAAGTCAGAATTGTGTGTCGATGGTTTTGAATTGCTTGAAACATGATTAGAATCACTTCAAAAAAGCAAAATATAGCGAAGTGCAACAGTTAAGTCTATCATATAGGCTACATAAAATTATAATAAGAACATTATAATTGTGTGCTTGGGACATGGCTTTTAATGGTGAGACATCTTTGTAATCCGGCTCTCAAAAATTATATAAAAATTTGGATTTAGATTTATTAGCCAATATATTGGTTATCAGCTTTCAAATATAAAGAATTAATATAGTTTATAATCTTTTATCAGCCAAAATTGTCATAACAGTGCATCCCTGGTATAATTTTTTGAATCATAACCCTGGTCACATAAACAATTAAAATTACAAAGGTCATAATGCATATACACTGTAAAAAAATTATATTTATTTAATGCTGTAAATCTAAAAAGACAAAAAATATCTAAATCTAAAAAGACTATTAGAGTACATTTAACAAGAACATACTACTTTAGTCTTTCTACTTAAAAATGTCATGTTTAATTCAGCGTTAAAGCATCTTCACACCAAGGACAATAACTATAATGACAACAATAAAGATATATCTAAAAATCGTTCTAAATATAAAAGAGCAGAGTCCACTTTCATGAATAAGACAGCCAATCAGAATCCATCCTGCTTTAAAAGCTTGAGTATTTAAAGCTGGCTGACGACAAAACTGAAGTGCGTGCTTAGAATAAACAGAACAATATTGTGCGTTGTTGTGGGTGGTTATGATATAGTTATCGTTATAGTTATATTTATAGTTATCGTTTACTTTCTGAGGGAAAATTGTACGTATACTACACCATTTTTTTTTCTTCAATGTAAGCAAAATCGTTCAGACAGTTTGTATATACATAAATTATGAAATAGCCTGATATGACATTATCCTTACAAATTTATCCTGTGTTATCTTGTTGTGAAACAAAGATCTAGTATCCTGGCACAAAAGTTTAATCTAAATTTAGAAATGAATCCTTGTCGACTATGTAGTTACATTAATTTAAACGTTACTATGTTTTGTTTGTCATTTCATGATTGGTAGGCTATATGATGGCCACCAGACTATATTTGAATACGTTCTGGATTACAGCTAGCAGGCTATGGATCATGTGGAAATTTAGAATTCAGATATTCCAGGTAAATATTTGGGCCAGTTCTTTTTATGAAGGAGGAAACTGCCGTACATGCACTATGCAAACAGATGTCATTAGCCTAATGTGAAGTACATTGTGTCATCGCTGCCAGTGCCAGCTATAGTAAGAAGGCTTGCAAATAGACTTAGAGAAAGTTGTGATGTAATGTCGTTTGTGTGCTATTAGTAGGTCACATCCTATTGGCTTAAACAGAGATGATTCCTTACCAACAGTAGCATGAGTGCAGCCACATGTTTTTTTTTCATCTTTCAAGAGTACAGTGTTAAAGATTATGATTATAAGTGAAATATTTCTTGAAGCTTACATGTTATGATTACATTATTACATGTTATGAGGGGTGCAGAGGATGCCATGCATATGGGCCCACCAGGGATGCGTTTCCCAAAAGCATCCCTAGCCAACTATGGTCGCAAGTTCCGTCGTTATCAACATAGTTCAACCAGTCAGTGTTTCCCAAAACCAGCGTTCAAACGAACATTCGCAAACAGCATCGCAAACTTGTGTGGTTGCAACGACAGCTCTCGACCTGTGGTTAGAAGTATAGTTTCTTGTTTGCATGACATGTGGACTTAATAAATCCTTATCTTAAGCAAAATAAGCAAGCTGACATTCAGTACAATCTATATCTTTTATTTTGAATACATACACTGACCTAAAGGATTATTAGGAACACATGTTCAATTTCTCATGAATGCAATTATCTAATCAACCAATCACATGGCAGTTGCTTCAATGCATTTAGGGGTGTGGTCCTGACAATCAAGACAATCTCCTGAACTCCAAACTGAATGTCAGAATGGGAAAGAAAGGTGATTTAAGCAATTTTGAGCGTGGCATGGTTGTTGGTGCCAGACGGGCCGGTCTGAGTATTTCACATTCTGCTCAGTTACTGGGATTTTCACGCACAACCATTTCTAGGGTTTACAAAGAATGGTGTGAAAAGGGAAAACCATCCAGTATGCAGCAGTCCTGTGGGCGAAAATGCCTTGTTGATGCTAGAGGTCAGAGGAGAATGGGCCGACTGATTCAAGCTGATAGAAGAGCAACTTTGACTGAAATAACCACTCTTTACAACCGAGGTATGCAGCCAAGCATTTGTGAAGCCACAACACGCACAACCTTGAGGCGGATGGGCTACAACAGCAGAAGACCCCACCGGGTACCACTCATCTCCACTACAAATAGGAAAAAGAGGCTACAATTTGCATGAGCTCACCAAAATTGGACAGTTGAAGACTGGAAAAATGTTGCCTGGTCTGATGAGTCTCGATTTCTGTTGAGACATTCAGATGGTAGAGTCAGAATTTGGCGTAAACAGAATGAGAACATGGATCCATCATGCCTTGTTACCACTGTGCAGGCTGGTGGTGGTGGTGTAATGGTGTGGGGGATGTTTTCTTGGCATATTTTAGGCCCCTTAGAGCCAATTGGGCATCGTTTAAATGCCACGGCCTACCTGAGCATTGTTTCTGACCATGTCCATCCCTTTATGACCACCATGTACCCATTCTCTGATGGCTACTTCCAGCAGGATAATGCACCATGTCACAAAGCTCGAATCATTTCTTATTGGTTTCTTGAACATGACAATGAGTTCACTGTACTAAAATGGCCCCCACAGTCACCAGATCTCAACCCAATAGAGCATCTTTGGGATGTGGTGGAACGGGAGCTTTGTGCCCTGGATGTGCAGCCCACAAATCTCCATCAACTGCAAGATGCTATCCTATCAATATGGGCCAACATTTCTAAAGAATGCTTTCAGCACCTTGTTGAATCAATGTCACGTAGAATTAAGGCAGTTCTGAAGGCGAAAGGGGGTCAAACACAGTATTAGTATGGTGTTCCTAATAATCCTTTAGGTGAGTGTACAAATGTCATTTATGTCTTTAAAGTTTGTCAAGAGATTTAAAGCACCGTTTTTGAAGAGTACACATGTGCGGACGTGCTCTAGTCAAGTGTGCCACACTCGTGTTGAAAACTGAAGCCAAAGCATTTCGATTGCCCCCTGGTGGTTGGTCCCAGTACAGCTCATAATCCCGGCCCCTCCATGTATTGTAATGGACACGAGACAAACTAAACAATCAAATTACACTTCATATAATTTTTTCCTAAAGATGGCTGTCATTTTAGGTCGTTTTTTTACGATGATTTCATTTCAAGTGTTCGTTTTTTAAATAAGTTTGGTTTTAGTTAGTTATTTGATGCTATAAAAAAGGGGGGTGTGGCGTCATGATTGACAGCTGAGATTGACGGCTTCTCTGAGTGAAGTTGTCACTGAGGCACTAACAGACTTTTTTCAGGGTTTTCAGGAGGATATTGGAGCTTTAGCTTTAATTTCTACACTTCCATAACTGTTTATTTCACACCGACATAATGAATTGTTCTGCATCTGCGAGAGTATGGGCGGGCTTTTGATATCGTGGCTCTACTTCCTGCTCTCTACCGCGCAGATTCCGGTCCTGAGAGCTCTACTGCGCAGACTCGGTCCCAAATCCGTGCAAGATGTCAGCGCTCGGATGTTGGCGGCTTCACTTTTCTTCAGTGGAAGGTAACGAAAACGCATTGTCCGATTTTTATGGTATATGGCTATAGTACGTAAAAACGAGCCTATGATTGAATCTGGAAATAAAGAAAAATAACTGAGAAAAATGAGAATTACTCCTCAGATGCCATGTCTGTAATTTATAGCAAAAAATCTAGCATGAATTTGATCTCAAATTAATTCAATAAAAGAAGTTAAAGGATTAGTTCACTTTTAAATAAACTTTTGCTGATAGATCCAAGATGTCCATGTCTTTCTTTCTTCAGTCGACAAGAAATTAAGGTTTTTGATGAAAACATTCCAGGATTTTTCTCCATATAATGGACTTCAATGGGCTCCAAACGGTTCAAGGTCCAAATGACAGTTTCAGTGCAGCTTCAAAGGGCTTTAAACGATACCAGACAATGCGCGTTCGTGACGTCACGTAATACGCAATTACGTTGAAAGGGTCATTTTCGTATTATGTGACATCACGAACGCGCATCACAGAACAGAGCAAGGTGAGCATTTGTGCTTATAAAACTGAAACTTTTTTTTTTCTTTTTTTAAATGACCGATCGCTTTCGCTAGATAAGACCCTTATTCATCGCCTGGTATCGCTTTAAAGCCCTTTGAAGCTGCACTGAAACTGTCATTTGGACCTTGAACCGTTTGGAGCCCATTGAAGTCCATTATATGGAGAAAATCCTGGAATGTTTTCATCAAAAACCTTAATTTCTTTTCGACTGAAGAAAGAAAGACATGGACATCTTGGATGACATGGGGGTGAGTAAATTATCAGCAAAAGTTTATTTAAAAGTGAACTAATCCTTTATTACATTTTTGTAAGACTATGAATTATATTGTTTAGTGAGACTCTTGCGTGGTGCATTATAAAGCAGGCTATTGTTGTATAAGGGTCTAATTTCTCTAAAATATACTGTAAATCATTTTATTTTCTTATTAAAATCCCCAAGTCAAAAAAATAACTTGAATACTCCCTTTAAAACTGTTGATTGCATCCCTGATCCTACACTTTATTTCTTTTTATTGGTTTAGGAAATTCTTGTACTAGAAGAATAAGAGACTTGATTTTTATGTTTTAAGTAAAAGTCAACTAAGTCCCTATGACATTCTGGTCATTAGATATGGCTCAGGTCCCTAATTCAGTGTAAGTGGGATATTTTTTCACCACTTTTATCATCTACTATGCTAAAACCATCCAAATCTATTAGAAAGGTACACATCTCCCCGACAAGTGATTTGAGATTTCATTCATGTTTGTATGATAGACATGTGGGATGAGTTTAAAACTAACTTACTGTTCAGATCACTAACCCATAACATGAGCAATAGTAATAGTGATGCCTGACGTAGCTTGTCTTAGACTTAGGGCATTACATTTACTGTAAAGTGAGTAAAATAATATATATTATTCATGTAATATCTGGCAACCATAGGTTTTGGCTCATTGGTCCCAGAGGGTAAATCATTCCTAAAGCATATCTGCCCTTTTCCACATCAATTACATTTGGCCCGATCCCAGAACTGCACTGTCGACATAGGATTCTTCAACTTTCCTTGCAGTTCTTATACCCTGCATGCCACCATCTGAGATTGGCTTGTGGTATGCATTTCCTCCTCTGATGCAAGCTCAGCACTTGGGGCAAACCAAAGAGAGTGTGTGTTGGCTTTATGCGGCATAACACCCTTCAGCTTATGCTTGAGACAGACACTCTTTTTGCTGTAACTTCTGCAGTAAATCCACACCACTGATCCTCTTGCTCATTAAATCACCCATTAACTCAAAATTTTATGTCTGCCAGCAATTAAAGCCAAATGAACCATTTTCTTCAGTTCGGGGAATTTTAAAACATGATATCACACATATGTCCTCCATGTATCATTTGGGCGTACAACAATGTAAGTGTTTGGGCAAGACCCCTAGTCCTCTCATCACAGGGGCGTTGACACCATGTAAGGGTGTTTCTTCAACTATGGGCACTTTTATGTGCCAGAAGTTGGTTATATCATTTGTTGTTACATAAAGTTTTATTTTATTTTATATTTACCATGCCATTATCATTTATTCATCAGGCCACTTTTCAAATGCCATTTGGGTATATATTTTATTGTTCCTTATCCATATTATCCTTATCCAAAAAGTTAGTGTACATTTCTACTTAGTACACAATGACATCAGTGAAGAGCAAAATCAAAACCAAGTTTGTGTTTAAAATGACAAAAATGACAATTCTTCTTTGATGATGCTTGTATTAGACTGTTGGATATTATTAGCGACAATGTAAACTATTGAAAACTGTGTTTAGGCAATCAGTGCTGGGTAGATTACAAACTGTAGTTGGTTATTGATTCCAAATTACGTAACAAAAATTGTAGTTAGTAACGTAATCCATTACATTAAACATTTAAGGTAATATAACCAGACTACTTTTGGATTACTTTTGACCTAACTCGCTTAAACACTTACCAAAAGAGATTAAAATGTGTTATTTGTTTACCTACGCCATGTGACCAAATGTCAATTTAATCTTTAATATTTGGCCACTTTACAATAGAAATGCTACAGCCACTTGAACAAGAGCATGTGGACATCAAAACATGCAAACAACACATCATATATTTAGAAACATATTGATGCTTTCTCCTGTGTTGGCATAGGTTTATAAATGATTTACATTGTAAATCTGGTGAAATGACGCACGTAAATTATAACAATGCAACACTTCACAATCAAGCATTATGTGTGTTCTTTATATGCGTCCCCAAATGCACATTATTGGAAACACAAACTCAACTCCGTCATGCTGATATAACGAAATAGCTTTTCACCTCAAAAAGAAATATCATCACATCTTAATATCGCGAGATCTCGACAGACCCCTATTATTTACTTAATATTATTATTGACCTAACTTATTTACTTAACCATTGTGCGTCATGAATTACCAACAGAATAAAAGCCTATTAACAAAGATTGCATCATTTTATAGTTAAATGGCCCTGGGATTAAAAATGGGTTTCGATGGGGACATTTTTGTCCAAAAGGTCCTGAGAGGAGCTATTTTGTGTATCTAGCGCAAAACAGATTTTTTTAAAGGAAATGGGGGTAAAATAGTACAATTCCAATAAAAATTCACACCTGTGCCAAAATGTATGCAGTTGGCATAAACACAGGCAAAATGATTAAAAAAAAAAAAAAAAAACTGACAAAGACAAAAATGTCCATAAGGTCATAAGGTATATTAGGTCAAAGAGTTTCAGCTGACAAAAAGTCCCTGCATTGTACGTCTTAAATATGAAATTATGAGAATTTGTACATTTTAATGTGTTTGAAAGGCATAACGAGTACAGCCATCTTTAGAATTTTATGTTTGAACTTCCGTTTTTTTTTGTTTTGTTTTTTGTGGTAGCTCTGTATATTTGGTAGCCTGACAAACATACCATTGGCAGGGCTCAATCCGAGGGGCGGGATAAATGGTTGTCTTTCAGATTCCCTCTGCACACAATAGGATAGCGCTACAACCAACCAGAGTAATGAAGAAGGTGAAGCGGAGCTAGTTGATAGATTAAACTTTTGCTGTATCCGGTCGGCAAAACTCTGAACACATCTTCCTTTTTTTAAGAATGACTTCAGTGCCGTTCTGTGTTCTTTTCTCAAAGAAAAGCTTAACAACAAGTCTCCCAGAGTCGGGCCAAAGCCGATTTGAAAGACCGCTGTTCGCCAGCTTCTTTGTTTTTTAAGCAGAACGCGGAACCGTCGCAACTCTGCCGTCATTATGTTAAGCCCGCCCACCGACTCTATACTATACACGCTGTGATTGGCCTGACTAGAGTTTGGTTTTTCCAGCTCGCGAGGACTAGCTTGCAGTTTGCTACATGCCCTGGCTGTAAATTATATTTGCTGCCGCTAGGGTGCGTCTAGATTTCTAGGCTATATATTTGGTACCGCTGTCAAAGAGTAATTAGCTGGTGAGGTGGATTTACTTATTGTAGAGTAAAGGAAAGTTATCATGAGCATTGTACTGTTTGAAGCAGATTTGATAACAAATGTCAGTAGACCGGGAAGATTTTAAAACGAGTGGTTAATTCATAAATCCGTAAGATCTTACCTTCATGCTGTGGAAACACAAACCGGAAGACAGAACTACACAAGGTCTATATAAGCAGTAGGCTTTTTTTAAAGGTTTAAAAATAAGTAGTTGGGAGAATCAGTGAATTATGTTTAATGCCATTGTGCCATTGTGAGAATAACATGTAATCAGTAAAAAAATAACTAGTCTGATTATGAGTATTTTAAAACATAATACAATCTTATTACAAGTACTTAATTTTTGGAATCTGATTACGTAATCCAGATTACATGTAATCAGTTACAACCCAGCACTTTATGCCCATAAATTCATGTCTTCTGAAAATGTGGGTAAGGAAAAACAGCTCAAAGACTGTAAAATTTGACCTAGATCTGGATCCTCAGAGAATAGGTTTTCTTAGATAATGTCCAGCCTCAAGAACTCCAGATGTAGATTACATCATGTGATGGTCTTGCTGTAATAGCTCTGACTGAGTAGAAACAGAGTTTTGGCTGTAGATCTTAGATGAACTTTTGAGCAGATCTCGGGTGCACAATCACACTCTAGGCGTATAACGCTATTTTTGGACAGCCAAACGGTGACCGGCACAAAGGTGAAGTGATAACTTAATGAGCCAAAGGGAAGACGCAGAAAGCCGGGTTACGTGGATTTGTGCAGACAGCGCCAGGCTTGATTTGGAAATCATTATGTCCAAGAAGGCCTGGTAACACCTAATTAATCACATTGGAAGAGGCTTGTACAGTGTGTTCAGAAGAACAAAACAACAGTACATTACAGATCCATTACAAAACCTAGTGCTGTCTGCTGCCTAACTTTGACTTGGGATAAAATACCATCCCAAGTCATTTCTCAAAGTCACAACAGATCTTATCCACCAGAGCTTTCTGTAGGCACCCTTAAAATCTCACCAAAACGGTCTTAGATGGTAGCATAATGTTGCTGAATACTTTTTGAATGTTTCTAAATGCTGTGTGGGCTTTAGAAATGTGCTTTGATTGCATTTCTGCTTTATGGATAACAATATGGGGAAAACACCCATTTGAAATGTTTGGAGGAGTTATGATAGGCCAGATCCATTTGAAGCACTGGATTTATGGAGACCACACTGTCTGTTCTGAAACTCTTACTTTTTTTGGAGTTTACTTTTCCTCCTGCAATTCCAGAAGAATCTGGATGAACTACGGCTGACTTCTCTTGCAGGAAAGGGTGCAGAACTCTTCTTTGTGTGGTTATCTGCTGTGGATGTGTTTTTGCACTATATTCCAGTATGTTCCCAGTGCCAAGAATAAATCCCGGTAATGGGGCTTGAGACGAACTGGCAACATCTAATAAGATTCTGTGTTTACTGTCTTGAGAAGGAGCCAGTTTAAATCATGCAATACCAGATCCTGAGAATCTGCCAGCATTTTATTTTTTTAATTATGGGAAAATAAAGTTCAATAAATTATTGTCAAATTATTTAGTAGACGTAGTGTCAACAATTAAAGTCACATTATTGAAATACATTTAAATGTAATAGCATATTATAAGAGGATATGTCTGGATTAGCATGTCAGGCACTTTAATGGAAGGGATTGAATGTAATATTCTGTCTAAAATGCTCTTGTGTAGATTGACTGACTTTTCTGCAGACTAAATCATTGCTTCAATTAAACCAATGCAATGTGATTTATAGCACTTTGCGAACTCACAATAGTTAGGAAGCTTAGCTCACTATGTTTTGACATAATAACACTCAACAATGGTTATGGAAATACCGTCAAAACCCTATATCAAAAGGTTTTGAGACTCAAATTCCCTGAAACTCCATCAAGCATATGTCTTACCTTTCCCGCAGGCTCCTCTCTGGATGAAGATGATAGGCGGCTGCTGGAGTTTTTGCGCCCGGTTACTGACACTCTTGAGCTCGCAAATGTCCCTGTAGGACACCCCATCACTCCCGCAAACGGGCTCAGTGCTCTTACACACGCACACGCCGGTTTTTCCTCTCCTCCTCACGGTGGCGGTTGGTCCGACTCCCTCGGACACAGCGCACTCCAAACCCTCTCCACACTCCGGGTCTCCCAGTTTCCCTGTACCGCCGCAGGGCTCACCCTCGCCGGCCGCGCACACTGGGCAACAGTCGCACTTGTCCAGGATGTCTCCGACCAGACAGTCGGCCGGTATGGGCGGACACAGACTCTTATCGCAGCGCTCCGGACAGCCGATCACATAACGCTTAGAGATAAGCGCATCGCACAGCAACGGCACCAGAATAACAAACACGTATAGAACCCACAGACGCATTTTAATATTAATCTCTAATAACAATCCTTTCAAGTAAAATCTCTTAAAGTAACTAAATTGTGGAATAAGTCACAGGACAAATAAAAATATAATGCACGTAAACTTGACAGAGCTTGTCGTGCTGTCAAATGCCCGTTATCTTGCGCTTCAATGACAGACTTTATAAAGCTCAGGGAGTATAAACAGCAACACCTATTGGTTGGGTGTGTATGACGTCAACGATGTGGGTGGGGCGGGCCCCAATGGTAAACAAAGAGGGCACGCCTCAAGCATGTGTCTAAATATTGTGGTAACAAATCATGCACACCTGTTGAGAGATATACAGTCTTATAAAATGTCAAAGAAATTTTATAAAACTTCCAAGAAGTAGAAGAACCCACCAAAATCTATATTCTGAAACCGGCTTATTGACTTTTTTTTTTTTTTTTTTTTTTTTTTTTTTTTTTTGTTAGAGTTGCCTATTTGCAGTTATATAAAATAAGAGGAATGTGTGTATTTTATTTATATTTACAATTGTATTATATTTCATTATATTAGTAAATAATAGGCTATAGACTATTGTATAAATATAGTCTAGGGATAATAGGGAAGAATGGGTAACATAATATAATATAATATAATATAATATAATATAATATAATATAATATAATATAATATAATATAATATAATATAATATAATACACTCACCTAAAGGATTATTAGGAACACCATACTAATACTGTGTTTGACCCCTTTTCACCATTAGAACTGCCTTAATTCTACGTGACATTGATTCAACAAGGTGCTGAAAGCATTCTTTAGAAATGTTGGCCCATATTGATAGGATAGCATCTTGCAGTTGATGGAGATTTGTGGGATGCACATCCAGGGCACGAAGCTCCCGTTCCACCACATCCCAAAGATGCTCTATTGGGTTGAGATCTGGTGACTGTGCGGGCCATTTTAGTACAGTGAACTCACTGTCATGTTCAAGAAACCAATTTGAAATGATTCGAGCTTTGTGACATGGTGCATTATCCTGCTGGAAGTAGCCATCAGAGAATGGGTACATGGTGGTCATAAAGGGATGGGCATGGTCAGAAACAATGCTCAGGTAGGTTGTGGCATTTAAACGATGCCCAGTTGGCACTAAGGGGCCTAAAGTGTGCCAAGAAAACATCCCCCACACCATTACACCACCAGCACAGTGGTAACAAGGCATGATGGATCCATGTTCTTATTCTGTTTACGCCAAATTCTGACTCTACCATCTGAATGTCTCAACAGAAACTGTCCAATTTTGGTGAGCTTGTGCAAATTGTACCCTCTTTTTCCTATTTGTAGTGGAGATGAGTGGTACCCGGTGGGGTCTTCTGCTGTTGTAGCCCATCTGCCTCAAGGTTGTGCGTGTTGTGGCTTCACAAATGCTTTGCTGCATACCTCGGTTGTAACGAGTGGTTATTTCAGTCAAAGTTGCTCTTCTATCAGCTTGAATCAGTCGGCCCATTCTCCTCTGACCTCTAGCATCAACAAGGCATTTTTGCCCACAGGACTGCCGCATACTGGATGTTTTTCCCTTTTCACACCATTCTTTGTAAACCCTAGAAATGGTTGTGTGTGAAAATCCCAGTAACTGAGCAGATTGTGAAATACTCAGACCGGCCCGTCTGGCACCAACAACCATGCCATGCTCAAAATTGCTTAAATGACCTTTCTTTCCCATTCTGACATTCAGTTTGGAGTTCAGGAGATTGTCTTGACCAGGACCACACCCCTAAATGCATTGAAGCAACTGCCATGTGATTGGTTGATTAGATAATTGCATTAATGAGAAATTGAACAGATGTTCCTAATAATCCTTTAGGTGAGTGTATAATATAACATAGGCCTAAAATAACTTTATGATATAATGTTTAAAATGTTTTCAAATAATTGCAAATAAATAGCTGCTTTTATATGTTAAGGGAATGCCTTGCAAAATTATCATCATTTTTGAGTCCATGGGATCAAAAGTGTTTAGAATACCTTGAGTTTTATAATACAGGCTGAAAGGTTGAGCTATACTCTCAGAGTAATTTTCATTAAAAGTTGGTGCAAGTTGCCATATGTGTTTAATACAGTTCCCAGAGAGCAAGCCACCATCAAAACAATGTTTATGTGTCAATGTTAACTACATTGAATCAACATCACGTTTGCACCCGCAATTAATGTTGAACATTTTGTGAAATTTCATCCAAAAATCTATGGTAATGGCATTGAATCAATGTTACAATGTGATGTTGGTTCAACATCATGCTTCCACTCAGAAAATGAAACACAGCCTGAAATCAACTGAAGATAAAAGAAGACAATAAATCTCTCAAGATCTCAGCAGAAGTTCTTAAAAGGATTAGATGTTTTATTGAAAATGTTTGGTCACCATTATGGTGATCAGTGTTTCCTTTAGTTGGGCAGTTTGACTCTTGGCTTTTTATGTGAGTTTGTGGTCAAACCCATGAACCTATGTTCAGCAATGTGGTCAGAGTAATGGATTTTTAGATGTGTTTGTTACAGAGTTGCAGGTCCAAGTTGTCCTCCCATGCAGCTATCTGAAGGGAGTTGCTCCAGCATTATGGGAGTGGATCGCCTTCATATGCTTATTGATCCTAGGCAACATGTATTTGTTTATCTCAATATTCTGGAATTTGAAGCCATGACTTCGACATGGTGCCAAAATATGAAATTAATAGAAATCAAATGTCTCTGATTAGAGGAATTTTCTCACGGCTATTACAATTGCTAATACTTAGTGATTTGTAATCTTTATTTGGAATATTGTATTATATTCTCTAGAACTGAGCTCTGTAACTCTCTCGATCAAGATCAAGTCACTTTGTAATTATGTATCTACAAAAGGAGAAAACTATGTGCTGAAATGTACTTACTGCACTTTTTTTTCACTCTGCCAATAAATTAATTAATTAATTAACATGTTTTTGATCAAACTCTAGGGGTTATTTCACTGTAAAAAAAAAAAAAAAAAAAAAAAAAAAAAAAAAAAAAAAAAAAAAAAAAAAAAGTGATGTAAAATAAAAGTACAATACTGGCAGCTGTGGTTCCAGTGGTGTACTGTTAATTTACAGCTCTCCTTCTTTACAGTATGTTACTGTAATAATACCATGTAAGTACTCATTTCACTTTGTGATTGCTTCAAACCATTCAGTGTTACATTTGAGTCCACTAAAAAAGGAATATTTTTTAATATAAATCTAAACTGCAAACACTTAATGTGAAATAATAAAATAAAATAGTTGAAAACATGACTTTAACTCAAATATTGTGCAGTGTGTCATTAACTAACAATAGTATAGATGCATGTACTAAAGTAGCAAAGAGGTCATCACTGTATCAGCAACTACACAGTTATTGCCTTTAAATAAAGCAGCATAACATCAATGTTTTGTGGCTCATCCTCGACTGAAGCACAGGCTCTACTCTCCAGCACAATGGTAACCTCACAAGACTAATTAAAGGTGCAGTGTGTATTATTTATGAGAATCTATTGACAGAAATGCAATATAATATACATAACTATGTTTTCAGTGGTGTATAAAGACCTTACATAATGAAGCATTATGTTTTTATTACCTTAGAATGAGCCATTTCTATCTACATACACCGGTCACCATTTTGCGCCGGCATGTTTCAACAATTGCCCTATAAAAGGACAAACTTCTCCACAGAACACTAGCTACACTCTGCTATCTCAGATGACGACATCTTTGTCCTGTGTTGGTCACTATAGCTTCTCTATGTGCTTCAAAAGCGAGGGGTGAGCGGTGGGCGGTTACAATTCGCAACCTCACCGCTAAAATGTTCACAGTGCACCTTTAAACTAACAGATCTCTCTCATCTTGTGCAAAAACAACACTTCCTTTTAATATTTACTCTCCTTATCAGTTATTGACTTCACTTTTTTCAGTCACAAGCTGTCTAGTAAATTTGACTGTTAGGTTTTGCAGTACATCGCCCCGATCGCAGTTGGTCCCAGTATAGATCATAAACCCCGCCCCCATGTATTCTAATGCGACGCGAGACAAACTAAATCAAATTACACTTCAAATACGTTTTTTTCCAAAGATGGTTTCTGTGATTTTAGGTAGCTTTTATAACAAGATTCAAGAGTTTTATTTGTCACATACACAGTTATATACAGAATATACAACCGGCAGTGAAATGTATAACGCTGATGTGTTCAAGTGTTTCTGTCTTTCTGCAACTAACAGATACTGCGGAAGTGTGGGCGGGGTTTTGATAGCGTGTCTCTACTTCCTGCTCTCTACTGCTCAGACTCAGGTCCTGAGGTCACTACTGCGCAGACTCGGGTCCAAAATCAGCGCAAGATGTCAGTGAGATGTCATATTCAGACATTGGCGGCCTCACTTTTCTCCAATAGAAGATAGAAGATAGTGATGGGGCATCGTCCATCTTTTTTACACTCTATGTAATCTACTGGCAGCAGGGTTGCCAGTATTTTTTATTTTTCCTTTCAAAATCCTCAGTTTTAAATGAACACATAAGCCTGCGACACACTATACAATTTTTAAACTGAGGGAGACCACAGACATAAGGGCAACTGATTTTTAGCATTACAATCTTCCGAATGCACACACTAGAAGATTCACCTGGACCGCGAGACCACACACCTGTCGATTGTAAAATTTTCACAGTGAGACGAGATCTCATAGAGACTCGCCAAATCAAACGTGACTTGAAAAGAAAAACAAATGGAGGACAATCAATGTCAGCTGGTTCTCCTGGCGTGAGTTTTGTTTTACGGAAAGAAAAACAAAGGAGAAAAAAAGAATATGGGTGATATTCTTTCTCAATACTCTACTTTCGTGGCATATTTGTGGCTGCCACGTTTCAGCTATAGAAGCGCGCAACATCTCTTAGCAGCTGGTATTCATCAGTATCTGAATTAACTCACTTCTTTTCATTCACTGTCAAGTGTACTGTATTAGTAAACTAATGTAGGGAATGGTGAATAAGGGCATATGGTGTTATTTGGAACACGGCCTCTGAGCGTCGACTTTGAGCACTGGTAATTCACGGTATATTACAGTAGGTTATTTTCTTGAAAACAACAAATATTACCCAGAATGCATTGTTTTCTACAGTATATTATTAAAACTGCATTTTACTGGAATTATGTTACTGAATTTGGCAGTTTTTTACACCAATTTTAATTAAACTTTAATTAAACAATAATTTCAAACATGATAATTTTTTACACATTTTTCACTTTTTTTACACTGAAAAATTAAACAATAATTTTAAACATGAAACTAAAATCAATAGTAGTTGGTGGCAAGTCACTGTCTCAATGAATGAGTCATTGAAACATTCTTTCAACTGATTTGTTCAAACAGCTGATTCATTCACGAAAGACTGGGTGTCTCTGTGAATGGGTCATTGAATTATTCACTCAACCTATTCATTCAACAATTCCGATTCATTAATTTAACAAAACACCACAGTGTGTTGCTCATAGACGTGCAATTGTTCTGCTGTGTGTGTGCAAAACAGAGCAAAAAAATGTTGACGATATTGGGCCCCATCATACACCCGGCATATGTTTTTTGCTAGTTTCAGCCCGACACAGTTATCATTTTCACATCAAGCGCCATTGTTTAAATAGCAAATGCACTCACGCCCATCTGTTCACCCTTGGGCGTGCTGGTCTGAAAATGAGGTGTGTTCAGCACATTTCTCTTTTGAGGCAACTGAAAACGACTGCGCCATTGACCAATACATTTATTTATTGGAACATTTTTACCTGGAACTTCATTTAGAGTTTGGTCCCTGCGGTCAAAACACACCAAGCACCACCCCAAAGTTCCTAGTTCCTAGTTCCTGGGGAAAGTTCCTGCGGTAGAAACGCGGCTTAATATTAACTTCTTTGAACTGTTGTATAAAATAAATATCACATTTGGAATAGTGCTGATATTCGGGAAAATTGCTTGATATAACTATGTAATTTGTTATAAATATAAACTTACACAGGGGAATTTTTTGGCCCCAATATTTGGCATATTTATATGTGGATGGATTTCGTACCCTGCTGGATAACTACCCACAACCTTTCTAGAATTGTGGTGGTGAGATTACATGGAAAAGCAGCAGTCACATTTTCTTTGCAAACTAAGTATCAAATATCAGTATATCAAATACCAAAATATCTGCTTTAACGTAAGCGTAAGCAATGTCAGACACTCCCAGTTATTATAGCTGTACAAAAACAGATGATTATGCTGATCGATGTTGCAAACAGGTATTTGTTATACTGGTTTGGCGCATTTACTGTACTTTGTTATTAGGGCCCGAGCACCGATGGTGTGAGGACCCTATTGGAATTGCTCAGCCTATTATTATTCTTCTCCCAAATGAATCACATTTTTGAGGGCCTAAATATGCTCGAAAACTCATGAAACTTTGCACACGCGTCAAAAGTGAAAATGTATGTCTGATATAGGTTTCAGAATTAGGTGTGGCAAAATGGCTCGATGGCGCCACCTACAAAATTTCAATTAAGCAATTTCACATACAAGTATGAAATTCAGTACACACATGTAAAAGCCCAATACCTACAAAAAAGACCCTGGGTTAAATTGAGAAGATCTTGAGTTTTCCCTGGAGGCCGTGTCTGTGGCGGCCTCACAAAGTTCGAAGTTTCGCCATGAAACAGGAAGTTGTTGTAAATCGGGCATACAATGTTCGATCTGCCCCAAACCTCACATGTATTATTAGAGTCCTGGCCTGAAGACATCTAGATATCGATATTCAGTTACAGTCATAGCACCACCTACTGGCAACAGGAAATGGCATGTTTTACAATGTGATTAACTCCTCATAGTGCTTTAACCAGATCAACATCACATTTGGTCAGTCTAATCTTAAGGCCTTGGTGACATTAAATTGTGAAGATCTTGAGTTTTCAATGAAGTGCGTGTCTGTAGCGGCCTGACAAAATCTGATGTTTCGCAATGACACAGGAAGCTGTTGTAAGTCAGTCATGCAATGTCCGATCTACCCCAAACTTCACATATTTGATAATAGTCCTGACCTCAAGACAACTACATGTCAATATTCAGTTATAGTCAAAGCGGCACCTTCTGGCAGCAGGAAATATGGCACATTGAAACGACTTTGCCATATTTCTCCTATATTTACCCGCTTAAATGCATGTTGCCCACTGTTCGCTGTTTTCTTGAGGCCACCAGGTGGCGGTGGTCCCGGGTGCGAGGGCCCTTTCATCGCTGCTTGCAGCTTTAATTCTTCTTGTATTTACCTCTAACAGCTAATGAATCGGAAGTATCACACATTCACAGGAAATAGCTTACTTCTGCATTGAAAAATAAGGATAGTTTGGTTTGAAACCCAGCAGTTTTAATACTGAAGTGTAATACAAGACAATCCATTTGCAAAAACACCTTGGATCTTTATATTCATGATCTTTCTTGACCATCATTCTCCTCGGTGGCACCTTTCCTGTGAAAGCCTGTGTTTGTTGAAGTTACTGTTACCAGCGTCACCTCACTAAGGGTGTATTTTAAAGGGAGATCAGGGGTGGGAGTGATATGATTATATCATCAGATTTTATCGATTCCAGAAACACACTTTTCATGGAACATTACAGCACAGGACTAGATCTAATTAGTAATAATGCTTTGTGAAGGAATGCCATTACATTATAAAACAACATACTGTATGTAGTTCATAGTCTGCAATGTATGGCCTGTATAATAATGTTGACTTATATTATGCAAAGTGATAAAGTAAGTAATATTTAGTGCTCAGTGTAACACCATCTTGGATATGGCTGAGGTCCTGCCTATGTAGGTTCATGGGATTTTTCAGCTGCTTTATCTATCAGGTGAAATGAGTAGGCCGACCATTGAGGAAATCAAAAGCACATTTGAAGTGTCATTCATGTCTGTAAGTACAAATGGTTTCTAGATGAGCTACTGAGCTGAGCTTAGGGTAGATGCAGTATCTCTCTTGCTTACCAATGTCCTTGCATGCTGAATAAAAGTATACATTTCTTAAAAAGAAAAGTATTACTGAACCCAAACTTTTATCAATGGCAGTTTATTGTTTTATCATTAAAAAAATGAGAAGCACGCAAAACACAGAGAGAGTCTAAGCAAGGAGAAAAACAGGTGTAGACAAACCTATAAAAAATAATAGGCTGCTTTATAAATTGCAAGCTACTTCTTTTGAGTCTGCAGGAAGGTGGTCACAATCTCCATTTGTTTCTTTTTAAACAATAATTTCTCCAGGATACATCACAGCTGCAAAGCCTATTGTGTTGATCCATTCCAGAGCAGTAGTTCTTCAACACATAAAGAGCTGAGCAAAAAGTTGGCAATTTTACACACATAGCCTAGTGTAAACACACTGACTCACATATCTGGACAGATGTGGACACACACATGCATGTGCGATAAGAAAGCAGTAACAGGAATCATACTGTGCGCAAAACTACAGCTAAACACAGATTTGTCTGACAGATTGTTCTGCATTGCGTGTTTCTGTAACTAACCCCATATTCTCTGCATCCATTCATCAGGCTGTTCACTTCCCACTTTATGATGTGAGTGTATCAAGCTGGGCTCATGTCAGATACAGCACAGCATTCCGGGAAAACTAGCCTACCTCCTCCCAGAGTTTCCTGAAACAATCCCCAGGACAAGTGAGTCACTCTGTCACATTAGAGAGCATTATTTCACTCAAGAAACGTTCAATTATGGCACATCATTTGCTTTTGCTATGTTTTAATACTATAATGAATCAGTTTCCAAACAGTATGGAAGCTTGTTTCCACCACTGGAATTGTGAGAATTGTGAGTTATGAAGTCAGAATTGCAAGATATAAACTTCTGCTTCTATACTGTTTGACTTTGGAAATTGATTCGTTATAGTAACGAATAGTGCTGAAAAAACATCTCAAAATATCTCACAATTCTGGAAGAAAAAAATCAGCAATTGCTATTTTTTTTCTTGCAAGACTTTATATCTTGTTATTCTGACTTTATAACTCGCAATTGCGAGTTTACATATCCCAATTCTGAAATAAGTCAGAATTGTGAGATGTTAACACAATTGTATGAAAAAAAAGTCAAAACTGAGATAAATAGTAATTACATTTGTTTTTGTTTTTCAAAACCCGATTCCAAAAAAGTTGGGACACTGTATGAATTGTGAATAAAAACAGAATGCAATGATGTGGAAGTTTCAAATTTCAATATTTTATTCAGAATACAACATAGATGACATATCAAATGTTTAAACTGAGAAAATGTATAATTTTAAGGGAAAAATAAGTTGATTTAAAATTTCATGGCATCAACACATCTCAAAAAAGTTGGGACAAGGCCATGTTTCCCACTGTGGCATCCCCTCTTCTTTTTATAACAGTCTGCAAACGTCTGGGGACTGAGGAGACTCAAGTTGCTCAAGTTTAGGAATAGGAATGTTGTCCCATTCTTGTCTAATACAGGCTTCTAGTTGCTCAACTGTCTTAGGTCTTCTTTGTCGCATCTTCCTCTTTATGATGCGCCAAATGTTTTCTATGGGTGAAAGATCTGGACTGCAGGCTGGCCATTTCAGTACCCGGATCCTTCTTCTATGCAGCCATGATGTTGTAATTGATGCAGTATGTGGTCTGGCATTGTCATGTTGGAAAATGCAAGGTCTTCCCTGAAAGAGACGACGTCTGGATGGGAGCATATGTTGTTCTAGAACTTGGATATACCTTTCAGCATTGATGGTGCCTTTCCAGATGTGTAAGCTGCCCATGCCACACGCACTCATGCAACCCCATACCATCAGAGATGCAGGCTTCTGAACGGAGCGCTGATAACAACTTGGGTTGTCCTTGTCCTCTTTAGTCCGGATGACATGGCGTCCCAGTTTTCCAAAAAGAACTTCAAATTTTGATTGGTCTGACCACAGAACAGTTTTCCACTTTGCCACAGTCCATTTTAAATGAGCCTTGGCCCAGAGAAAACGCCTGCGCTTCTGGATCATGTTTAGATATGGCTTCTTTTTTGACCTATAGAGTTTTAGCCGGCAACGGCGAATGGCACAGTGGATTGTGTTCACCGACAATGTTTTCTGGAAGTATTCCTGAGCCCATGTTATGATTTCCATTACAGTAGCATTCCTGTATGTGATGCAGTGCCGTCTAAGAGCCCGAAGATCACAGGCATCCAGTATGGTTTTCCAACCTTGGCCCTTACGCACAGAGATTGTTTCAGATTCTCTGAATCTTTGGATGATATTATGCACTGTAGATGATGATAACTTCAAACTCTTTGCAATTTTTCTCTGAGAAACTCCTTTCTGATATTGCTCCACTATTTTTGGCCGCAGCATTGGGGGAATTGGTGATCCTCTGCCCATCTTGACTTCTGAGAGACACTGCCACTCTGAGAGGCTCTTTTTATACCCAATCATGTTGCCAATTGACCTAATAAGTTGTAAATTGGTCCTCCAGCTGTTCCTTATGTGTACATTTAACTTTTCCGGCCTCTTATTGCTACCTGTCCCAACTTTTTTGAAATGTGTAGCTCTCATAAAATCCAAAATGAGCCAATATTTGGCATGACATTTCAAAATGTCTCACTTTCAACAATTGATATGTTATCTATATTCTTTTGTGAATAAAGTATAAGTTTATGAGATTTGTAAATTAGTGCATTCCTTTTTTATTCACAATTTGTACAGTGTCCTAACTTTTTTGGAATCGGGTTTGTATATTTATGTTTTACGTGTTTTACCTACTGTTTGTTTGTGCTGGGGGTCATTAGCTTAGCAACATGCTGCTGATGCTAAACTCTGGAATCAATTGTGAGTCGAAACTCAAGGGTTTAAACAAAACCTTTTGAACTACTCTATTTTTTAAATCACAGGACCAGTGCGTGCTTTGCCCACCTTTTTTCTCCCGACAATGCATTGGATGTCCTGATTATTATCCATAACCAGCTGTGCCTTATGATGCAGACCTGTGAACGAGCTGTGTCAATGCCTTTGGGAAGTAGTGATGAAGTCAAGGTCCTGTGAGTTCCTGATATCATTCATCATTTCTGAACTGAACTGAATCTTCCTTAGTTGCAGTTGAGACGACTATTACTCTTTTGTTGTCAGTGGTGCATTATCATAATAATTGGTGCTGAAATATTTTACATTCAATCATCTTGCACAGTGATTCTAGAGGATCTGATTAACTATATAAATTGGGCTTGTTAAATAAAGGACACAACCAAAATGTGAAATGCTTGATTCCAGGACCAAGCCCGACAAGCACTGACAAAGCAAATGCTATATCCCAAAATGCCCTACAATACAAATGAGAAAAAACAAAAGCAATATATCTTCCAGGAGCCAATGATATTAGCCGTACTGCAATACCAAATTTTAAAACTATCTGTTGTGCACATTAAAATCTGGCATCTCATGAGCAAATGACATTCGAATCGACATCAGATGCATTGTGAGACACCAGATGAGGGTGAATAAATGATGAAAGAATTCTCAGTTTTGAGTAAACAAATGACATATGAAAAAGAAGTGCACTTGATTGTATTGAATGTGCACTTCAGTGTGCTTCAAATCTTAGTATATTATTAAAAACTGTACTTGCAGATTATACAGTGTATTAATGAAATAAAAGGCCATTTAAGTGTACTTAAAAGAGCACTTTCATAACTATGTTTCTTAACACACTTAAGTACACTTTTAAAAAGTGCACATTAATAATGTCACATTAAATGTTTTAGTTTTTATAATCTTATGTCATGCTTTAAAGAAGGGCACTTATTTTGATGAGTTACCTATAACATACTAAAGCACATGTAAAGTACTTGATTGTAATTTTAACTGTATAGTGTGTTATTTAATAGTATATTTAGTTAAAATATTTTAAATGTACTAAATTGCAAATTCAGCATTAAAAATGTTTAATTACAAATATATTTAAATTCATGACACATACAAGTTAGTTAGAAATTAAATTAAAGTATATTATAGTTTACCATAAATTATTGTTAGATTGCAAATAACATGCCAAGTGTTTATAACAAGTTCAAGTTCAAGAGTTTTATTTGTCACATACACAGTTATATACAGAATATACAACCGGCAGTGAAATGTAAACAGGTCCGCTCCATGGACAGTGCAAACACATCAAAAACATTACATTAATCTCACACTTAAGTACACTGTGTTGCCAAAGGTATTGGGACACCCCTCTAAATCATTGAATTCAGGTGTTCCAATCACTTTTATGGCCACAGGTGTATAAAACCAAGCATCTAGGCATGCAGACGCTTCTACAAACATTTGTGAAAGAGGTCGCTCTCAGGAGCTCAGTGAACTCAAGCGTGGTACCGTAATAGGTTGCCGCCTGTGCAAAATCCATTCGTGAAATTTCCTCACTACTAAATATTCTACAGTTAACTGTTAGTGGTAGGGCAGAGCGGGGCACAACCTAACACTTTTTGACTTTCTCAGTTTGTGTAAATCCACTTGGGGTTCAGAGTATTTATTTTTTCCCACATTAATTTCACACATCTAGTACAATTATGTGGTTTTGTTTCATTAATACAATGTATACTTTTTTCTTGATTTACCCCAAAAGAATGGAAGTGAAATGTGACAACATGCCCCATAGGTGGGGTACATTGTAACATGACCAAATGACACCTGATATACAGATGCTGGTCATATAATTAGAATATCATCAAAAAGTTGATTTATTTCACTAATTCCATTCAAAAAGTGAAACTTGTATAGAATATTAATTCATTACACACAGACTGATATATTTCAAATGTTTATTTATTTTAATTTTGATGATTATAACTGACAACTAAGGAAAATCCCAAATTCAGTATCTCAGAAAATTTGTGAAAAGGTTTCAATATTGTGAAAAGGTTGAATATTGAAGACACCTGGTGCCACACTCTAATCAGCTGATGAACTCAAAACACCTGCAAAGGCCTTTAAATGGTCTCTCAGTCTAGTTCTGTAGGCTACACAATCATGGGGAAGACTGCTGACTTGACAGTTGTCCAAAAGACAACCATTGACACCTTGCACAAGGAGGGCAAGACACAAAAGGGCATTGCAAAAGAGGCTGGCTGTTCACAGAGCTCTGTGTCCAAGCACATTAATAGAGAGGCGAAGGGAAGGAAAAGATGTGGTAGAAAAAAAGTGTACAAGCAATAGGGATAACCACACCCTGGAGAGGATTGTGAAACAAAACCCATTCAAAAATGTGAGGGAGATTCACAAAGAGTGGACTGCAGCTGGAGTCAATGCTTCAAGAACCACTACGCACAGACGTATGCAAGACATGGGTTTCAGCTGTCGCATTCCTTGAGTCAAGCCACTCTTGAACAACAGACAGCATCAGAAGCGTCTCGCCTGGGCTAAAGACAAAAAGGACTGGACTGCTGCTGAGTGGTCCAAAGTTATGTTCTCTGATGAAAGTAAATCAGGGTCTCAGAGTCTGGAGGAAGAGAGGAGAGGCACACAATCCACGTTGCTTGAGGTCCAGTGTAAAGTTTCCACAGTCAGTGATGGTTTGGGGTGCCATGTCATCTGCTGGTGTTGGTCCACTATGTTTTCTGAGGTCCAAGGTCAACGCAGCCGTATACCAGGAAGTTTTAGATCGCTTCATGCTTCCTGCTGCTGACCAACTTTATGGAGATGCAGATTTAATTTTCCAACAGGACTTTGCACCTGCACACAGTGCCAAAGCAACCAGTACCTGGTTTAAGGACCATGGTATCCCTGTTCTTAAATGGCCAGCAACTCGCCTGACCTTAACCCCATAGAAAATCTATGGGGTATTGTGAAGAGGAAGAGGCGATATGCCAGACCCAAAAGGAGCCCCAGCTATGTATTGAGTGCTGCACATGCTCATACTTTTCACGTTCATACTTTTCAGTTGGCCAAGATTTCTAAAAATCCTTTCTTTGTACTGGTCTTAAGTAATATTCTAATTTTCTGAGATACTGAATTTGGGATTTTCCTTAGTTGTCAGTTATAATCATAAAAATTAAAAGAAATAAACATTTGAAATATATCAGTCTGTGTGTAATGAATGAATATAATATACAAGTTTCACTTTTTGAATGGAATTAGTGAAATAAATCAACTTTTTGATGATATTCTAATTAAATGACCAGCATCTGTAATCAAAAAATATCCAAAACAAACTAAAATATTTTGTCAATAAAATACAATTATTAATAAAAAAAAGTATAATTAAAAATGAACTAATTTTTGAGTTTGACAACAAACACATCACTAATACACCTATACAGTATGGTTAAAAACATAATAATATTTGAATAATTTCTGAACTTTGACTCTCAGTCATTATTCACCCTTTTCTCATGGTTTCTCAAAAGAATTCATAAAAGTATAGAATATAATAGCGTAGTTCTAATAGGGGCTCATTGTAACGCAGTGTGACAACACACCCCACCTGAGCAACTGGGATTTAAACCAGACTCATGTCTTCTGCTGTTAGATCAGCATTAAAGAACTATATCGACTGTTAAATAACAGATATAAGATTAAGATAATATCAGATTTGTCTTATTTTAAATAAACACAAAAAAACTAATTTACTTTTGCTATGGTTAAATACACTCACCTAAAGGATTATTAGGAACACCATACTAATACTGTGTTTGACCCACTTTCGCCTTCAGAACTGCCTTAATTCTACGTGGCATTGATTCAACAAGGTGCTGAAAGATTCTTTAGAAATGTTGGCCCATATTGATAGGATAGCATCTTGCAGTTGATGGAGATTTGTGGGATGCACATCCAGGGCACGAAGCTCCCGTTCCACCGCATCCCAAAGATGCTCTATTGGGTTGAGATCTGGTGACTGTGGGGGCCATTTTAGTACAGTGAACTCATTGTCATGTTCAAGAAACCAATTTGAAATGATTCGAGCTTTGTGACATGGTGCATTATCCTGCTGGAAGTAGCCATCAGAGAATGGGTACATGGTGGTCATAAAGGGATGGACATGGTCAGAAACAATGCTCAGGTAGGCCGTGGCATTTAAACGATGCCCAATTGGCACTAAGGGGCCTAAAGTGTGCCAAGAAAACATCCCCCACACCATTACACCACCACCACCAGCCTGGTAACAAAGCATGATGGATCCATGTTCTCATTCTGTTTACGCCAAATTCTGACTCTACCATCTGAATGTCTCAACAGAAATCGAGACTCATCAGACCAGGCAACATTTTTCCAGTCTTCAACTGTCCAATTTTGGTGAGCTTGTGCCAATTGTAGCCTCTTTTTCCTACTTGTACTGGAGATGAGTGGTACCCGGTGGGGTCTTCTGCTGTTGTAGCCCATCCGCCTCAAGGTTGTGCGTGTTGTGGCTTCACAAATGTTTTGTTGCATACCTCGTTTGTAATGAGTGGTTATTTCAGTCAAAGTTGCTCTTCTATCAGCTTGAATCAGTCGGCCCATTCTCCTCTGACCTCTAGCATCAACAAGGCATTTTCGCCCACAGGACTGCCGCATACTGGATGTTTTTTCCCTTTTCACACCATTCTTTGTAAACCCTAGAAATAGTTGTGCGTGAAAATCCCAGTAACTGAGTAGATTGTGAAATACTCAGACCGGCCCGTCTGGCACCAACAACCATGCCACGCTCAAAATTGCTTAAATGACCTTTCTTTCCCATTCTGACATTCAGTTTGGAGTTCAGGAGATTGTCTTGACCAGGACCACACCCCTAAATGCATTGAAGCAACTGCCATGTGATTGGTTGATTAGATAATTGCATTAATGAGAAATTGAACAGGTGTTCCTAATAATACTTTAGGTGAGTGTAAATGTTCAGTGATATCTTCCAAAGATTTCTTAATTTTGTTTCTAAATAATGTTGATATGGCAACTAGTAAATACACTAAGTTTCGTTATCCTGGCATGTGTGGAAAGTTTTAAACCATACGTGTTACAACTAACCCTGCGTTAGGTTGTGCCCCGTGCTCCCCTATTATAACAAAGTGGAAGCAATTGAGAACAACAGCAACTGAAGTGGTAGGCCACGTAAAATCACAGAGCGGGGTCAGAGCATGCTGAGGCACACAGTGTGCTGAAGTCACCAACTTTCTGCGGAGTCAATAGCTACAGACCTCCAAACTTTGTGTGGCCTTCAGATTAGCTCAGGAACAGTGCGTAGAGAGCTTCATGGAAAGGGTTTCCATGGCTGACCAGCTGCATCAAAGCCTTACATCACCAAGTGCAATGCAAAGCGACGGATGCAGTGGTGTAAAACACGGTGCTACTGGACTCTAGAGCAGTGGAGACGTGTTCTCTGGAGTGACAAATCACACTTCTCTGTCTGGCAATCCGATGGATGAGTCTGGGTTTGGCAGATGCCAGGAAAACAGTACTTGCATGACTGCATTGTGCCAAGTGTAAAGTTTGGTGGAGGGGGGATTATGGTGTGGGGTTGTTTTTCAGGGGTTGAGCTTGGCCTCTTAGTTCCAGTGAAAGGAACTCTTAATGCTTCAGCATACCAAGACATTTTGGACAATTTCATGCTGCCAACTTTGTAGAATAGTTTGGGGATGGCCCCTTCCTGTTCCAACATGACTGTGCACCAGTACACAAAGTAAGGTTGATAAAGACACGGATGAGCAAGTTTGGTGTGGAGGAACTTGACCGGCCTGCACAGAGTCCTGGCCTCAACCTGATAGAACACCTTTGGGATGAATTAGAGCGGAGACTGAGACCTTCTCGTCCAACATCAATGCCTGACCTCACAAATGCGCTTCTAGAAAAATTGTCAAAAATTCCCATAAACACACTCCTAAACCTTGTGGAAAGCCTTCCCAGAAGAGTTGAAGCTGTTATAGCTGCAAAGGGTGGGCCAACTCCATATTAAACCCTACGGATTAAGAATGGGATGTCATTAAAGTTCATGTACATGTAAAGGCAGGCATCCCAAAACATTTGGCAGTATAGTGTATATTCCTTTAAAGTGTATTATCTCCATAATGAGTACTGTTGTATGCTTAAGTGTTTTCTTTTTCACAAGGGAAAGTTTAGTACATTCCACATCATATAAAGATATTTTGGCCATTTCAGTGTTATGGCTGCAGAGATGAGATTTAGCCATATGTGTCGGCCAAAGATACAACCCAAAAATCAGCCATCACCTAAGCAATGGCCAAAACCTTACTCTGACAAATGTTCATGGATTTTAAGTGAGGATTTATGAAATACAGATATTCATGAGCCCTTTGCCAGCATTTATATAATAACATTAATCAAATCAACTCCTACCATTTATCAGTTAGTCAGATCCACTCTTTTATGTTCTTAATGATCTTGGATCAGAAAAATGGATTTAGCTTAGCATAAAAACGTAAGCACACTTTCAGAAAGAAAACAATGTGCAAAAATGTTACCTTTAAAGGGATATTTTTGTACCTTATTTACCTCTAAAATTAAATTCCTTAGGTGTACATATTACTAAAGTACTAGAGTAGAAACTGGTTACCAACATTCTTTTATCTTTTATGTTCCACAGAAGACAGAAAGTCATACAGGTTTGTAATGAAATGAGTAAATAATGACAAAATTAACATTTTTGGGTGGACAATCCTAAAGGTACAATTCTTTTTTGTTCTTCTTTTACTGAGTGTACACTGAAAGATGAACAAAACAATCAAATGTCTTTTTATGTGACGAAAGACATTTGCTGTTGTCAATAAGAAACTGTACAGTAACAGGAGCAAACCAGCAGAGGGCACTATATGAACATCGTAGGAAGGCTGCACAGGCCTGAAGAACAGAAATCAATCTTCAACCGTTTAATACCAGGTAACTAGAACACTATTATATAAAGAAATATGACATGAAGCAATAGAGAAAGATTTTTCTGCGTTGACTTCTGTTTTTCTACATGAATATGTTTCGACAGTACCGTAGGTCTAAAATGTATCTGGGCGTATCATATGGACTGAGCTGAACGAACTTCTGCTGTTTAATGCGACGCTATTCGGTGCGTTTTGACAACTGGTTGTGTTTTCTTTTTTTTTGGAGTAAAATTAAATGTGGTGGAGGGTTGATATAACACTCCTTACATTTAAACATAATTTAGCCTATACTGGCTAAATTATTTGCTGTTTTTGATCTTTTAGAAGAAGTCTCGTATGCTCACCAAGGCCGCATTTATTTTATTAAAAATAAAGCAACAACAAAGAACACAGTAATATTGTAAAATATTATTAAAATGTAAAATAACTGTTTATATTAATACATAATTATTAAAATGAAATGTATTTCTGTGATGAATTTTCAGCAGTCATTACTCCAGTCTTCAGTGTCACACGATCCTTCAGAAATCAGTCTAATATGATGAGGATTCTTTGATGAATATAAAGTTCAAAAGAACAGTATTTATCTGAAATAGAAATCTTTTGCAACATTGTACTACCGTTCAAACGTTTTGGATCAGTAAGAAATGAATACATTTGTTCACAATTGATCAAAGGTGACAGTAAAGACATTTATAATGTTATAATGTTCTACTTTAAATAAATGCTGTTCTTTTAAACTTTCTATTCATTAAAGAATCCTAAAAAAAAATAACAACATGCCCTTTCACCCTGTTTTCAACATTGATAATAATCATAAATGTTTCTCGAGCAGCAAATCATCATATTTGAATGATTTCTGAAGGATCACGTGACACTGAAGACTGGAGTAATGATGCTGAATATTCACAGAAATAAATTACATTTCAATATATATTCAACTAGAAAACAGTTATTTTACATTTCAATAATATTTCACAATTTTAGCAGAAAAACATGTTCTAAAAACATAAAAAATCTTACAGATCAAAAACTTTTGAACGGCAGTGTGTTTTTCCCCCCGTTTTCTAGTAGTGTTACAACAGCTCTGATGCGCCGATGCATGGACTCCATGAGACCTCTGAACGTGTCCTGTTGTATCTGGCACCAAGACCTGCAAGTTGCATGGATCGGATTTGTTAGTCCAGCACATCCCATAGATTCTCAATCGGATTGAGATATGGGGAATTTGGATGCCAGCTGCACTCTTTGTCATGCTCAATCCATTCCTGAACAATTTTTGCAGTGTGGCAGGATGCATTATCCTGCTGAAAGAGGCCACTGCCATCAGGGAACATCATTGCCATGAAGGGGTGTGCATGCTTTGCCACAGCCTTTAGGTATAGGTGGTACTGTCAAAGTTACATCCACATGCATGCCAAGACCCAAGGTTTACCAGCAAAACATTACCCAGGCACTGCCTCCACCAACCTTCCCACAGTGCATCCTGCTGCCATCTTTTCCTCAGGTAAAGGTCATCCACCTGATCTAAAATTTCACTTTCTGAATGGAATTAGTGAAATAAATCAACTTTTTGATGATATTCTAATTATATGACCAGCACCTGTAGTGATTGGTTTAATCACTCTGTCTCCTCTCCACCAATCAGCTGGTGTGTGGTGGGCATTCTGGTGCAATATGGCTCCCGTCCCGAAATGTAACAAATTAATATTATTATTATCATCATAACATTGAAGTCACCGTGCCGCCATATTGGAAATATTACCCAACTAATACGTTTTATATCGGAAGTCTGCCTATAAAGCTATATAGCGCACACTTCGCCTATTTGAATATTTATTTAGTGTCATGAATTTTACCTGCTTATTGAAAAGGCAACTACAGTAGTTAACGGCTGCTGGATGAGGCACCTTAATATATGCATTGCAAATGTCAAAGTGTTCGTTCAGAATACAGATTCATGCATATAATATTCGTTGTAACCTATATTGTATTCAAATCTATATCTGCTAATAATGCCAGATATGTGGCCATGTTCAATATTTCCTGCATAATTAAAGTAAAAATGCTGTAATAACTGCAATTAATTTATCAGCAGCCAAGTCTTCAGTGTCATGTGAACCTTCAGAATCATTCTAATATGCTGATTTGGTGCTCAAGGGACATTTATATTATTTAACAGATTTTATATCAGGATAATGACATTTTCTATGGCCTAACAAAACCCTTAAACCTACCCTACATGAGCAAAACAGTAGATTTAAAAAAAAAAAAAAACATGTTTTGGCAGATTTATAAACTAGTGAGGATGAGTAAAATGTCCTCACTAGTCGGACATCATAATATTTGACTATATAAGTGAGGACATTTGTCCCTCAAGTATAACCAAACCTGTACTCATGCTGTGTTTTCAGGTTTTATGGGGACTTTCCATTGACATGATTTTTATACTGTACAAACTGTATATTCTATACCCTCAACCTACCCATCACAGAAAAAATATCTTTCCTTCTTTTTTCATGGGGACCAAACATTTGCCTACAAGGACAAGGATTTTGGATATTGCCATCTTTGTGGGGACATTGGTTCCTCATAATGTATAGGCTTGGTTTCACAGACAAGGCTTAGATTAAGTCAGGACTAGGCCTTAGTTCAATTAGGGCATTTTAGTAACTTTTATAATCATGTCTTAGGAAAAAAATACATAAATAATTGCTGGTGTGTTGCTTGAGACAAAACAATGCCACTGACATTTTAAGATATTTCAGTTCAAGATTCTTTCAGTTAAAACAGTTGAAACATGTTTTTTAGTGTAGGACTAACTTAAACCTGGTCTGTGAAACCGGACACACACACACACACACACACACACACACACACACACACACACACACACACACACACACACACACACACACACACACACAAAAAAAGCTGCTTCTCATTATTACAGACTAACCATGACTCAAACCCTAATCGTAAAAGATCAGCAAAAACATTATTTTGACTCGTTTAAAAAGTTATTAATTTTTCCAGACAAATACAAGACAAATACATACATTACAGAAAAAAAAAAAAAAAGAATCCACACTCAAACTACATATAGTATTTATCATTGGAGTCATTGAATCTGTTTACATTCACACTAATACTAACATATGGACCCTTTTCACATTTCCAGGGTTCTCAGAAGCGGGTTCTTCTATAGTAGTGAATGGAGACCAAAACAAATATAATGTTTGCGTTCTCATTTGCTCCAATAGCAAAATAAAAAAATCCATGACAGTGTTTCTGACTTTCCAAAAAAAAGAAAGATTGATTACAATGATCAGAAGAGAAAGATGTCAAATTTGCCATCACTCCTCAGCCATTGTAGAAACATTCACGCAGCAGCGTTAACTAATTTTATGACATTTATTGGGAAGGTAACAACGTATAGTACATGATTTATATATATCAAAACTTACAATTAGATTTACAACGTTAATAACTGTGGAAATGCATGATTAGTCTGTGAAAAGGGTCCATACAGCTGCGTTTTACAGATGCCTGTGCTTTGTTGGTAATACTTTAGGTTCAATTCATTAACATTAATTAATGCATTAGGTTTAATGAACTAATAATGAAAAAATACTCTGCATTTATTAATGTTCTACTAATTATACATAAACACATTTCAAGTTGAAAACCCAAAAACAAACATTAATTGAAAGATTTATAAATCGATTGTGGAAAATTAGCGTTCATGATAGCCTGTGTAATGCATTAATCATTGTTAACAAATTGAACCTCTGGTATCAAACATCTCTGGAGTTGTTTCTCAGTGTAGAAATATACAGTCATGCATTCGCATGCATCTGTTAAACAAAAGTGCCACTAAAAAGAGAGCTTTAACTCCCAATAAGAGTGGCAGTATGTTACACTGAAATATAATAACACAAACACAATCTCTACAGCATTACTTAACATACTGTATCAGTAGAAGCTATTTCTATGTTGTTGTGGTCAAACACTACCACAAAGTCCAATTCAATTTATACATAAAGCATTCAAAACAGAAAATAAAATTCAGTTGACAATAAACACAAGACCCAGGATCAATGACCTATCAAGAAGGAACTGATGTGGTGTGGTCAGAATAAGTGAACAATGACATGCAAAGTCTGGTGTCAATGTCAAAGTATTGCAGAGATACAGCCTCAAGTCATTTTGGCTTTATGCCATTATTATGCCTCAAATTCATCGCAGCGCTATACGAAAAGGGTTTTGTCTATCGACGCAAAATCCTTAACTTTTTGTCAGCACAGTCTGAAGATGATACGATTCGATTTTGGTGAAAATCGGACAAAGACTGTCTAGGACGAGTTTGAAAAAGTAGGTTTTTAACAAATAACAAGATGGAGGACAGGAAGGATTTCCAAACATGGCAAAATTGGTATCTATGTTCTCGGGATGAGCCAATGAATGTATTATGACCAGTTTCATTACAAGAGGCTAATTTAATCAAAAGTTATTTGCATTTTTGTAAATTTTGTTATAACTTTTGACCACAAAGTGGCGCTGTTTTTTAAGCACTAAATTACAACGCTGCACAAACTATACGCCAAAACCTGATAAGTCTGGTATCGTTGGATGATTCAGGAGTCTAAGGAGATGACTCGCGTGAAAATAAGTGAACCACAAAGTTATAAGCATTTGGGGAAAAAATTATCCACTTTCGAAACTTCTCAGGCTACTTCAGGGCACCGTGGTGATGACCCATACCGAGTTTCGTAACAATCCCTTCATGTGTTCATAAAATACAGCATTTTAGCACATATGTCAAAATGTCCGACAGCGAAAAAATGGCCAATATGGTAAAATTCTACCGAATCTAGCGAGACCACTTTTATGATTTTTGAACAGTTCAGAAGTTAAACGTATCTCCGGAGCAGTAGGTGGCACTGTGCCGAAACGCTGCATGTCACTTCAAGTCATGCTTGTGATGACATGTACCAAGTTTGGTCTGAATATGATAAAGCGCTGTGGAGATACAGCCTTACGTCTGTTTTTGCAAGAGCTACATAAAATTTGTTTGTGCATTTATCAAAAATTATTTGACAAATCAACTTGAATTCCATTACATTTTGTCAGCATTTTCAAAACGACCCCATCTATACAGATTTGTGAAAATGACTAAGAAGGCTGCATTATGCAGCCAGGACAGTAGTTGGCGATTTCACTTTGTCAAGAAACACCTCGTGAACACGTAATACACATGTGCAAACTTGTAATACGCATGCGCATGATGTCATAGTTTTCACAAATTCACGTTTTGTTGTTTACATGAAGACGGTAAAGGAATCGACTCCGGTTCAAACATGTAAGGCTGCTCTCCACAACTGGTTATTTCTGACATTTTGGCTGAGTGAGATTCATTTTGTTGTTGACACAGTATCTGAAGCTTGTGTAAAGGAGCCGCTGGAAGGGGGGCGGGGAGCATCAGCTCATTTGCATTTAAAGGAATAGTTCACCCCAAAATGAAAATTAGCCCATTATTTACTCACCCTCAAATCATCCTAGGTGTATGTGACATTCTTCTTTCAGAGGAATATAGTCAGAGTTATATTAAAAAAGTCCTGGCCAATCCATAATAGCAGTAGTTGAATATGAAAGGCGATCGGTCGGAACTTTACATTATAACGTTTTAAATATGGATATTTTTCTTACACATCGATTCGTCATTCGTGATTCGCACCTTATATGACAGACTTTTATGGACTTCACAAACCCATAAGTGGCCAGGACTTTTTTAATATAACTCATTAATGTCATATACATAATGTCATATACACCTAGGATGACTTGAGAGTGAGTAAATCATGGGCTAATTTTCATTTTTGGGTGAACTATCCCTTTAAAGGGACACATAAAAATTATCACACCCAAATAGGGGCAAATTTGACAAAGCTATAATAAATGATCTGGGGGGTATTTTGAGCTGAAACTTCACAGACACATTCTGGGGACACCAGAGATTTATATAAAATCTTGTCAAAATGGGCATAGATTGTCGCCTTCAAGTGAACTGCAGCCAGCAACTTATTGCTCATGTTCGCATGACACATTGATATTACAGTGCAGAATAGCTCTTTCGGCACTATCCTGAACATTGTATAAGCATTAATTTCATGTGTCATTGAACAGAAGAGAGAGAGCGTGCGTAATGGCCCAGGTATAGTTCATTTTCTGTGTTCAGTTGAGCATGCAAACAAAACCCAAAAAAATTATACTCTTTTGGCCATGAGCGCGGAAAAACGCGTTCGCTGTGTGCTTATTATTTTGTGGACTTCGTCTTCTGTGTGGACACAAAACTTGGGCTGGACATGGACAGTGCGCGGACCATCACAGAATAGGACAGCCTAAGTATACTTTGGGCTTAAACGTCACATCCTTTTGATTTTCCTGGCAAAAACATCTCAAGTCCTTCACATAAAAAGCAGTCTGCAGGCTCTCATAGACAACCTAGGAAGTCGGGGAAGTCTTGTTATGTTTCGTAACAAGCTATTCACACTCTGGCAATAAAAAAGTGATTAATACATGTCAATTCTTACATATAGCCTCTTAAACAAACGGTCTAGTTTATGAATCTATGTTATAATGTACAGTTCTTTTGAAAGGCTTGAGAATGACCATGGGAAACTCCAAATTCCATAGTCCTCCATATCCCATGATGCACTGGGCTCGATTCACATTCATCCTGAGTCCCTGTTCTGCTTTTGACGTTAATAATTTGTTGTAATATGCGTGTGTAATATACTAAGTACATTGTTACACTTTGGAAACTTGTCGGTCTTTATATTTAGGGCAATCTGGAGGCTGCGTTACGTCGCTTCTCTGTTGCCATGGCGACGAGTCATCAGCATTTACTTGAAGATTTGGGGCAACTCCTGAAGCGACAGGCGTGCTCGGGCCCCGGGCGGCAGGCTGTTCAGGTCTGGCCCCTCCCACGCCATGCTGAGGGCCCGAGGGGGAACAGCATTCTGGGTAGTGGTGTTCGGTGGGGAGGGGTGAGCGAGGAATTGGGAGACACGGTTCACTGTAGTAGAAGATGGAGGTGGGTTCAGCGTGCTCCTGCAGAGATTGAGTAACGGTTATAGAAACAGCACGGCTAGAATGCAGCAATTGCCAAGTCAGAGAAAACTGCTTTAGTAGAGAGGGAAGACGGAGCAAAAGGTCAAGAACAAGGAGCAGGTGAAGCAGGAAGGTACAGCAGGAAGTTTAGTACAGTTTAGGACATGGGTCACGTCAGCAAACAGTGGCAGTGAAAGTTACAGCAAGTGGCAGACTGTAGATCATTCTGGGATATAGCAGGAACAGGACAGCTGGTAGTGCAGAAGAAGGGCTTGTTTTTGGATTGTTAGTGTCTCAGTGTCACATTCAATCTCTGAAAGGAAAGAATGAGAGGTGGACATCAGCTTAAATGGCATTAGAAGAAGGCGCAGACAGGACAAGGATTCAACATAAAAAGGCAGATCAAATAAAAAGCTTTGAGGAGATGGTATTCATCAGTTCAAAACTAAAGGTCTGTCCAGACCAAGACGAATGTTCACATTTTTATTTGAACAAACAGTTGTGTATGCCTCTAAGATCGACAGGAACATTTGCATGCATAGTGAATTTGCGTTTTCATTCAGCCCATCTGCTGTTTTTTTCACATTGATATGAACAGATAAATAGTATGCAAAAATAGGACTGTAATGTCATGACGCACATTTGTGTTGGTGTGAACAAGCCTTGACATTAAAAGAATCCCTTGTGAAAATGAAGTACACTTTGGTATGCTTTTAAAAAGAGTACTTATGGAAATCATATAATTTAAAAGAAACTGAATGTAATATTTTTAGAATTAATGAAATTAAATGTAATGAAAATGTATTATAGTTATGTTGTTATAGTTGCATGTAGTAATTTTATAATTCTCGTCTTTGAAATATGATTTCAGGGTCTGACAGGCATTTATGGTAACAAAAATAAATTATATTAAGACTTGTATGTCATGTTTTTACATGTATTTGTAGCTACACATTCGCAATGCTGAATGCTGGGGGGGGCGATATTACACATCTTCTGAATGAGTACAGAATCTACTGATCAAACACAGGGAAAAACAAGTGCTTGTATGCAAGTAGATGCATATGTAAAATAACGTGATCATCAACATTAAACGGTATATAAATCAAACCTGCCTAATGTTACTGAATTAAATGTCAACCCAGAACGAGCTATCCATAGTTTTCAGTCATGTGACTGTCGCGGAGCCTTGGAGGGCAAAACCGCCATAGAACTCAATTGAACTGTAGGACAGGCCTGTCAAATTTCCATCTTAAAACAAAAATATGTGAACAAGATGCACGTTTTGGGCACTTATGATCCATATACAGCACCTGCTGCAGTATTTCAATCACTAAAACGCTTAACGTGAAAAACACTATAGGGTGAGTTGTGTTTTCAATAAGGATTCAATTAAGCAAAGTTTAACACTAATCTAGGATTTGTTAATATGGGTTTCATTTTAAATTGAGTTGTTGCACCACTTAATTTTAAACAGATTAATTACGCAGTAAACCGTTATAGAGCTGAGCAGATGGAGGGTGAACTGACGACAGGCTAAAGAATCCTTATTAGTGCAACCCACCCTTAAAGTGCCTTAATGTACTATAACAGTGATATTAAAAGATCAAATTCAGTTTACACCTTTTTGATGATGCATGCTATATACAGCCAAGAATATGATCACAACACGTTTTCTTTATAATGGTTTTCAATGGGCAAAATCACTTAACGAGAAACCTCGTGTTGCACTTATATTCTGTTCTCATCTGCTTTCCCGTACAAAGTATGCAACATCAGTAAGGTGTATATTGAATGTGGTATTTTAATATCACTGTCTTGCTGCATTAATACTGACTACAAACCTGGTAAAAATGACTGGCAGGCAATGGAGGAAAGCCTTGTTTTGCCCTCCAGATGGGTGTTCCTATAAGTGCGTGACGACACGTGAAAACTATGAATTGGACTATGCAAGCATTAGGGGTGTTGATGGACTCGATCTACTCGATCTGCTTTTTTTTATGAAACTTACCCATATTTAAGTGTTGATAAAAAAGGAATACATGAAGCTAGGATAAAAGTTTTTTGTTGTTGTTGTCGTTTCAATGCAGAGGGTCTGCTCTTTCTTTTGATATATTGCATGCTCATTTATTACATTTTTGTGAAAATGATCAAAAACCCTGGGGGTGGCTGGCAACTTTTTTTTTTAAACGCTGGTGGGGAAAGAGTTAATAACAGAAAAAATACTGAGCTATTGACTTTAGACCAGGTTTTTGTTGGTCAATGGCGCAGTCGTTTTCAGTTGCCTTAAAATAGCAACGCACCAACAATGCGCCTGAACACACCTCGTTTTCAGGCTAGCACGCCCATGGGCGAACAGATGGGCGCGAGTGCATTTGCTGTTTAAACAACGTGGTGCTGGACGTGAAAATTATAACTGCGTTGGGCTGAAACTAGCATTTTCGAATCCATTCAGCCGATCTCCGGGTCTGGTGGTAACACTTTTACCATCTCGCTCAAAAATGACCAAAGACTTTTGATATTTTTCCTATTTGAAACTTGACTCTTCTGCAGTTAGATGGTGTACTAAGACCGACGGAAAATGAAAAGCTGCGATTTTCTAGGCCGATATGGCTAGGAACTACACTCTCATTCCTGCGTAATAATCAAGGAACTTTGCCGTACCATGGGTGCAGCTGGCGCAATGATATTACGATATTACGCCTGAAAATAGGCTAAATTCCATCAGCATAACCAACGTGCGTGCTGGGGACTATTTTCAGGCGCTGCGTGAAAAATTTTATACAATGTAAAATTAAGTTTTACCCATGAAAGTGTACTCACTTTAAGTGCACTTCATTTCATTAAGTACAGTTTTCTTGAATCTACTTTTTTTTTTTTTAAGTAAACTACAAGTGCACATTCAGTACAATTAAGTGCACTTCTATTTCACAAGGGGTAGCTTAGTCAGAAATTAAAATTCTGTCATCATGTATTCATCCTTTGTCACTCCAAACCTGCATGACTTGCTCTCTTATGTGGAAGTTTACGCATATTCAAATCAACAAAATGAGGGTGAGTAAATTATGACAGAATGTTTTGGTGAATTATCCTTAAAAAGGTGCACCAAGTCCATTTTTATTAATGTTTTGCTAGCTGTTTATGAACTTGGTTCTTCATAAAATGCGTTAGTTTCAGTTTCCCATATCACCTCAGTGGAATTCACCATTTACAACATGCATTGCAATTTAGTTAAACAAACCTGTAACTCTTTTCATTAGTATTACAAATTTGATATTCCAAAATCAGAATAAGTCCCTGTAACATCAAACATCAAAACATTTTTAAAGTAAAAGCAGGTGAGGTTATGAAATGGATTGTAAAATGTAAGTAAATAGAAGTAAAGTTAAATGTGGGTTAGGGTTAAATATAATGAATACAATACAGATTTGATATGTTGAAGATAATGTACTGTGCAGTACTGTATATGATGAAGAAATCTTGCTAATGATTATGAATATTTGGCCATTCCAGCCAAATAACCAAAGACCTAAACTTACAAACTGCGTACTACAATTCAGAACCTTTAGAATGAAGAAATACGAACAATTTGTTCTTGTTCATACTGTGTGTGGGATGGGGTTACAAGTAACAACTTTACACCACCCTGACAAAAGATCTGCATGGCTCAACATTTTCAAACTATTTGATATATTGTGTACACTCTTAAACTATTAACAGTTTTAAATGAGCAGTTTTTAAAAAGAACTGTTTTATTCTTGGTGTATAAACCTTTTTCCCACAATAAACAACCTTTTATCTAATGGAAAGGTGTCACGGATGTAAAAGTTCTTCATGGAACCACAGATGCCGATAAAAAAAAAAAAAACTTTATTGAATGGATTTTTAATGAGTTTACGAGTGTCCTTTTATTATCTAGAATGATTTAGTATGATTTACTTGTGTAATAATTAGATTTCAATGCAAATATACTCAACAATATGATTTCAAGAGTTCCTACAAGATGCATAATTTGATGATTTTTATGGAAAGATGTGTTAGCAATGCAGTTATTTCATAGATGTCTAAACAAACTTGACCCACTTTATATTAGGTGGCCTTAACTACTATGTACTAACATTTAAATTAGTCATTTGATACAGTGGACTTATCTGTAATTCATTTCTATAGTTACATTTATAATTACACAGTTGACACTTCCCTTACACCTAACCCTACCCTTAAACTTACCCATACTACCACACCTGTCCCTAACTTTACCCTTAAACTCACCCATACCACCACACCTGACCCTAACTTTACCTTTAAACTTACCCATACCACCACACCTGACCCTAACTTTACCCTTAAACTTACCCATACCACCACACCTGTCCCTAACTTTACCCTTAAACTTACCCATACCACCACACCTGTCCCTAACTTTACCCTTAAACTCACCCGTACCACCACACCTGACCCTAACTTTACCCTTAAATTTACCCATACCACCACACCTGACCCTAACTTTACCCTTAAACTTACCCATACCACCACACCTGTCCCTAACTTTACCCTTAAACTTACCCATACCACCACCCCTGTCCCTAAACCTACCCTTAAACTTACCCATACCACCACACCTGTCCCTAAACCTACCCTTAAACTTACCCATACCACCACACCTGTCCCTAACTTTGCCCTTTAAACTCACCCATACCACCACACCTGTCCCTAAACCTACCCTTAAACTTACCCATACCACCACACCTGTCCCTAAACCTACCCTTAAACTTACCCATACCACCACACCTGTCCCTAACTTTACCCTTAAACTTACCCATACCACCACACCTGTCCCTAAACCTACCCTTAAACTTACCCATACCACCACACCTGTCCCTAAACCTACCCTTAAACTTACCCATACCACCACACCTGTCCCTAACTTTACCCTTAAACTCACCCATACCACCACACCTGTCCCTAACTTTACCTTTAAACTCACCCATACCACCACACCTGTCCCTAACCCTACCCTTAAACTCACCCATACCACCACACCTGTCCCTAACTTTACCCTTAAACTCACCCATACCACCACACCTGTCCCTAACTTTACCCATATTCCACCTCAATATCAGCAAAAGTGTTTTGCAATACAACATGAACACACCCAAAAATAAGTACAATGTACTTATTGTAAGTACATAGTAGTTAAGGCCACCTAATATAAAGTTGGACCCAAACTTGCAAATTCACAATTGAGTAAAGCATCTATTAAACTGAATGAATAATTTCCAGATGTGCTCATGATTTTAGTTTGTTGAAATGACTGACTGTGTGTAAACACTTGTAGAATAATACTCATCTAAACTACTAGATGATAAATGGAAAAAAAATTTTTTTAAAGAGAATATTAAATGTTCTTATGAATCATTGTGGACACACAAGTAAATATTGACTAGCTGTGCTGGGAAATGTGATGAATCAATTATTGTTTTTTGTTTAGTTTTTTTAGTTTTTTTTTTACATCAGGCACCACTGTACAGATCACCTCCTGTTGAAAGAAGTATTTATTTTGATGTGTGGCAGTGTGGCACAATGTTAATGTATTAACTAGTGATCGGCCGATATATTGGGCCGATATTTGCGTTTTTTTGTGTGTGTATCGGCATCGGCGGATATACAGGGCTGCCTCGTTCGCCGATAGTTTTTCCCGGCATTATTTACAGACAGGCATCCACAGGCAACTCTGTGTTGCTGGAGAGACTGCAGTTCATGCACTGCCCTTCCCCCACTAGCAGAGTGCTGGAATCTGCTCTTCAAGTTTTAAACTTTCAAAGCATATTTTAACTGTTTGACTTAGCTGAAATATTGCCATACACTTTGAAAGTGGAAACTAGTGTTGTCAAAAATATTGATATTTCGATATGTATTGATACTGAAATATCTGAAACGATTCCAATACTCCTTTCTGCAGTATCCCAGCTATGCTTTCTTGCTCTCCTGTCCGACAGCGACATGCACCGCCTCCTCTCATTCACTCCGGTTAGATCGTGCTTGTGTGACCGGGTCTGAATTTCGGCGCGGGATGGCGTATAATTCCAGTCATTCACGCAGACTTCGCGCTCACATCCAACGCGCGCACACATAATAAAGCCAAATTTAGCTATTTTTCGCGGCTTATTTATGGACAAATATACTCAAAATTAATGTCACAATGGCCATCTTGTTGAGTATTAAAGTAAACACAGTTTTAAACCGTACGTCTGTAACAGGAACAGTGTTTTGGATCAGTGCGTGCGTCAGCTCTTAAAGGGACAGGCAGCCTAATAAATGTGCTGCTCTATGTTGTTAATGTTACTCAAATAACAAAAGACAAGGAGAAAATCACGTACTGCTTTTGATTAATTAACTTATTAATAAATGCATTTCATTTTGACAATGAAGATTGTCCAATGTTATTTTAAATTCAATTTATCATTTGAAATCAAGCTTTCTTGTGCTGTGATTTACCCCATTGTTAAAAACAACAGAAAAAAACTAAAAACATTGAGTTAGCAAATATCTGTGAGATAATTGTAATGGCAATTGATCAACGTTTATGAATGAAAATATACAATAATATAACAAGGAATAAATGTTCCTTTTTTAATTTGAGATTTGTAACATTGTTATCATCATGATCATTGTGTCATTTTTATGATGTAAATTGAGGGAGCAAAAGGAGTATCGGCTCCAAATATCAGCTCAAGAAAATCGGCACCCCATCAGTTAAGGCTGATGAAAAAAATTCGGTGTTGGAAACAGCACCAAAAAAATCCATATCGGTCGATCGGTCGATTAAGACAATATTAAAGTTACTTGAAAATGATGATTATTACGAATAAAGGGGGTGCACAAGTGTCTGCTGTGCCACAGAGCACCACTCGCATAGTTTTCCATTAAATGACATCATTTATCTACACCCTAGACTGGAAAAGTGTGTATAGACATTTTTCAATATTTTTTCTTTTTGTGTATTTAATAAAGTCTTATGGAGAGATATAATATAGATGGTCCTTTCTATTTCTGTTGGTGAAGTTTTTACAGCAAAACACATCAACGGCACTTTTTTCTTTGTTGAAGTGAACTTTTGGCCTGTCTGGTGATTAGATTCACATTGGCGCTTTGAACCTGAGAACGTGCCGCGTCTGGTGCGAGGCATGTGGCGATTCATCGATAGCGCACAAATACTATTCTAGCGCTTGAACGGAAATTTACACATAAAATTATGCCAAAATAGCCGTCTTGGCGAGTATCATAGTAAACACAATCAGTTACGTCTTAACCTAGTGTGAACAGTTCACAAAGAAATCAGATGTGTGTCAATATATTGCATTTGGTCTTAAAGTGACAGCAGCCTAAATTAATTAGTTAATCAAAGAACATAAGATCACTCACTGATCTTGACTGAATAACATTTGTAGCTTTAACAAGGATTAATCTATATTTTGTATATAATGAAGATTATGCAATGTTATTTTATGTTTAATTATTCAACTTTTGTACCTGAATTACTTTTAGACCTGAAAACTTCTTAGCATTGCAACTGTTCACTTGTCTTCAATAATGTTTTCACTGGTATATACAATTTTGTTAGCTTATCTATTAGAATACAATGTTACATGGGTCAAAAAATGAAAACAAATAAATATTACACATGACATTCTTTCATGGTCTATGGACCCCCTAAAGTACCCTTGGTCACCCCTGGCCACCCCATGTATAAAAGGCTGTTGCCTGGCTACCAGTTTCTCAATAGCTGGCCAAGTGCGCTATTTGAATGAAGTTAACGCAAATAAATAATAAAACTAAAAGAAATATCTGATCATCCCTCCATAACGCTGTCACTAGTTTTCATCTCATATAATTTGTAAACTCTTGCATTACTAAGGCACCGACTGATGCATTCGTATTACATTCCATAGAACTCCATTGTCAGCTCCACAGTGGAAAATTAAACCATATCCATACCGTCCGAGCCGGATTGGAACGGAATGGAATGGTTAAGCAATGAGAACAGTTTGGCCCAAGGGTGGAAAAAGCGGCTTAAATGTCTCTACCATTCTATTTGCATACTGAATTGTCTTTCTTCTGTATACTTCAATTAATTTTATTTTAAATCACAAAGAATTACATATTTTAAAAAAATCACCTCTTTGTAAATCACTGTTATCAAATATTGGTGTTGGTGAGATGAATGAATGTTTAGTATGGATGTACTGAAAGTATATTAAAAGAGTAAATGCGAATGATGGGTGTCAAAGGTCACTCTAGCAAGATATGACTGGTTTTAGTGCGGTTTGTCTGCGGGGTTGGATTGTTAAGGTGAGGCAGCTCTACCCTGCTCAGATCTAGCTCAAGGTCTACAAAGCCTCTAAACTCTAAGCAGGGGGCTGAGTGCAAACAAACAGGGACAAAGCGCGAGGGGTTTGATCTCAACACATACGTGCTGCATTCACCATTGCAGGATGTATACCTCTGTATACAAGGGTTTGAGAGCCGCCTGGCCTGACGCATCTGCAACACAGCGCACATTCATTAGGCACGGACACGGCAGAAAAAGAGACAAAAGGGCTTTTCACACTGCGCTTAACCCCAGGTTGTTATCGTTCTAAACACAGATTTTAACCCTGGGTAAAGGAACGTTTCACACATATAATTTAGAAGCGGGGTTAGCACTGCTTTTTACCATAGGCAGAATTTGGCGAGTCACTGCCCCCCAGACCCAGATTTTTTCTGAGCTATGAATAAAAAAAATATAGAATTCATTTTTTCTTATCTTATTATTTTAGAGTAGAATGAGTAAAGCTGTTTGTTGTTAGGATGACGAAAAGTTTTAAAAGTAAAAGCTGATAAATGTCAAATGTAAACGTACGATACGATGATAAATGTCCCCCCATCAGCTGGTGTTAACCCCGCATTGTGGTGCTAAAATTGTACACTGTGAAACTATGCAGCGTTTGAATAATACGACTAGATGCTTAGCAACCGACAGTCAATTGCATGCCTCATATCCATATGCTTTGGACAGCCACAAAAACACTGCAAGTTGTATAAACAGTTTCAGCGTTTGAGGGGGAAAATGTCAAATAGTGACTGAAACAAGACAACTGGAGTGAAGTGACTATTTAATTCTTACCTTTATAGTCCGAAAAGCCCATTCACATAAAAAAAAAAAAAAAGCAAACAAAAAAAACATGGCAATATATAATACGAGGATGCAAAGTGCTAAAGCCGTTATGTAAACATATCACATGCGGTGTTCTTCCAATCAGTGACACTGACACCACGAATATGCAAATAAGGATGTTAACCCAGGGTTTAAGAACCGCAGAGTATGAATGCCCAGGATTGATTGTTAACCACGGGTAAATTATAAGCAACGAGTGGACAATGACAGTGGTTTGATTTTAAGGTGAACTAACGTTTAAGATTGGAACTTTGGCTGTTCCATCAGCCAACATAAATTTGAAGAGAAACATGGTTGGGCAGGACATGGACAGTGTAGTGTGGGTGGCTACAAAACATTTGACAAAAGGCAAATAAAACCAGAAGAGCAGAAGTCGGCTGAGAACTCTCTGTCACTAAACAAAGTAAAATCTTACAGAGGCTGCTGAGCGTCCAGGACCCCGTTGGGCCACTATGGCCCCAGAGATAGCCTTGATCCAGCCGTGCATCTCCTCTGGGCTGTCCGACTGAGACAGAAAAATACAGACAGCTTTAATGTTTTTATGTTAAAATGTTTTGTAAATATGATTTGAAAACAATCAATTAAAACATTTACTCGTGCTTGAAATTATTTACATCAGTGGCTCTTAAACCTTTGAGACTAATTAGCCTCTGATTAAAATGAGCAGAAATCTGCCAAAAAATGTATTGCCTGGCGGTCACTGGGTTGCTGTATTGTTGGTTGCTACGAGGCATTCCTACTGCCCTAACATTATTATCAGTGGCACAACTTTTAAAAATCTGATCACAAATGGGATTGCCAGTCATTTTATTTGGACAAGAAATCAGTTGAAATGTAACCATAATAGGTTACACTTTATATTAGCTGTAATATACAGTCATACAGTCTGTACACCTTTACATACAGTCTTTGTTAGGTATTTGCGTACTGTACTTTTTTACTGTACCTACTGTACTGTACTGTTTTGTGGTGTAGTGCAAAACATTTTTCCTGTGACTGAGGTTGGATACATGTAAGGTTAGGGACAGGTTTAGTAGGTTTAAGGAGGGGTTAAGGTGTAAGGGAGGGGTCAACAGTATAATTATAGATGTGACAGAAATTAATCACAGATGTAATTACATGCAGGTATTTTTAAATACAAATACAATACAAACATGTATGTACACAATAAGTGCTTTGTACCAAATTATTGAAATGTTAGTAGCTAAAGACACTGAATATAAAGTGGGACCCAATAATTAAACATCAATTTAGATAAAATGTATGAAAATATTTTAATGTCATGTAATGTTTTTTTTAGTATGTCACCTGACCTGAATATTATAACAGTTTAGTATAGTAAGGACTATGAATTTCTTAAAAACAACCCAAGTTGGGTTGAAAATGGACAAACCCAGCGGTTGGGTTAAATGTTTGCTTAAAACAACCCAATCGCTGGGTTTGTCCATTTTCAACCCAACTTGGGTTGTTTTTAACCCAGCATTTTTTAGAGCGTATAATGGATGGATGCACTTTTTTGAGCTTCAAATTTTGGGTAGCCATTTACTGCCATTATAAAGCTTGGAAGAGCCAGGACATACTGTAATACAACTCCGATTGTATTCGTCTGAAAGAAGAATGTCATATACACCTAGGATGGCTTGAGGGTGAGTTAATGCATGAGGGTTATTTTCAGTTTTGGGTGAACTATCCCTTTAAACTTACAAATGACTTACTTCTAGCTTTTGACCAAGGTTGCATCTCAATACAAGTTTTCCTTGATCTTAGTGCTGCGTTCGACACTATAGATCAGTGACAGGTGCTCAGCACAGGTCAACAGCGACAAGATCTCAGAAGACACAGACCAGCTCCAACAAAAGTGAAGAGCCAGTCAGCAACAGCTCAGAACTGTACTCCAATAACAGCTCTGAACGGGTCAACACCAACAAAAGCACAGAGCAAGTCAGCAGCTTCTCCTAGGAAGTTGATACCTAGAGAAATCAGTTAGAACTATGGAGGAAACAATACACCCAATGGCTGTACAATACTGGGGTAGTCTGGCTCATCGGAGGCCTCTAGAAATTGAAGCCCAGAAAGAAAAAGAGATTCTCCCCACACTAACAGAGAAGGTTAACACTGCTCTTGTCAGAGAAACAGGCAACAATCTCAGAACAGCTTTACTTTGTGGCAAAAGAGAAATTAGCATTCAGTAAAATGTGCAGACTGATTATGCTACAAGAGATCAGTGGAGCAAAAATGGGCCCTTCACACCAATCAGATAATACTTGTATCACCATGATTGAACACATTGCCACTAAAATGAAAAAGTCAATGATATTTGCATTGAAGTCCAATGAATCTTTTGTAAGTTTGACAGTTGATGAAAGCAGTAATTTTGGCTAAATCTATTTAAATTACATGAGAGCAGATGTGAAAGGCAGAGAACATATTGAAACCATGTTCCTTGATCTTATAGAGCTAGATAAGGGAATAACAGCAGAGGCATTGTATCAAGGCTATTGATAGCCTTTTGACAGCAGGTTTGGACAATAAATATTTAAAATCACACCTGATCAGCATTGCCACAGGTGGAGCATCAGTTATGACAGGAGGAGAGGGTGGACTCACTGCAAAGTTGACAAAAGACTTTCCTTTACTGGAAGGCATCCATTGTCTTGCACACACCTAGCTTGGCAATGCACAATGCATGCAAGTCTGTAACAGGATGTAACCTATTTGAAATCTTTATTTCAAAATTGTATACATTTTACACCCAATCTCCAAAAAATGCCAGACTGATCTATGATGCTACCACTCATGTTAACATCACACTGCTGAAGATTGGGCAGATTTTCTCCATTCGCTGGACTGCCATCAGTTTCAGCACCGTCAGAGCTGTTTGGCAGGAAATTCCAGCACTTGCCACACAAATGAGGAATGCTTCTTTGGATTTTTCCCGGACTGATTTGGATCGTCGGAAATGCAGTGGACTTAGACTACTGAGGTAACAGTAGGTTTTGTTAAAGACCTTGCACTGATGAAAGATATGCGGCGTGAGTTACAAAGCCTCTCTCTGAAACTGCAAAATTGAAACACATCTCTCACTGATGCCAGCTGGTGGACTCATTTGACTATGGAGGTCCTGGAGGCCATGACCAGGAAAGTCACTAGCAAAAGGCAGAAAAAAGGATAACAGCATGCATGTTCAAAGGCATCACACTCCACACAGCTCCCTGACTCAGAGCTTACTGAGCTTCTGACACCACTCAAACCTTCCTGTTGGCCCAAAGCATCTGGGAGTACCCAACAGAGGTGCTGTTGAGGAGTATAGGTTGTGTAAACTTGAAGGTGATAGTCTTGGGAAGATGATCAAGAGGCTTATTATGGCTAGCAAAACCTACCTGGCCATGAGTGATACCGCTAACAAGAGGAGAAATTGCCAAAAAAGTCCAAAAACCTTTCAGCCGTCTTGTTTCTAGACATTAATGGCCCTCCAGTAGAGCAATTTGACCCAAAATCGTTTGTGCTCTCTTGGATGAAAGACCAAAACAGGAAGGTAAGCACAGACAAAGCTAGACAAAACCCTCAAACCCACCATTCTCATCACTGTCTGTTCCAGAGACTGAAAATCCCTAGCCTGTTCCAGTGAGTGAAATTTCTGAGTCTGTTCCAATGAGTGAAGTTCCCGAGTCTGTTCCAGTTGGTGAAATTCCAGAGTCCATTCTAGTGAGAGATATCTCAGAGTCTGTTCCTTTAAATCAATTTCCAGAGTCCGCTCCAGAGGAAGCATTTCCAGAGCCTGTTCCGGAGGAAGCAGTTCCAGAGCCTGTTCCAGAGGAAGCAGTTTCAGAGCTGTCTCTTTCGATCAGTTCTGGTGTTAATCGAAGAGGTGTTTTTTTTATATACGAGACTGTTGCTGCTATGTGTGTTTGGGCCACACACACGTCCACTCCAGCCCCTGAGCGCAATCCCGTGTCGACTTCAGCTCCTGAGCACAGTCTAGTGTCGGCTCCAGCCCTGAGCGCAGTCCAGTGTCAGCTCCAGCACCTAAGCACAGTTCAGTGTCTGCTACAGCCCCAGAGCTATGTCACAACCACGCTCCAGGCCCAGAGGTCTGTCATGAGGTCGCTCCAGCCCCTGAATCTCCACCAGAGTCAGCTCCTCCCCCAGAGCTCGGCCAGGAGTCCCCTCAAGCACCTCCCAAGAAAATTTGGTTACACTTTAGTTTGGGGTCCAGTTCTCACTATAAACTAGTTGCTTATTAGCATGCATAGGATATTAGCTGTTTATTAGTACTTATAAAGGACATATTAATGCCTTATTCTGCATTACCATATTCTACATCCCTTAATCCTATACCAAACCTAAACTTAACAACTACCTTACTAACTATTAATAATCAGTAATTAAGAGTTTATTGAGGCAAAAATCATAGTTAATAGTTAGTCCTCCCTAGCACCCTACACTGCAGGTGCCTCCCTGGATCCCTGAACTGCCTGCACCTACTTGGCTGCCTGAGCTACCGGCGCCTCCCTGATCACTGCCAGCCCTGCCCTGGCTCCCTGAACTGCCAGAATTACCTTGGCTATTGTAACTGTCAGATTCGCCTTGGTCTCTAAGCCCACTTCCACCACATGGATCTGGCCCACCATCCCTCTCCTCGTTCTGCCTCCGGTCCATCACCCTCCTGAACTTTAATTTGAACTTGTTTTGTTCAAATGCCACTGTGTAGCCTCTGGTCTTTATCTTGTGTTAACGTTGCTACCTGGATGTTATCTTCGTTTGTTTACTGGATTATCCCTGACTGTTTTTTGGTTTCTATTAAAATACTAATTAACTGCTCTTCAAGCCTTATCATTCAGGATCAACCAGCCAGCAGGCATGACAGAATAAACGTACTACTATACTACCACTTTAAGTTCACAAACTTGCAAATAAGTCGACAAAACTCAAATGCTCGGATTAGGCCTGACGTGATAAATAATCAGAAAATATATATATCAGTGGCACATGATCCTTCAATAATCATTCTGATATAATGATTTGCTGCTACAAAGTCATCTAAAGCCATCCCATAGCTTAATGTGAGGGACAGAAGAATATTTACATCATTAAATTAAAGTTGATGGAAACTCGTCTTCTCTCAGCAGTCAATCATTCACCGTTCAGGCTCAGCATTCAAAACAGCGTGGCACGTTCGGTTACGACTTCTTTTTTTACAGTGAACTTTTTTTTTTTGTGCCGTGAACTTTTCAATGCGCAATTGTGCAGTGCTATGCACTCTGACTCCATGTTGCTTTAAGCACATCATTATGCACCCGAGATGTGTATAAGCGCTTTGTGCCGCTCTGTTTTGAAGCGTTTCATATTATCATAGGTTTTTGCACAATGAAATATTATTAAAAGCCTATCTTGTTCTGTCATATTCATCATATCTTGTTGCCCCATTAAAAAGCTGCACAATACATGTAAAATAAACATCTTTTAATGTTATATTATTTGTGTAGGCCGCCTATATACAATTATTTACATTCAAATATATCATATCTAATAATACAACTTGTTTTTCATGAATGTATTTTATAAGAACACAAAAAGTAATTTGTACCTTTTTAATAACATGTTCAGATTTTATAAAATGACTGTCCAAAGATTTTTGTTTTCAAGAATTACTTTTTGCTGCTGAACTATACACTCACTAATATATAGGCTATTCTTTTTTTTGTCATAGGTTATGATTATATATTTTTATTCATTTGTTGTTGTCACCACTCTGTTTAGTTTTGTTCATGGACTTTCAGTTTGTTTTCATTTGTCACATTTCTTTGTTCAGTTTCCCGGCACTCATCTGTCCCCATAGTTACAGTCATTATTAGTTTATATGTGTCAGCTATGTCATCTATTTCTCTCGTCAGTGTTCCTACTTAAGTTCTTCCCTTTTCACTCAGTCTTTGTCTGGTCACCGTTATGTTTACATGTGTTGTGCTGTTGCCTGTCTGCCTGCCTTGAGATTGTTTGTGATTAAACTGTTTTGAACTTGATTCATCTGTATCCCTCTTCCTGCCTGCACGCACCTGTGACAGATGACAGGACAAGAAATGGATTATGCAGCAAGATTTCCTGTTGTGGCTCAGAAGAGCCTTGATTTTATTTATTTTTTTTTTTGCACGTTTTTTCCGTCTTGCCATCATTAGCCACTACGACGACAAGACCCTGAAGTCACTGTTCTGGATCTGGGCAAATTACCATCACCCCGTTGACCTCCCAGACACCACCGGTTTGAACTGGAACAAAGCCCTCATCCGGTGTCTGGAGAGCATCTGGTCCCGATCCAGGACACAGCCAGCCCAAGAGCCTGAATCACCTCCATCGACCACGGAGTACTCGTGAGAGTCCCCAGCAGACGGAGCGCTACCACCTGCCATGACGCATCAGCCAGAGCCCGAGAGAGAGAGGACAGAGCCGATCTTGTGGCTTTACCTCCCGCCTTCAACCTCTTTGCATCATCTCAGCCTGTCGACCTGCTGGCTCCGTCTTGGCTCCTCCCACCTTCGACTTCACCAGAGACTCTCAGACTCGCGGCTCAACCGGGTTCTCTTGTCCTCCCGGCTTCCCCTTGGTAAGTCGTCACATCACTTCCGCCACAGACCTGTGGGCCATACGCTGCACTCCGGCCCTCCACCCCTATGGCTGCAGTGGGTTCCTCCTTCCCCTCGGCGTCACCGCTGTCCTCCGTCACACCGGCTTCACCTCAGCCCTCGGGTACTCTGGCTCCATCTTCGACGTTCGTCACTGCGGCATCGCTGAAATTTCTAGAGCCAGCGATGTCGCCAAAGTCCATCGGATCTCCGTCTGCACCTATCAATCTGCCGAGTCTCCGTCGGTCATCCCCCAGATGCCCAGTCACCGCTACACCATGTGGGCTCCTCCCATCCTCGATTTCGCTGTGGGCTGTTGGCACTGGGGAGCTCTGGCTCTGTGCCATCGGCCAAATATCATCTCATCATCCTGTCTTCACCACACCTGTATCCAGTCATCCTGCCATCACCATCCCTTCGCCACATCCTGCCACCATTGCTTCTTTTTTGTCTCCATAGTTACCGTCAATATTAGTTCATGTGTCATCTATTTCCCTTGTTAGTGCTGTGTCTGGAAAAAACCTCAGGTGACGCCTCATTGGAGGCTTTTTTGTCCAGAGGCTAGAGACTACAGGCAGTAGTAGGTGCTAGTTCCGCATGTTTTCAACCTACCCACGGGCGGTGGGATCTCACTCACAGAATCTAAAATGCGCACGGCCGCTCGGGCATTCATAATAGAGTAGTCCGGAGCAAAGTGAGTGTTTTGATTGACTTGATTTGATTTGAACGATTGACACTGCAGCCGTGAATGAGTGCCCTAATTTAAAATTAGTGCCAATCAGTGCCTGTTATTCTTAATGAAAAACACAACAACAAAATGGTACAATGACAAACTCACTTAAATAGGCACTTTTACATTTCCCTTTGAAACCAAATCTTCCGTGATCATCTTGTCATTCAGCTCCTCACTCTCGTGATGAATGAAATTTGACTCCTGCTGCGTTTGTGCTGCGACTCTCATTCAGCTCACACTGTATTGAGCAGACACGTTCAGTTTTTAATTGTGGTGTCTGTTCTCTAACTGAACTAAATTCTATTACTATACAAATGAAAACGACGGTGTCTTGGTGGGCAAGTGATGTAACCAGTTGTTGTCATTCATCCACATGAGCCAAAAATAAATTTTTTGGCTTTTCTCAGTCTAGAAGGCACCAACTTCTAAATTTCAAATTTCATGTTCGAAATTCATATTTCTACTACATAAATTATCCAATTTAAATACACATTCATCTTTCTAGCGGTGAAGTATCACTTTAAGTATCACTTTAAGTCTGCCTTGAGATTGTTTGTGATTAAACTACATTTTGAACTTGATTCATCTGTATTCATCTTCCTGCCTGCACGCACCCATGACAGTTGTTTTATCTATCCTGAAGTAGTGTGTATTTAGTGGATTCTGGATTGTGTTTAACAAATAAAAGAGTGACCAGTAGTTCCACAAACACAGACATATAGAAATTCTATAGTGATAGAAATATATGAATGATACATTTATAACCCTTTTCTTTGGCCAGATTGTTATGATTGTTTCAGTTACTGAACTGAATAAATATTTAAATATTTAAAGGTTATTAAATATATGTTAGCTGTAATCTTACACTGCAAAATGATAACTTACAAAGGATTAAATTCATCACAGTTATTTAATGATCAAAGCACACAGAAAATGTATGACAAAGCCCTAAATCAGACAATTAATCGGCATAATCGTGGGCCGCGGGCAGGCCGGGCCAAGCAGGATTTTACCACCTCCACCTCATTTTGAGCCAGGAAAAGTTATTTTTTTAACCTGCCACTGAAACACCATTGTAATATGCATTTAATTCACCATTGCATAAATTACATAAAACCCACTGGAGAATTAACATGAATTTGACATTCCTACCTGAATGTAGAAAGTTCTTGAGGTAGTAACCAGTTCAAAAAGATTGTCCCTCATCATCAAGTCACTAAAAATATGAATCAATATCAGACATAATTATGGGTAAAATGTTCAAGCATTGAAACTTCACTATCACATGCAGTACAGCTGCATGATGAGAATGCTGTCATTGTTTAATAATGTTTGCTTGTACAATATTATGAAGGGTCTGCCCAAGTCCCAAACCGCGGAACTTTTAGACATTGTGAACTTTGTCACATGTCAAAATTAAGATAAACTTGGCTGCCTGCATATAAATAAAAATATAACAAATGCCATGTTTGCCTGACCTACCCTGACAGCACACATATATCACCATGACATTTGTTCAGTGTGTGTTTTCAACCGGAAGATTCCATTTTTAAAATGTTTTCTCATCTGTAAGATAATGTTAACAGCACTAATGTTTCCTAAGAACGTCATTTGTCAAAAAACAAATGACAAAAAAAAAAAAAAAAACACAAATGAAGCAGTACTGACCTTTGTTTACACTCCTGCACCTTATTTACTTCTTTCAGAGGAACAACTCGTAATGGTTCTCGGTCCTAAAAACAGAGTTTAATTCAGCTAATTAATATTGTCTTCATGTGAATGACTGTATAAGCACTGAGCAAACATTCCAGCCGCGCTGAGTGCGTGGAGAGAGGAAGTACAGGCCTGAGCAGGATGCTGCAGCGAGCATAGGCCTGTGATTATCAGCCCTGAAATAGCCTTTATTGACATCTACTGTATGATTTAGACTTTGACCAAGCCTTGTTCCTGCCTACAATTTGCCTGCCCTTCTCTCACACACACACACGTTTTGTTTTCATGTTTTATGGGGACTTTCAATAGACAATGATTTTTATACTCTACAAACTGTATATTCTATTCCCTTACCCTTACTAACCCTACCCATCACAGAAAATATTCTGCATTTTTACATTTTCAAAAAACATCACTTAGTTTGATTTACAAGCTCTTCTCCTCATGGGGACCAAAAAATTTCCCCACAAGGACAAGGAATTCAGATATTAAAATGTTGTCCCTATAATGTAAGGTTTACCAGGTCACACACACACACACACACACACGCACGCACGCGCACACACACACACACACACACACACACACACACACACACACACACACACACACACACACACACACACACACACACACACACACACACACACACTGCATCAGTGGCTTCCTGTGCTCTTTCTGAAGCTGTAACAAGTTCTTGTCACCCAAGATGTCACAGTTAATGTCTTTGTCTATGTTGTTTTACAATTATAATACTTCATCACCACATATCGCAGTCCATTAGCTTTTACTTATGATGTAAATCTGAAATCTGGTCACGGTTTGGTTCAGTTTGATTTAATTTAATTCACTTATTTCTGTATGATTTCTGAAAGTTTCACAATTGAACAAAGGTCAAGAATACCATTCTGGATATTAAAAAAAATATATATATATCTTTAAACATTTCTTGTTGTCAAAACGTATCATGTAGTACAGATATTGCTACACTATTTACACCGTGGTAGATATGTTTGCACAGTATAACTGCTTTACATTATTTACAGATGGACTGCTATGTGATCATAGCTAAGTGTTTATCAAGTATTTTACAATGAACAAGCAATATAGTTAAAATGTATGAACAAATTGGATTTATTCATGATACATACTGTATATAAACCAGGTTATGTATTTAAAATGCATTCAGTTTATTAGTACTATAACAGAAATTGCACCTGTTTTATTTATGTATGACTGACAAATATATCACATTAAGCTTATTAGTTTATGTTAAAATGGGTGGAAATCGTATTATGCAATTCAACTACATAAATCTACAATTTAGGCCTAAATATTTTTGGTCCACCTTTATATTAGGTCCTTAACTACTATGTACTAACATTTAAATTAATAATTTGATTCAATGCGCTTATTGTGTAATTTTTTTTTTTTTACTGGTTTAAATGCATAAAAAGATACCATACATATGTAGTACCTCTCCCATGTTGTCAAGTTAAATGAAATGTTGCACTTTTTGCAATTCGAATTTTCTAAAAATATTATAAAATGTTTCTTTATGTTCTTTAAAGTCCTCATGAAATAAAAATTGATCCTATTTACTTTGTTAGCACATATTAAAGGTCTTAGGGTGAACAATTAATCCGTGCAAGTTAATACACAGAAAAAAAATTGTTTGTCATGGTAATCTTTAATCAAAATCTGAAAAGTAACTTCCGGTCTGGAAACGGTGTTCCTTCTCAGATGATGTCAGTTTGACGGCTTAGGTTAGAAAATGCTTAACCACTTCCCTCCAACCGTTAGTCTGCTATGAGCGCAAGATAAAGAGGAGAAGCGCTGATGTGAAACCCTGCCCTCGATTCAATTTTCCGTTTCACTTGGAAATACGTCACAGCACTGAAGAAAACTCACTTGCTACTTCTGGTTCACTGGGACTTTAAACAATTCTGTGAAATTAATCAAATATGGTTTAAATCTGTTTTTTTGTATGAAATGTATTGTTTATTGATCTCTTTTTAATAATATTCGAGAGCTTCACGTCATTTGGAGCGACCACTCATCATGTGGTGCGACAAATAATAGCAATAACTGTATTAAATTAATACACGTTGAAATAGGAATCACTGATACAGAACGCTTAAGTGAATGGTATTTTTAAAACATTTTTATCAGTTTCATGCAATTTACAAGAAAAATAAGTCTGTTAACTACATTTAAGAAGGCAACTCTGAAATTAAAAACAAAAATGTGAGATCATCTTTTGCAAAAACTCAAAACAAATGCTAAAATGCTAAAAAAAAAATGTTAAGCATGTTAAGGAATAAATTAATTTTAAGATAAATCACGGTCACACCACATGACATTTTTAAGGCCACGGCCAATTCATCTAGATGTAAAATCACTTCATTTGGAATTTTAATATGAATTTATGTGTACACAACATTCTTAATGTTTGAACAATTGCAATAGATATTATTTTTTGTATAATAATTGAGCCTCCCTTACAACTTAACCCACCCTTAAACCTAACCATACCACCACACCTGTCCCTAACATTGCTCATATCTCACCGCAGCAACAGCAAAAGTGTTTGCTGTGTGCAATACAATAATACACCTAATATAAAGTGTGACTTTTTTTTTTGGGAGTTTTCACTGTCAGAGGCAGAAGATCAGTCTCTGCTATTTTTAACTTCATGGGAATAAAAAGAATTAGGCTACTATAAATATGTGGGAAATAACGTTTGTCAAAAAACTTTCAACAGGAAGTTGTGTGTTTGAACAGTGGAACGACTCTCCATTGTTCTGCCCCCTCAGTCAAAACAATTTATAACCGTTAACCAGGATTTTAAACCACTACAGCCAAAAAGTGAGCCAATGATGCTTCCCTCATCAGACAAGAAGACATGGCAGTCACTTTATTTGAGAGGAACCGTACGTCATATGCCAAACAAATGTCCACCCATCCGTACTCCCCAACCCTTTACCCATAGGTAAGTCATTCACAATGTTAAAAAGCAGGGCTTCATAACCTAGGGTTGAAATTGGAGTTATTCAATATATGGAATTGGAAAGTGGCCTTGACCTGTTTAATACACATTATGTAATTGAATTATAGCATAAAAGTCTATTTATACAGTTGGTGCCTATTTATAGTTAGTTTTATTTGCATGTTTTTTTTTCAAAAGCAACTTCTTAACATACTAAAAAGATATTACAACAAACAAAAATTAAATGTAATATTTGGTCCCACTTAATAGCAGGTGTCTTTAAAGGAATAGTTTACATTTACTCAACCTAGTATTGTTCTAATGCAGTGCTCCGTTCTTTCTTTTTCAGACCACAAAAGGATAATAAAAAAAAAAATGTCCTGCCAATGTAATGGCAGTGATTAGTGACCAGCATCAAGTTTAAAAAAAAAAGATCCACAAGAATCACAGAATGATCCCATGCAACGCGTCATATATTCCAAGTGTTCTGAGTGTATATGATAGGGTTTGGTGAAAAACAAACTGAAATTTAATGTATTTTAAGAATATCCTGACCTTGCCCTGTTGGTCTGTGCACGACTGCGCATTCACGAGACAAGTTTCAAGTTTCAAGTTTATTTGTCATTACACATGTACAAGTACAGTATAACGAAATGAAGTTTGGAGCAAGCCTCCGGGCCGCAGCCGATTATTCAGGCGCCGCCACACGCTCTCCAGAAATACAAGAATGCAGTTTAGCAAGCATTACATATCTCTATTATCGCCGTAGTTCACTCCGAAAAAAATCAAGATTAATAAAAACTCAACATGTAATACAACTCCTAGAAATCTCAAAAAAGTATTTGTGTACTTTCTGCACCGAGTTAAATATCTCTGGACCGGAACTATGGTTGTCAGATGATGGTCAGAATAATAGCTGACAGATGTGAATGCGGCAGCTTTTCTTGTTTTGCGACAAACACAACAGCTAAATTCACCTAGAACACAGACTGTAACTTATGTTGCGTTTTTTTATAAATCTTGATTTCTCATAAACTGTGCTTTTTCTGAAGTCGGAGTGAACTAAGGTGCAAATAGAGTGTCATGAGCGCCGTGAACAGAAGACCAACGGCCAATGTCAGGATTTTTGTTAAATAATACATACTTTTTTTTTTTTTTTTTTTCAACAAACCCTGTTGTATACCCCCAACACTTAGAACATACAACACGTGTCACATGGGATCCTTCTGTGATACTTTTCCATCTTTTTTTTTAAATCTTGATGCTGGTCACTATTCACTGCCATTATATCCTGAACACGAGTGGGTCCAAAAAAGAAAGAAGGGCAAATGGCTTTAGAACAACACCAGGGTGACTTAACAATGACTTAATCTTCATTTTAGGGTAAACTATCCGTTAACTACTGTACTTACATAAAAAAATTATTGTTTGTTACAATGTAGTAACTGTGTTCATGTTGTAGAACACTAAATCTGCATTCAGATTTAGCTACTATTGAGGTGGAATGGTTCAAATGTAATTAAATGTAGGTATGTATATGCCCAATAAGTACTTTGCATTAAATATATATATAAGATATAGATTGAGTGACCGAGTGTATTATCTGCATTCAGATTTAGCATTTTCCTTCAGGTCAGTCCTATGTTCATAATAAAAAAATGTAATGTCTGCTGCGATATCTTGTCTTTTAACAGTTAATGAGTTTCCCTGTGTCCTGACACTGACAGCGCTAGTCAAAGCATTTGTCAGTTGCATCTTGTTCCGTGTTCACAACAAGTTTCAGTCCTTTCAATATAAAAGTCTTTGCTACTGACTGACTCACTCGTAAAGACAGTGTTTGCCACCATCTAATGGCGTAATAATGTAACTTCTGTTGCTGTTCACAGTCAGGGACAACTTTTTTCCAGCGGAAGGAAGCTTTTAGTGATTTTACTTCATGAAAGTTGCATTGATACATATTTTTTGGCTTTAATATGTGTATTGTGTGGTAACCCTTTCCGCTTCGCATCCAAGCGGCAACCTCCCTCAGTTTCTCTTGAAGCCAATACGGAAGTGACTTAAACTGGAATTCATCGACTGGCGGCTAGGGACAGGCTCCAAAAGGGAGCAGAATCTCATTAAGCACCATGTTAAAATACCCAACTTTACAGCAGAATTCTTCATGACAACTGTGAGGGGGGTGAATTTTTTTATAACTCATTCGTTTACATTATATAAAGCCTTAAAGTTCTGCATAATTAAGGGCGTGGCCACTTTGAGTGACAGGTGTATAGCCGTTAATCCGCTGTCTGTTAGTCATCACGTCACCTCAGCTCCAGCCACGTCCCACCTCTTTGCTCATTTTCTGTTATCCGGGAGTGACGTACGATGACGCGCTGCCAAGATGGCAACGGCCAGCTCGACCCTACTTTACGCTTCAGAACTGCTCTTCAGAATCCTATGGGTGAAATCACGGATACTACGTCCATATTTTTTTACAGTCTATGTTCGCATCTTGCCTAACAACACCCTTCAGCCGTGACTTATTCACAATACACCACAGCCTCTCGTACATTATTGCTTACATATAAAATCTATCAAAATATTTTAAAACTTAATTATTTTTGTTTCTAAATATAATTTCTAAGTTGACCAAAATTCTGATGAAATTTAAAAGGGAGATGTGCTTCCTGTGTAGTCCTAAAGTAATCGCCACTAATGCAGACATGTTTAGACACTGACTGACTGTTAACACAGCAAGAGGAATTCATAACACTGGGAACAAGTTCAAACAACCACCCAAGCACGCGCACACACGTACGCACACACACACACACACACTATAGCCTCCACTAGACTTTCACTCCCACATGAGTCACTGGTCTAATTCTGGGGACACATGAAAATATGCTTCATTGCTGAAATGTGATTTGACACAGGATCAGATGGCATGAACAATACATAGGCCGGACTTTCACTTATCAGATGGGAGCTTACAGACGGGCTCACGGACACACAGGTGCAAAACACAATGAAAACAAAGAGTCAAACAGGTCAATGGGTTCTAGCAGCATTCAAGGACGCAGGGCTCTGGAGACATGAAGGAGGAGGTAGCAAGAGAGAGACTGACCATTTCTGATTTAAAGTAGCTGAGTGCATTGTCATCTAACATGAAGTATCTCCTCTTCCAGGTTTTCATCTACAGAAAGACAAAAAGACGCCTCAGTTATAAAAACTATAAACAGAATTTAAAGGCATGTAAGCAGTATGATTATGCATTTGACACATGACAGATGTTCATTTTGGACACTGCAGCAAGGCTGTTAAAACCAGTCGTTTTAATAAGAATCCACACAATCAGGAGCTTTTTGATAGTTTATACTTTCTTAGCAAGTAAGATTCTTTTTAGTTTCATTCTAAAAATGTCACCTTAATATGGAAGCTTGTTTCATACCACAGAATAAAAAGTTTTAAAAGATAATTTACTTTTTATCTTACAATTAAGTAGATAAAACAGAGGTGTCAAAAGTATTCACATTCATTACTCAGGTAGAAGTATAGATAATAGGGTTTTAGGAACTAAAAAATAGATACTAGAAAGACTTCTGCAGAAGTTGAAGTATCAACTCAAGCTTTTTACTCAAGTAAAAGTGTAAAAGTACTGGTTTCAAAACTACTTAAAGTATAAAAGTAATGTAAGGAAAAAAATGCCATTAAGGACAAAAGCTTAGGCCACACCACACACAACATAATGACTATAATGTTATATTAAAAAGTTATATTAAAATGTTAATGTTGAAACATTTGGGATGCACTAGGCTACCTGTTTCAGCCGCATATATGCCAATTGAAAATGAATGCATTTTAGTACAATGCAAATACATTAAAGAACCATATATGTTAGGGGTGGCACGGTACATGAAAAAACATCCAAACCGTTCGGTTCGCTTGTCTCGGTTCGGAGCGTGTGCATCGCACGGTTCAACGCATGCGCAACGTAGCTTTGTGCCCATATGTTACCTCAGACAGTGGGTGTCCTTTTTGCGCGAAATAAGAGGTGTGTGTGGACATACAGTAAAAGACAGTAAAAGTGGAGTGCTGCAGGTCACGTCACGTGTAGGAATGGCAAGTGGGAGAGATAAGGAAGACTGCTCTGAATTGGAGGATGCACCAGCGTCGTATAACACTGGCTTCACACCGCACGCACAAGCAGTGCATTGGCAGGGCAGAAGCAGTGCGTATGGAGAGCGGAAGCGGCGGCGTTTGTCTCACGTAGCTGAACCGCGGCTCGTGTATTGCAAATACAGACGAATATTGTCCATTCTGTCACATTTTCCGGTGTTCTCCGACCCCTGTCTGTCTCGTTTGATTTATGATGGGCAGCATATATCTGCTGCAAATGCGACCGTGTTCCCCTCTGTCCCATAAAGTCATGATTGCGTGATATAAAGTCACAATTGCGTGTTATAAAGTTGCAATTAACTTGCAATTGCGTGATATAAAGTTATGATTGCGTGATATAAAGTCACAATTGCGTGTTATAAAGTCATGATTGCGTGATATAAAGTCACAATTGCGTGTTATAAAGTCATGATTGCGTGATATAGTCGCAATTGCGTGTTATAAAGTCATGATTGCGTGATATAGTGTCGCAATTGCGTGTTATAAAGTCATGATTGCGTGATATAAAGTCGCAATTGCGTGTTATAAAGTCATGATTGCGTGATATAAAGTCACGATTGCGTGTTATAAAGTCATGATTGCGTGATATAAAGTTGCAACTGCGTGATATAAAGTCACAATTGTGTGTTATAAAGTCATGATTGCGTGATATAAAGTTGCAATTAACTCGCAATTGCGTGATATAAAGTCATGATTGCGTGATATAAAGTCACAATTGCGTGTTATAAAGTCACAATTGCGTGTTATAAAGTCATGATTGCGTGATATAGTCACAATTACGTGTTATAAAGTCATGATTGCGTGATAAAGTTGCAATTGCGTGTTATAAAGTCATGATTGCGTGATATAAAGTTGCAATTGCGTGTTATAAAGTCATGATTGCGTGATATAAAGTCACAATTGCGTGTTATAAAGTCATGATTGCGTGATATAAAGTTGCAATTGCGTGTTATAAAGTCATGATTGCGTTATATAAAGTTGCAATTAACTCGCAATTGCGTGATATAAAGTCATGATTGCGTGATATAAAGTCACAATTGCGTGTTATAAAGTCACAATTGCGTGTTATAAAGTCATGACTGCGTGATATAAAGTTGAAATTGCGTGTTATAAAGTCATGATTGCGTGATATAAAGTCGCAATTACGTGTTATAAAGTCATGATTGCGTGATATAAAGTCGCAATTGCATGTTATAAAGTCATGATTGCGTGATATAAAGTCATGATTGCGTGATATAAAGTTGCAATTGCGTGTGATAAAGTCATGATTGCGTGATATAAAGTTGCAATTGCGTGTTATAAAGTCATGATTGCGTGATATAAACTGGCAATTACGTGTTATAAAGTCATGATTGCGTGATATAAAGTCGCAATTGCGTGTTATAAAGTCATGATTGCGTGATATAAACTGGCAATTACGTGTTATAAAGTCATGATTGCGTGATATAAACTGGCAATTACGTGTTATAAAGTCATGATTGCGTGATATAAAGTCGCAATTGCGTGTTATAAAGTCAGAATTTATTAACTTAAACATTTTTTTTTTTTATTTAATCTAAATATTTAATAAACTATTTAGTATGTCAGGCTTCACAGAGTTAAGGGCACATCATCATTTCATGCATTCTGCACTTTTTACTTACCACGGCTCCCTGTTTGACACAATATCCGGCTTTTATGACCGACTGGTCCTGGTTACTTCGGCTCAGGTAATACGGCAGCGGACCATGAGGTTTCCTCAGCCCACTCCTGTCTGCACCGTTCTGACCTTCGCCCTTTTCCTGAGAGTCAGTGCAATGCAACATATAAAAAAATCCATCTTTTTTTTATTCAAATGTGTTACATTAGCTACTTTAGTACTGATACTATAAAAACACAAATATGAATACATTAGGTATATAGTAAGTATATAAATGTGCAAATCATTAATTTCCATGATGCATATCAAAGTATAAACCAGTGTTATTTTTAAGTTTTTATTTTAGTTTAATTTATGTCTTGAATTTGATTTTATTTTTATATTTTTAGTTTTCATGTTAATTTTTTGTCAGTTTTTATGTGCTTTTGTCAATTTATGTGCTTTTGCTTTATAGGTTTAATTGATTTTACATTTTTTGTTTTAGTTTTTATTTATTTCCAGTTAATAATTTTAGTGCTTCAACTTAAACTTATTTAATGTTTATATTTTCTTTTATTTCAATTAACAGAAATGTTTTAATAGTTTTATTTTTAGACTTTACGATAATAACCCTGGTATAAACTGCTGTGTGACCTGTGTTGTGGTGATGATGGGCACTCCAGCGATGATCTCGGTCTTGTAGGACACTTGTTTCGTGACACCCGGTGTGTCCACACATGCTTCTGCTGTATTATGAGACACCTGCTCGCCTGACTTCGGCACCTGGAGAAGAACAGAGGAAACACAAACCAGCCTAAATGAACAGACTTGTGTGAGGCATTATCTTAATTTTTCTTTAATCACCCATTTTTCCTCCTTCTAACACATCAACTTTGAGGACAAAATGTTCACTTGCTGCCTCATATATCCCACCCAATAACAGGTGCCGTGATGAAGAGATAATCAGTGTTATTCACTTCAGTAATAATAGTATTTAGCAAAGTTTGTAATGCTTTTTTTATGTTATTGGAATAAAAATCCTGAAATTTAGACTAGATAAAACTAGATTTTTTTCCTCTCAGTTAAATTAATAATTTGTCCTGGTCCAGCAGATACAGTGATAATCCGGCTGCTAGTAAACATCGACTGACATTAGCAGCATCTGTGAGGATGGCAGTAAATCATTCACTGCCTTTAGGCTAAAAACACTTCAACTGATCAATACACCATCACTACACGTGCTGGCTCTGACCCAAAACAAACTGTCAGTTGTAATCATCTTAACATCTTAGCATTCAGTGGTGAAAAGATGCATCATAACACTGCCATTAACATTCAAAACAATGGTATTAGCAGCAGGGAAATTATGATTTGACATATGAATATTTTGATTATGCATGCAGCATAAATGTCCTAATGTGTTTGCGGTAAGATGACTAAGCCAATATTGACTTCCCGTGCCCAAAACAAGGCATCTGCCATCGAAAGAAAGGACTGCTGGGACGGCACTGTCCTGCAGCACTTCACAGACTTCAAATCAGCTCATCTGACGTAGTTACCGTAAACTCTAACGTTAGTGTGAAGACACAACTCGCCGTAGCTTTGCTGAGCGCGCTTCTCACACACACACAGCACGAGAGTCTTACATACCACGCAAAATCGACGCGCTACATGTAAACCATATTCTTTGTTGTATTTTCCTGTCAAAATACCAGAGTTCATTTAGAATTATTCAGCTTTTAAGAACAAGCAGAAGATATGCCGTTTTTTTCAGTAGAGGGCGGGACTGATGCGCAAAACGGCAATCTCATTGGCTAGTGCTCATCTTTTCCTGTCGCTGTTTTGATTTCAGCAAATCAGTTTGAGTGAATGCTGTCAACGTGATTAATATTCATGAACCCAGCAGCCCATCAATCCTTAGTGCGCTGTATATTGTTATTAGTAGTAGAATTAGTAGTAGTAGTAGTATTATCTTTTAATAATATAATTACTATTATCTATTTTTATTACAGAAACACTGAAATGACCAACAATATTTTAAGCACCACCACCAGTCCAAAGTTCAGTTAAATTACAAATATGCATTCATACATGGTTACCCACAGTTTTAGTTCTAATTACTAAAGTTATATCATTAAATAGTGCTTGATTATAATATCATAACATAGTCTAATGCTTGATTGACTGATATTGAGAGTGTACGTTCAGATATTTAAAAAGCTGTGCCATTTTACAAAAATATTGATACATTTGGTGGAGCATATATATTAGTATAAAAGTATAATATAAGTATATCAGTCTGGCATGTCATCTGTCATTACATCATTTCCATGTCACTGCGCATAACTTTTCAGTTTCAGTTTCCAATCCAATCATTTCCTATCAAATGGATTAGAAAAGGTTTAAACCATCCCTTATAATTGGATTTGGCAAATTCATCTCAATTAGCGTGGTTACACGTGACTTTTTTTATTCTGACTGTGCTACTAGTCCGATTACAAACAGGGTTTGTAATGTTAGGTCCATGTAAACACAGCTAATAGGGGGTGTGAACTGATTTCATTCATGTCAATAACAACTCACTGCTTTTCGATTAAATTCCAAAGCAAATTTTGGCATTTGAGCACAGTTCTACTACACACATATACATATATATATATATATATATATATATATATATATATATATATATATATATATATATATATATATACACACACACACTCACCTAAAGGATTATTAGGAACACCATACTAATACTGTGTTTGACCCCCTTTCGCCTTCAGAACTGCCTTAATTCTACGTGACATTGATTCAACAAGGTGCTGAAAGCATTCTTTAGAAATGTTGGCCCATATTTATAGGATAGCATCTTGCAGTTGATGGAGATTTGTGGGATGCACATCCAGGGCACAAAGCTCCTGTTCCACCACATCCCAAAGATGCTCTATTGGGTTGAGATCTGGTGACTGTGGGGGCCATTTTAGTACAGTGAACTCATTGTCATGTTCAAGAAACCAATTTGAAATGATTCGAGCTTTGTGACATGGTGCATTATCCTGCTGGAAGTAGCCATCAGAGAATGGGTACATGGTGGTCATAAAGGGATGGACATGATCAGAAACAATGCTCAGGTAGGCCGTGGCATTTAAACGATGCCCAATTGGCACTAAGGGGCCTAAAGTGTGCCAAGACAACATCCCCCACACCATTACACCACCACCACCACCACCAGCCTGCACAGTGGTAACAAGGCATGATGGATCCATGTTCTCATTCTGTTTACGCCAAATTCTGACTCTACCATCTGAATGTCTCAACAGAAATCGAGACTCATCAAACCAGGCAACATTTTTCCAGTCTTCAACTGTCCAATTTTGGTGAGCTTGTGCAAATTGTAGCCTCTTTTTCCTATTTGTAGTGGAGATGAGTGGTACACGGTGGGGTCTTCTGCTGTTGTAGCCCATCCGCCTCAAGGTTGTGCGTGTTGTGGCTTCACAAATGCTTTGCTGCATACCTCGGTTGTAACAAGTGGTTATTTCAGTCAAAGTTGCTCTTCTATCAGCTTGAATCAGTCGGCCCATTCTCCTCTGACCTCTAGCATCAACAAGGCATTTTCGCCCACAGGACTGCCGCATACTGGATGTTTTTCCCTTTTCACACCATTCTTTGTAAACCCTAGAAATGGTTGTGCGTGAAAATCCCAGTAACTGAGCAGATTGTGAACCGGCCTGTCTGGCACCAACAACTATGCAACGCTCAAAATTGCTTAAATCACCTTTCTTTCCCATTCTGACATTCAGTTTGGAGTTCAGGAGATTGTCTTGACCAGGACCACACCCCTAAATGGATTGAAGCAACTGCCATGTGATTGGTTGATTAGATAATTGCATTCATGAGAAACTGAACAGGTGTTCCTAATAATCCTTTAGGTGAGTGTGTGTATATATATATATATATATATATATATATATATATATATATATATATATATATATATATATATATATATATATATATATATATATATATATATATATATATATATATATATATATATATATATATATACTAGATACTGATACCACTTTTTCCTGAACGAATCTGAAACCAATTTTAGTACTTGCCAATACCAAGTACCGATACCTGTATTTTCATTGCGTTTTTAATTTTTAAAAATATTGGGCAGAGAAACCAAAAGAATATGAATCAAATTAAGCCGGGTACACACTGTGCGATTTTGACCACAATTTGGCCGTCTGAGACAAATTTTGCAAATCCTAAAAGATTCCTCTGATCCTAGGCTAAAATCTGAAGTATTTGATCGTTAGTTTGACATGTTCACTGGCAGCCGATTAATGACCGCTTCGATCAAATTTTACCTAATTTTTCTCGACAACCGTCAAATTATCCTCATTTTTCAAGACAAACTATGACCAAAATGAGCGCTAGAGATTTCTTTGTAGCCACCATTTCAATCCCACGTGTAATGCAGCTCACTGTCACTGAACGCGTCATTCATTGACGATATAAAACTCCGGAAGAGTTTTCATGTGTGTGTCAGTTTTGGCGCGCCCAAACTATTGTACAGTTTGACATGAATGACAACTAAGATCTTACAGTGTGACATGGCTTAAAGCGGGGATCGTAAAGGACTATTATAAATCGCACAGTGTGTACTCGGCTTTAGTTGGTTTAACAAATAAAAAAATATATTTCCTTCACTTATTTCCATGCCTAATTATATGCCTTTTAAAATGTATTGTAGGAGCTACTGTTACTTTCACTGTTCATATTATTGCTTTATCATATTTAGAGATGCTCCATATTTAGAGATGTCTTTTGTTGTTAGATTCGTTGACGTCCTTCGGATGAGACGTTAAACAGAGGTCCTGACTATCTATGGTCATTAAGGTCCTGAGGTCCTGACTCTCTGTGATTAAATCCCATGGCACTTCTCGTAAAGAGTAGGGGTGTAACCCCGGTGTCCTGGCCAAATTCCCTCCATTGGCCCTTACCAATCATGGCCTCCTAATAATCCCCATCCACTAAACTGGCTTTATCACCCTCTCTCCTCTCCACCTATCACTGGTGTATGGTGAGCGTACTGGTGCCGTTGTACTGTGGCTGCCGTCGCATCATCCAAGTGGATGCTTCACACTGGTGGTGGTTGAGGAGAGACCCCTGTCATGAGTGTAAAGCGCTTTGGGTGTACAGTAGTTCATATGAAAGCGCTATATAAATACCTCATTCATTCATTCATTCATTCATTCATTAAAAATCTCAGGATGTCCTTTGATAAAGAGTAGGGGTGTAACCCCGGCATCCTGGCCAAATTTGCCCATTGGCCTCTGTCCATCATGGCCTCCTAATAATCCCCATATATACTGATTGGCTTCATCACTCTGTCTCCTCTCCACCAATAAACTGGTGTGTGGTGGGCGTTCTGGCACAATATGGCTGCCGTCGCATCATCCAGGTGGATTCCATGTAAAGCGTTTTGAGTGCTTAGAAAAGCGCTATATAAATATAACAAATTATTAATTATTATTATTAGATTAACATTGAGGACAAAAACAGCAGTAGATTTATTAGACTGCTGTCCCTTTCACAAGGCAAGTATCCTTGTGCAACATAACCGACTATGTTTCACAAGGATACTTGCCTATACCGGCATTTTGACATAATTTTTGTGAATTTGAAAGAAGACTTGAAAGAGAACTCAATTCAATGGGCTATTCACACTCTGTCTGTGAGGCAGCTTTGGATGTTTGCACACAGAAAACTTCTTGAAAACATCATGTGATTACCGCCTTCCTGTAATAATGTAGGGAACCACTTGTTATACATAAATCATGTAACAGTCGTACTGTATGCATCATTCTATGGTGGTTAAGCAGTGAGTTATATCAATGTATTGGAAACGCACCCCTGGTTAGTAAGAGGAATCTGATCCAAGGTCAGGGACTCACTGTGATTTTGGTGGCGTTGTTGAGTGCACTGACCCACTCCACTAAATCCTGCTTATCATTGGCCTGCAAGTAAAACTTCCTCATTCCAGCGTTGATGACTGTGGGAAGACACACAGATTTATAATTAAACAATCTGGAGGTGTTGATATAATTACATTATTGTGGCATAATGGATTGGGCAACATGTCGGTCAGACAGTCTCTTCCTCTTTTAAGTGTGTACTTTTAGGCCTGAATAATTGTGCTTTCACACTAGCACTTTTAGAGCGCACCTGGGTTTGTTTGACAGCAAAGTTTGGTTCATTTCGGATGATGTCAATGCTGTTTAACAAACTTGCCCACCAGGGTTAGTAGTCAACTAAAACTAAACCAATAAAACTGTTACTTGAAAGAAAATAAACTTTAACTGAAATAAAACAAAAACTTAATTTAAACTTATTTTATTTAAGCTATTTGCCAAGGCAAAATTTCTCAGTTTAACTTGACTTATAACTTATAAAATTAAGTAAGGCTGGAATTTGGTGCTAAGCACATTTCAGAGCACACATAAAACTCATTTAATACTGGCATGCAAAAAAGCTAATTAAATCACCTGTGATATCAAGACATACATTACAAATATTACAACATAATAGCATGCCATAATGCCGGCATACTGTCTTACTACATAATAAAAGTATGGCCTTCCATTCGACCATTAGTGGACTGTGAAGTGGACTTCAGAGGGTATTCCGCCATCTTAAGTGAGATTCCAATCCAAAGGGAGCGAACATGTTCAGTTCGAAGGGCACTGCGAAAGGCGTAGGGAAGAAGGGAACATCGATACATCACTTCACAAGAAGTGGAGTAAAAATCACCCAACTGTCATTGCGCGTCGCATCACCTATCTCAACTGACGATGAAGCAGAGCCGTTAGAGGAGTTTCTAAACAGCTCTGTGTTGGAGGAGTTTACGTATGCATTTGAATATTCATAGTTATTATACAAACTACAGTATTTATAAATGGTTATGGCAATAACTGTTACATTCGCATATTATATTTTATGAATATGTAAACAAATTAAAAGTGTTTGCGAAGCAGCTGAGGGCTGTCATTTTTTTATATATTTTACTTTATTTATCTCAGGAATGTTTACTATGCAGCTGCACTTGGGAAAGAAAGCGCACGAGATGAGAGAATGTAAGATGTAAGATGTAAGAATACATTTATACACAGTTAACCAAATCAAAATGTATTTTCATATTGAATGACAGGTGCTTCAAATCTGTTCATAGTCAATACAGGTATATGTAAACTTATGGACAATGTTTTGATTGTATTTTTAGATACATACTGTATGTTTTGTAAATGTACATGCTTATTATATGGTTTTAAATTTGAAAGTAAAGTAAATTACAATATTAATTTATTTTATATCATAATCTGCACGACCCCCATTTGACGTTGCAGGGCGTTCCAAATGAGCGATTATTGTCAGCGAAGTCCACTTCAACTGATATATCATGCTCAGGGAGTATGAAGCAGTGAACAGTGCATAGGGACCCCGTCGAAAGGAACGCACCCATACACTATACTGCCAAAAAAATCATTGAATTCAGGTGTTCTAATGGCTTCCATAGTCACAGGTGTATAAAAATCAAGCACTTAGGCATGCCGACTGCTTCTACAAACAATTGAGAAAGAATGGGTCGCTCTCAGGAGCTCAGTGAATTCAAGTGTGGTACTGTGATAGGTTGCCACCTGTGCAATAAGTCCAATCGTGAAATTTCCTCACTACTAAATATTCCACGGTCAACTGTTAGTGGTTTTAAAAAAAAAAAAAGTGGGAGCAATTGGGACCAGCAACTCAGCCACAAAGTAGTAGGCCACGTAAAATCTCTGTGATGCGGGGTCAGCGCATGCTGAGGCGCACAGTGCGCATAAGTCGCCAACTTTCTGTAGAGACATCCAAACTTTGTGTGGCCTTCAGATTAGCTCAAGAACAGTGCGTAGAGAGCTTCATGGAATGGGTTTCCATGGCTGAGCAGCTGCATCCAAGCCTTACATCACCAAGTACAATGCAAAGCGTCGGATGCAGTGGTGTAAAGCACGCCGCCACTGGACTATAGAGCAGTGGAGATGTGTTCTCTGGAGGGATGAATCACGCTTCTCTGTCTGACAATCCGATGGATGAGTCTGGGTTTGTCGGCTGCCAGGAGAACGGTACTTGCCTGCATTGTGCCTAGTGTAAAGTTTGGTGGAGGGGGGATTATGGTGTGGCGTTGTTTTTCAGGGGTTGGACTTGGCCCCTTAGTTCCAGGGAAAGGAACTCTTAATACGTCAGCATACCCAGACATTTTGGGCAATTTCATGCTCCCAACTTTGTGGGAACAGTTTGGGGATGCCCCTTCCTGTTCCCACATGACTGCGCACCAGTGCACAAAGAAAGGTCCATAAAGACATGGATAAGCGAGTTTGGTGTGGAGCAACTTGACTGGCTTGCGCAGAGTCCTGACCTCAACCCAATAGAACAGCTTTGGGATGGATTAGAGCGGAGACTGCGAGCCAGGCCTTCACATCCAACATCAGTGCCTGACCTCACAAATGTGCTTCTGTTGAAGCGGTTATAGCTGCAAAGGGTGCCAACTCCATATTAAATCCTTCAGATTAAAAATGGGATGCTATTAAAGTTTATGTGCATGTAAAGGCAGGTTTCCCAAAACTTTTGGCAATATAGTGTACTTAACATTACAGAATGAAAAAGAGCAGTTTTCACTGCAGCTAAATCACTCCAGGAGGGTCGAAATAAGGTCCCAATAACTCCCAAAACTCAAGTGTATGATTGTCTCTGGCTCTGATCTCAGAAACAATAGCTGGGTTCAGGGGTCATGGTCTAACATGCCCCCTGGTTGCCCTTCCTTCTCCACACTGTATCCTCTGAGAAACATGGAGAGAGAATCGCTTGCTCACCGAAGCAGAACTCAGCCTTTGGCCGCAATTTGGTGGCATCGCTAACCTTTAATGACAAAATAAGAGCAGATTAATAACACACATGCACACACATCTAAAAGGTGACTACATAATTTTCCACTATAAAAACATTATGCTTCTAAAGGATAGATCGGTTTGTACGTGTACTAAGGTGTAATATTTGCCTGAAATGTATCTTTTTTTGGAAAATGTATCTGTGTTAATTATTGTCAAATACTTCATTTTAATCAATTCAATCAAAAATATGTGTAAAAAGAAATCTTTGATGCAACGTGAGTAGATCTAAATGTAATGCCACAATTAATACTTTTCATTAATCTTCACATTTCACTCTAATTGCGACAGCTGTAATACATTTATTTTAATAGTACAGGGGCATTTCTTGACCCCTTATCTTGAATTTAGGGGACAGTTTTGTTGGATATAATAGTTCTCGGAACTGTGAATTTGCACTGTCCATGGAGCGGACCTGTTTACATTTCACTGCCGGTTGTATATTCTGTATATAACTGTGTATGTGACAAATAAAACTCTTGAATCTTGAATCTTGAATCACAAGTAAAAAGTTCTGCTCAGATGATGTGTCGAGAACAAGTTGCGAGAACACGCAAACCAGGGCTGCGAGAACTTTTTTCTCTGTTCTTGCGGCATATGTAACGGCTTAAGAGTGAACCTCCTTATGGCAGTCGGTTCAGATCGGATTACGACTAATTTTATCCCGAGGAGAAAATTATGAATATGAACACGTAGAAAAGTCATAGCACACATTTTCTGCACAATTTGAAGTATCATTCATGTCTGTGAATATAATATAGGTAATAAATAGTCAGTATTGGTCAGAAATGACAAACCTTGGATATATATGTCAGTTTTAGGGAGCCGACGTTGGATGTTCGTTCTGGAAGATTCTGTAGAAAGAGAGTGTTGAAGTCATTAAAACTGAAATTATGAATATAAAATGATACAAGAGAAGTGATGCATGATACTTGATGCGAGAAGTGGGTTTGTTTTGAGCAGTATCTGAAAACAAACGTGGACAGAATACATTTGTGGCAAGTGTACGGTTTTCTCCAAAGTTGTAGAATTGCACAGGGGTCTATGAAAGTTTTAGCACACATCTACAGATGCAGTGAGGTAAATTATTCAAAGTCAGACGTGGCATCAATAAAAGATGCTGGCTGGGGCTACTGACTGAGTCTTAGATAAAGTGATTGGTACAGAACCTGCAGCAGCCAGGAGAAAAAAGGGAATCCATTAAAAGAAACAAAGAAAGAAGAATATCAAGAATCAAAAAAGACAGGTCCTGACACAGGCTCTTTCTTAGAGAACTCCACCAGAATTCCCTTTTACTCTAAGCAAAATAACAATAAGACACTGAGAGCATCAGAGTATTTAATATCAAGCTTTCTCTCTGATCCAACCCCCAAAAACCACATTAAACAAGAGAAAAAATTGTTTGCAGAATTATGCTACCAAATCTGATTTCAGCATTTTGAAAATCATGAGTAACACTTTACAAATAACTTCCCATTAGTTCATGTTAGTAAATGCATTAACATTAACTGACAATGAACAATAAATTTGCCAGCGCCTTCTGTGTGAACGCAAACATGTCTCGGGATTGATTCCGGGATCGATTCCGAAATGGGGACCTAGTAACTGTGCGTACTGTGTGAACAAAAGCCGTAATCAGTGCCATGAGGGGAGTGTCATAGTTTCTCTCTCTCTGCGACATTAAGCGTCACATCGATGTCACGTGTCTTTACAGGATCTTTACGGGATGTGTGTGAACACACGCACACACAGATTCAGGGAAAACACTGGCAGTGTGACTGAACCAAAATCAAACGATCCCGGGACAAATCTGGGTCACGTTATTAGGGTATTTTCCAGAATATCTGTGTGAAAGGAGCTTTTGTTAACATTAGTTGATAAATATACAACTGTTCACTGGTTTATGTTAATTCAGGTCCATTAAATAACATTAACAGATACAACTTTTGATTTTAATAATGTTTTAGTAAACTAATAGTGTATTAGAGTAATAAATGCTACAGAAGTATTGTCATTGTTAATACATGTTAACTAATATACACTCACCTAAAAGATTATTAGGAACACCTGTTCAATTTCTCATTAATGCAATTATCTAATCAACCAATCACATGGCAGTTGCTTCAATGCATTTAGGGGTGTGGTCCTGGTCAAGACAATCTCCTGAACTCCAAACTGAATGTCAGAATGGGAAGGAAAGGTGATTTAAGCAATTTTGAGCGTGGCATGGTTGTTGGTGCCAGACGGTGCTGAGTATTTCACAATCTGCTCAGTTACTGGGATTTTCACGCACAACCATTTCTAGGGTTTACAAAGAATGGTGTGAAAAGGGAAAAACATCCAGTATGCAGCAGTCCTGTGGGGGCAAAAATGCCTTGTTGATGCTAGCGGTCAGAGGAGACTGGGCCGACTGATTCAAGCTGATAGAAGAGCAACTTTGACTGAAATAACCACTCGTTACAACCAAGGTATCCAGCAAAGCATTTTCTGAAGCCACAACACGCACAACCTTGAGGCGGATGGGCTACAACAGCAGAAGACCCCACCGGGTACCACTCATCTCCACTACAAATAGGAAAAAGAGGCTACCATTTGCACAAGCTCACCAAAATTGGACAGCTGAAGACTGGAAAAATGTTGCCTGGTCTGATGAGTCTCGATTTCTGTTGAGACATTCAGATGGTAGAGGCAGAATTTGGTGTAAACAGAATGAGAACATGGATCCATCATGCCTTGTTACCACTGTGCAGGCTGGTGGTGGTGGTGTAATGGTGTGGGGGATGTTTTCTTGGCACACTTTAGGCCCCTTAGTGCCAATTAGGCATTGTTTAAATGCCACGGCCTACCGGAGCATTGTTTCTGACCATTTCCATCCCTTTATGACCACCATGTACCCATTCTCTGATGGCTACTTCCAGCAGGATAATGCACATTTCATAAAGCTCGAATCATTTCAAATTGGTTTATTAAACATGACAATGAGTTCACTGTACTAAAATGGCCCCCACAGTCACCAGATCTCAACCCAATAGAGCATCTTTGGGATGTGGTGGAACGGGAGCTTCGTGCCCTGGATGTGCATCCCACAAATCTCCATCAACTGCAAGATGCTATCCTATCAATATGGGCCAACATTTCTAAAGAATGCTTTCAGCACCTTGTTGAATCAATGCCACGTAGAATTAAGGCAGTTCTGAAGGCGAAAGGGGGTAAAACACAGTATTAGTATGGTGTTCCTAATAATCCTTTAGGTGAGTGTAGTTAACTTATGTTAAAGCTGCAGTCTGTAAGTTTTACCTCTTTGTCGCCATCTCTGTTTTAAACCTGCAATTGCAGTTATTTGCAATTGCACCCAGAGTGCACACACATAAAGCTGACTCTCAAACAGAGTGTTTTTGCAGCTTATTATGCTTAAATGGTCAAAATTAGAGATCAACCGATATGTCGATATGCCGATATTTAAGCATTTTCCCATAATCGGGTATCAGTTTCACAGATAAATCCCTTAATAAAATTATTGTAGAACCACTGTAGTGAGATGGACTTTGTAACGACGTCTTTAGTACCTTTTATGGGTCTTGAGAGAGGAAATGTCATTGCTGCCAATGGAGGCCTTTCTGAGCCATCATATTTCAACAAAAATATCTTAATTTATTTTCCGAAGATGAACAAAGGTCTTACGGGTGTTGAACGACATGAGGGTAAATAATTAATGACAGAATTTTTGGGTGAACTAACCCTTTAAGTTGTAAGAAATTTAGTGAGTATGGTTCCATTGGCAGATTGCTCTTAATGATTCTAGTTCCTTATGGTCCAATTAACTAATCTTTTAGAACTTTTGATTAAGAAATACTTGAGGGAAAGATTCAGTAGTGCATCTGATTAATTGTTTCATCAGAACTGAATTGTTTGTCCACATTGGCAGAAGAATGTACAAAACCGAAATATTATGGAAATCATTCCGTCCTGATATTTTTTAAAACCATAATGACATTTTTTTCGTTTGATTCTCAACGTTATCATAACACAAATGTTATGTGAAACTTAACTGGGCCAACGGCTAGCCCCTGAGGAACACCATACTGTCATATTTGATATGTAACAAATTCTACAGGAGAGATAAAACAAGGGAAGACCTTCAGATGTAGAATTAAGAGCCACTGCATTTAGCAACGCACTGACAGAGTGAATGAGATGAAGATGGCTTTGTACCTGAGGGTTATCCATGTACCACACCAGGCTGCCCTCCAGCGTGTCCAGAATGAAGTAGCGTCGTAAAAACTTGCCGCTGTTCTCCATTTCCTCGATGTCTAGAAAGCCACAGATCCGATTCTGACGATCTACGTACGGCATTTCTGAGACTAAGCATTACCCTGCAACACAAAGAAAATTATGCTGATTATAAAGGAGATGAGAATAAGGGTAGAGAAAGAGGTGGAGGATGGTAATTAAAATAAATTTGCCATCTTCGTGTGTAAGCGTCTGGCATTTTCTATGATGTCACTCATGGTCATGCTCCATGGAAGTCACACCTATTTCATTTCAGACCTCTGTGCTGATGAAAACCCTGTCAGACGAAGCTGTATGCATACAAATGACTTGATTGTGACATTACCCAAGCTGTGAAGCAATGCACGAACACTTAAACGGTGTAATTTCCCATTTACCTGCAGCCTCTCTAAATGTCATAATAGCACTATGGTAACTGTGAATAATGCAGAAGTTATGACCATCAGGGTCAGAAATTAGCCAGGGCTTGGGGGACAAAAAGCCACCAAAAGTGATGAAAATGCCACAGATATTTAAAATGTGGGACCAGTCAACCAGCGTCAGTCCTTTTTATATGGCCCTTTAATATGTTATAAGGATATTTAAATGAACACATCTTCAGTGTGTATGGACATGGCTCAATATGCGGAAATGGATTTGGAAACGTTGCTGTGTTGCGTCCAGTGTAGGAAGTCTCAAGCTGAAAGGACTGTAACGCTAATAGCTTGACATACTGTAAGCACTCAAGCTGCTGGCCTCAAATAGCTCAAAAGCTTTATGTATACATAAAGCTGTATATAGCTTTACTTTTGATGAAGACTATGTTTCATTCCAGTTATTCAGAATATAAAGGATATGTTCAAACGTATGACTGTGAGGGACAATTCTGAGAGAAAGGGACGTTTTCCCTGTTCTTTTCATCTGTAGAGCTGAAAATTCCCCTATGAAGGCAATTAGCATTTAGGCTAGGTTGTTTTCCATGCAAGGATAGTGTGTGCGTGTGTGTGAGTGAGTGAGTGAGAGAGAGAGAGAGAGAGAGAGAGAGAGAGAGAGAGAGAGAGAGAGTGAGAGTGAAAGAGAGAGAGAGAGAGAGAGAGAGAGAGAGTCTGGTGCTCAGTCATACAATACTAGTCATATCAATTATTTCACAAATAATGCCTATGAAGATTTGTATTCTATTCTTTGATCCTCCCAAGATGACAGCCAAATCTGAGAAACAAGTTCATGGCTATGAACCGTTACCGAAAATATTGTGATGTAGTGATTAATTCAAGATTGTTTTGACAGTTGCAAATAAATACGTGCCTTTTGTTTTTATGGCTCCCAGTTTATTTAATAAAGCTTATATTTTGTTAAATAAGAATGTGTAGGTAGGACTCCAAGTTCATGTGATTGAGTGGAGGCAGGGCATGGTTCCATGTATACTAAATGAAGCAAGGGTGAAGAGTTACATTCTACGGTGACGCATTGCTGCCACATACATATTATTTTTTTCCACTCCATTATGTCATAATAACGAGATGTTATGTCGTTAAAACTAAATTTTTGTCCTAATAAGAACATGTATATGTCGTATAGTGATGTGTACAAAATATCCCTTTATCCACATTTGAGTATTTATATAGCCTATGTGCCTTTGTCACACTTCCATGTGTTCCAAAACAGTGAAATTGGGGCCATGGACCGCTCATGATTAGCCTCAGTGGCGTAACTTTAACTAGTAACTAGTAATGACGGACCCCAGTGCAGACACAAATATCATAACTATCTATAGGCCTACTGTAATTAAGACATATTCAAGAAATGTATTAAAACAGAAAGACGCAATAGACGCACAACAATCCATTCCTGACGTTTTTGGTTTACTTCTTATTTATTAAATATACAGGCAATTAGTTGATGAAACATTGTTCAAAATTAAAATACAATTTATGCAAAACGAAATTCACGTTAAAGAAAGACTTTCTACAAAACAAAACTCAATGAAGTGGTCAAAATCATGTCTGACCTCACTCCATGTCTCCAGACATATTGTGCATCTTATGATCTTACTAGTGCTGCTCACATTTCATAATCAACATAGAATATAAAAAATAATGTCATAGGCTAATCATAGCCTAACTATGAAACTAAATAGGCTACGTTTTCTTCAACCCTCTGTCAGACAAATGCGCCTGTGCGTTCTGATGGATTTTTCCTTTATGACAGCAACAACTCACAATACAAAAGTGCAAGACATAATTATAAACTATAAACTGTCTACTTTTATACTCACAGTAACAACAAAGATCTGGGGAACAGATTATTTTGCATGCACGCTGTCTTAATTTAAAAAAATAAATAAATATATATATATATATATATATATATATATATATATATATATATATATATATATATATATATATATATATATTGTTTATTAAACGCAAAGTTTTTAATTTCAAAATCATTTCTAAATTCAGTTCATATTTCCAACAAATGAAATTCCAAGCCAAAATAACGTAAGTGATAAAAACAACAACAACAACTTAGAGTTACCACCATGCAAATTCAAACATTTCGCCCTTCTCCTACAGTGCAATGGTGTTATTTCAAACATGTTATTGCTCATGTGAATGCGGTTTTATACTGGGACACGAGTCATGCAAAGCATTTTTACCATAATAAATAGTTTAGTATCCAAGTGTGAATATAGAAACATTTGGATTTGTGCAGAATGAGAGAGGAGCAACTCTGTTTTCAGTTTCGCTTTAAAAGGCTGGCCTGAATTCATTTAAAATAAATATTGTTTGAAGGCTAATGAATGGCACTATAATTTATGTTTGTTTTACATTTTATATTTTTCATTCTTGTTATGAATTTTGTTACATTTAAAGGATTTGTTGTGGAAACAGCCTAAAACAGCTACATGTTGATTGATGTTGAATATCTCGTTATTACGACATAATTGAGTGGAAAAAATAATACGTATGTGGCAGCAATGCAAAATACATTTTTGAAAAGATTCACATTTTTGTTCACCGAAAAAAAAAAAAAAAAATGTCATTTTGGTGATCAAAGTTTTCAGGGATAAAATTATTGACTACAAGGGGCTTTTAAACACATTGTTCCTGACTCAAAAATATGTAATATGTGTAAATTTGTTAAATTAAGCATGTTTGCTCAGAATTACTTGTTCTCTACAAAGTTCTGAGAAGTTTGGACTTTACGCACACAAGATACAGGCATAATGGATCTTAACAGACACATATAAAATATACACAAAATTGTATCTGCTAAATAGTTTAATAAATCAAAATTCTTTTCATATGTTTTTTTTGTTTATTTTTTTACCAGCGTGGTCTAGAGCTGACGTGTAAATTTTGATTAGGTCTGAGAAACGGCCTAGGCGCAGTTTGAAAATGTAGTTTTTTAACAAATGTTGGATAATGTTTTTAGATAATCATAAAAATTTTAGTTTCTATTGTTGGTGGTTAAAGCAAGAATTAAGAAGAAACAAGAGATTTGATTCTATCACATACGGTTGAGGAGTTATTAGCTAAAATGTAAAATTATAGCACCACCTTGAAACAAGAGCTGCACGAAATGTAACTTGTTAAAAATGTAACAATGTTCAATATGCAATATGATAATGTTTAAGAGTGTAAAATCTATTTAAATGATATTTAAAAATGGAAAATTATATAACCAATATATGTGTTTCACATTCTTTCTGGGAAAAGAAAGCATTACAACTTCTGAAATGAAGAGCAGTGTTTTAGCATTACATAAAAAGTAATGTCACAAATCTGACAATGTCATTTTAACATCAATGTAAACAAAAACTTTCGAAATATTGTGCAGATAACACAAACAAATATTGTGCAGCCCTACTTGTTTTAACCCAGTAAATGGGTTGTTTTAACCCAATGGTTGAGATAAATGTTTGCTTAAAACAACCCAATTGCTGGGTTATAACAACCCAGTTGCTGGGTTTGTCCATTTTCAACCCAACTTGGGTTGTTTTTAACCCAGCATTTTTTTGTGTATATTTTCATTTGTGTGTGTGTGTGTGTGTGTGTGTGTGTGTGTGTGTGTGTGTGTGTGTGTGTGTGTGTGTGTGTGTGTGTGTGTGTGTGTGTGTGTGTGTGTTTTAAAGGAACACACCGACTTTTTGGGACTTTAGCTTATTCACCATATCCCCCAGAGTTAGATAAGTCCATACATACCATTCTCATCTCCGCGCATGCCATAACTCTGTCTGACGCACCCATCGCTAGCCTAGCTTAGCACAAAGACTGGAGGTAAATGGCTCCAGCTAGCCTACTGCTCAATAAGTGACAAAATAACACCAACATTTTCCTATTTACATGTTGTGATGTGTATAGTTACATTGTGTACTAAGACTGACGGAAAATGAAAAGTTGCGATTTTCTAGGCCGATATGGCTAGGGACTACACTCTCATTCCTGCGTAATAATCCAGGAACTTTGCTGCCGTACCATGGGTGCAGCAGGCAAAATGATATTACGCAGCGCCTATAGTCCCCAGCACGCTCTCTGTGCAAGCAGGTTGTCACGTTGGTTATGTTGACGGAAGTTAGCCTATTTTCAGGCACTTGCTCCACCCATGGTACGGCAGCAAAGATCCTTGATTATTACGCAGGAATGAGAGTATAGTTCCTAGCCAATCGCAACTTTTCATTTTCCGTCGGTCTTAGTACACGATGTAACTATACACATCACAACATGTAAATAGGAAAATGTTGGTGTTATTTTGTCACTTATTGAGCAGTAGGCTAGCTGGAAGCGTTTACCTCCAGTCTTTGTGCTAAGCTAGGCTAGCGATGGGTGCGTCAGACAGAGTTATGGCACGCACGGAGATGAGAATGGTATGTATGGACTTATCTAACTCTGGGGAATACGGTGAATAAGCTAAAGGCACAAAAAGGCGGCGTGTTTCTTTTAAATGAACGGAAAAGTGCTTTGAGCTTCATGTATGACAAAATTATCATTTTTGCGTAAACTAACCCTTTAAGAAAACAACAGACTGTTTAGTAAAGAATGGAATGCCAAATATCTGTTTCTAGCAAAACAAAGCTAGAGTGGTATGAGCGCAGTGCTGCGTTACAAGAGAATAGTCTGAGAAGCCAAGCACTGAAACTTTGACACAATTTCCTCCAGGCTCTGATTCTTGCTTACATAACGTGAAAAGCCTAAAAAGCTATCATGGTCAGATCATGTTTCTAGCAAAAGAAATCTATTTCAGCCTCTTTCTGTGAAGCATGGATCCTCAAAAAAAAAAGAAGAAATCGTCAGCTGTATGTTAACTGTAGAGGAAATTGTGCAAAATCAGAAACATCATCGCATCTTTTCAGAAAATACTAATGTCTGACAATGAATAAGACTAACAAAAGGTCACTAACAGTGAATGAATCCACTAGGAAAGCTGTGTCTATGTGAGAATTTTGGATGGCACATCAACTATTAATTTCATAAGTGCACCACTTGTTTCAAAGGCTCCTATGAGGTATGCAGCCAAGCACAGTGATTTACTCATATATCAAAATGTAATTAAATTAATACATTGTTTAAATAAATACATTGTTAGCTAACTGCGTGATTTGTATATGTACAATGAAATGCATAACTTGGGCAGTCACCTCTGATAACAGATCACTCTAAATTGTACTGTAGAAACTCTGTAATTGTAATGCATTTTCTGTAAAGCTGCTTTGAAACGATATGTATTGTGAAAAGCGCCATACAAATAAATGTGAATTGAATTAATTTGAATCACGATGACAAATGGCAAGAAAAATGGAAATGATTTTGTGGATTCAGGCAGGAGAATGTCGCGTTTCCCCATGGCTACCATCACTGAAGAGCTGTATTTCTAACTCAAATGCTTGATGAGAATTTCATAGCCGAAGTGTGTTTTCTGTGACAGCTTTCATCACTCGAACGGCCTTAATCTGGGATTCCAGTGAAGGGATAAAACTCCACTAGTCAGTGATATTGTAGCAATACTCAATGGATTTAAACTTAAGATGTGCTTGTTTTTCTTGTTTTGTTTTGTGTGTGTGTGTGTGTGTGTGTGTGGGTGTGGGTGTGTGTGTTTTTACTTCTTGGACCATTGTGAAAATGCTAAACTTTCCAACACTGCAGGACTTCATAAATTACTTGTCAGAACAAATTAGCAGAGATACGACGAAACTTTCCTGCAAGGTTTAACGACTGCAGCACAGCCCCAGAGGCAATTTAATTTACCAGGAACCCATTAACTATTGATGCAGAGAGTTTGTTCACATAACTGGATGAAGGTTCCTTACAATTAGAACTGACAGACATCCAAACATCACCTGATTTGAAGAAGGGGTTTAGTCTGGGGAACACTAATCTAATGATAATGTTCATTCCGACTATGTCTTGTGACAATTACACATGAGCTTCTCAAATATTTGTAGCACTAGCACCAGATAGTGTTTACTAGCATAAGTGAACTAGCACCAGGTTTATTCCATTAATTTATTAATGGAAAAAAATCACAAAATGATTTTCCATAGGCCTATTGTTTTTTAAACGTTCATTTGTGTAGTTCACATTACCACTTTACAATATTTCAATAATATAATTTATTTTGTAGCCTGTTTTCTTGAACACTATTTAATATTTTAAGTTAAATGCACACTATAAAACATGTAAAAAAGACAAGAGGCTAACAAAGTCAAGATCAATATTTGTGTAGCCTGCCTGACACGGTATTTTCACAGACTAACACGTCACGTCTCACAGTATTTAAAATAGCATATATGCATTAGTTATATTCTCAGTTTAATTTACAGAGCAATCCCATTTTTTAGGTTTCTGCAAAGTTTTTAGGTTAACTATATAGAAGAGACTAGGATTAGTGTGTCGCACTCGCAAGACTCGGGGGGCGTGGCATCAGCCATCACGATGGACGATGATGGCTGATCGACAAGGCTCAGGCCAAGGCTCATTGATGCACATGGGGAGCAAAGGCTGGCCCGTGTGGTCCGATCAAACAGACGAGCTACTGTAGTCAAATCACTCAAGAAGTTAATGCTGGTTCTGATAGAAAGGTGTCAGAATACACAGTGCATCGCAGTTTTTTGCACATGGGGCTGCATAGCCGCAGACCAGTCAGGGTGCCCATGCTGACCCCTGTCCACTGCCGAAAGCGGCAACAGTGGGCATGTGAGCATCAGAACTGGACCACGGAGCAATGGAAGAAGGTGGCCTGGTCTGACGAATCACGTTTTCTTTTACATCACATGAATGGCTGGGTGTGTATGCATCACTTACCTGGGGAACACATAGCACCAGGATGCACTATGGGAAGAAGGCAAGCTGGCGGAGGCAGTGTGATGCTTTGGGCAATGTTCTTCTGGGAAACCTTGGGTCCTGCCATCCATGTAGATGTTGCTTTGATACGTACCACCTACCTAAGCATTGTTGCAGACCATGTACACCCTTTCATGGAAACGGTATTCCCTGGTGGCTGTGACCTCTTTCAGCAGGATAATGCGCCCTGCCACAAAGCAAAAATTGGCCTCCAAAATCCCCAGATCTAAATCCAATCCAGCATCTGTGGAATGTGCTGAACAAACAAGTCCGATCCATGGTGGTATCATCTTGCAACTTACAGGACTAAAAGGATCTGCTGATAACATCTTGGTGCCAGATACCACAGCACACCTTCAGGGGTCTAGTGGAGTCCATGCCTCGATGGGTCAGGGCTGTTTTGGCAGTAAAAGGACCAACACAATATTAGAAAGGTGGTCATAATGTTATGCCTGATTGGTGTATATATGAAAAATGATTTCCATTTTTTCTTTTGTTAACAATACTGTATGGGCTGTGTTTAAGGTTAGGGTTAGTGTGGGAGGCATGTTATTCTCATATGCGATTAACCTTTCAGCTTCACTCCCCAGACATTTAATTTCCAAACTGCCAAGATATGTGTAAAAATGTAATAAAATATTGGTACAGTCACATTTATCTGTTTTGGATAAATCTGAAAATGCTTTTTAGCACCACTCACTGGGACATTTTACTTTGAAACTACTGCAAAACATGCAAAAAGCGGTGTAATGTAATTTTGGCAAAAATGTCGCTTCTGGCACAGATTTTTCATGAGCCTGGGTTGGCCAATCCTCTTGCCCTTCTCTCCAAAGGAATTTCCTGTCACTTTCTACTGTATCTGTGAGGGATAAGCAGTGTGCACAACAAACATATATTATCATAAAAGACTGTCTGAACAACTAGTGGAGCAGTTGGTCTCATAGCCCTGTATAAATAGGCTGCAATTGTGTGGCATTACAAAATATTTGGCATTCAGTGTGGAGAGACAAATTACCTGTCACTGGAAACTTGTTGAGTTGCTGCTTTGGACACAGTTTAGAACATGTTAGGAAGGTGGAGATTTGAAAGTCACTGTGCGTTTAAAGGGGAAGAGAGAGTGCGAGGTGGTTTTTGTGCACTGTTAAATGCCACATTATTTCATAGAGTAGTGATAGATAGCAATAATTGTATTTTCTGAAGAACAACATTCTTAAAAACAACATTTTAACAATCCTTTCACAGGCCTAGGTACATTTTTCACATAGCAAAAAAAAAGTCTAGAGATCTAGCATTCACCCAAAAATATAGTTTACATTTTGCTATACATCACTATATGCGAGTATACCATAGATCAAATTATAGATCAACTTAATATATTGCTATCGTCAGAAAGTGTAAAATATATAAATCAAAGAGCTATATATAACGTTTTTCTACATACATACAGTATATTCACGTAAAGCAATATATATAATATAGCAAATCTCAACTGCCTGATTGTCATATATTATATATACGGAATACACACGTAAAGCAATATTTACTATATAGCAAATCTCTACTGTGTTTTTTTTTTTTTAATCGTCACAAAATGTAGACTATATTATATCGCCGCTAAACAGAGATTTGCTATTTAGTATATATTGCTTCATTATGTACTGTATGTATACATACATTGCCAAAAGTATTGGGACACACCCTCTAAATCATTGAATTCAGGTGTTCCAATCACTTTCATGGCCACAGGTGTATAAAACCAAGCACCTGGGCATGCAGACGCTTCTACAAACATTTGTGAAAGAGGTCGCTCTCAGGAGCTCGGTGAATTCAAGCGTGGTACCGTGATAGGTTGCCACCTGTGCAATAAGTCCATTCGTAAAATTTCCTCTACTAAATATTATAACAATTGGAAGCAATTGGGAACAACAGCAACTGAAGTGGTAGGCCACGTAAAATCACAGAGTGGGGTCAGCGCATGCTGAGGTGCACAGTGTGCAGAAGTCACCAACTTTCTGCAGGGTCAATAGCTACAGACCTCAAAACTTTGTGTGCCCTTCAGATTAGCTCAAAAAGAGTGTGTAGAGAGCCTCATGGAATGGGTTTCCATGGACGGGTAGCAGCATCCATGCCTTACATCACCAAGTGCAATGCAAAGAATCGGATGCAGTGGTGTAAAGCATTCCGCCACTGGACTCTAGAGCAGTGGAGACGTGTTCTCTGAAGTGACGAATCACGCTTCACTGTCTGGCAATCCTATGGACAAGTCTGGCTTTAGCGGTTGCCAGGAGAACGGTACTTACCTGACTGCATTGTGCCAAGTGTAAAGTTTGGTGGAGGGGGGATTATGGTGTAGGGTTGTTTTTCAGGGGTTGGCTTGGCGCCTTAGTTCCAGTGAAAGGAACTCTTAATGCTTCAGCATACCAAGACATTTTGGACAATTTCATGCTCCCAACTTTGTGGTAACAGTTTGGGGATGACCCCTTCCTATTCCAACATGACTGCGCACCAGTACACAAAGCTAGACCTTGCAAGACATGGATGAGCAAGTTTGGTATGGAGGAACTTGACTGGCCTGCACAGAGTCCTGACATCAACACTTTTTGGATGAATTAGAGCGAAGACTGCAGGACTGCAGGACGACCTCACAAATGTGCTTCTAGAAGAATGGTCTTAAACCTTGAGTAAAGCCTTACCAGAAGAGGTGAAGCTGTTATAGCTGTAAAGATTGGGCCAATTCCATATTAAACCCTACGGATTAAGAATGGGATGTCATTAAAGTTAAGGTGCATGTAAAGGCAATGCAGTTGTCCCAAAACTTTTGGCAATATAGTGTATATTTGTGTACTGTATGTATGCGGGTAAAGTTGGCAGATGCCACTCCAGAAAAATGTTTTGATGATAAATCATGGTTTAATCTACAAGGGGAGTTCTGCCTGTCTCTAGACTCTCACACACACACACACACACACACACACACACACACACACACACACACACACACACACACACACACACACACACACACACACACACACACACACACACACACATCCAGATCTCTGTGATGACCATGCAATATAAGCCTTGACTGTAAAATACATCATACCCATGAACGCCCAGACTTAAAATGGTCCCATAATCAGTGGAAACGTATGTGTATCTGCAAGGAGAGCAACAGTAACATGCTGTCTGTCAGAACACATCCTACAGGTCCTACCTGTGCTTCTGTTTAGGTTTACTTTTGTGTGAGAAAGACAGGCACTAAAGTTTAAGAGATGTAACAGTTCCCTCCGTCTTCACAGTCACGAGATATGCATCTTACTATCAGACTCTGGTCAGACTCAACAGAAGCATAATACATCATTAGACAGGTCCACAGTGTAAGATGTGCTGTTATATTAGCTAGAAAAATATATATTTGTCCACAGCACATACACAAACTGTTCCTAGTAAGATAAACATAAACAAACAGAAGGAAATGCAAACTGGACTGACTGGATATAGAGGAAAGAGCAGTGAAGTCTTCTGATGCAGTGAGTATGTGATATCAAGCTAATGGCTGCAATGCAGAATAATTTCAAACCCATCCTCTAGACATGTGCCGACATATGGTAAAAGGATATATCGTGATAATGAACATGCACGGTATTGTTAACGCAGGCACTTCAAAATACCATGAACAATTCCTTATTACTAATTATTTAGATAAAGTAGTAGATTATTAGAATGCATTTACTTTCCCTTCAACTGATTAAAACTTACACTGCGTCAAAGAGGCATGAGCAAACCAAAGACCCTTTAAAAGGAAAGTCTGTTCACTCTGCGGCCATATTTTTTTAATGCCTCCAGGCAGCTATTCTGAGCAAGACTTGCTTGCAGAACTCACTTTTAAATAACATATTTCAAATCAGGAGATGGATGACCAATGAGGATGTGGGACGCAAGTAGCGGTATTGCCCATCATCCACATTTGTAACCTAACGGTTACAGAAGGAATATATTGCTACCAACTCTAAACTCCCAGCACTGGGAAATAATAGACAGAAACAGGCGCTGGACACAAGCAACAAAATTGCCCATCTTTCCTCCTTTTGTCCATATGAAATATGAAGGATACTGAAACTGTCTCTATACCAAATTCACTGGATGCCAGATGAAAGAGTAGGACGCGATAGTGTGAAATGCCCAATCTCTTCATCTAAGACCACTACTTGTGTATCACCATGGAGTTGCATCAATATCAACACTCATAATACTGGACAGGTGACAGATTATAAAGTGATGTGCAACTTGTCATATTCACTTCACTACCACATCACCCTCAGTAGGAAGGGTGGCAGGTAGAAGAGTGGGACGTGGCGGCATTAGAGCCCAACTCTACACCCAATACACTGTAGAGCATGTCCATATATATGTATGGTAACACAAGCTTATGAAGATAAATAAGGGAGTGATTGTACAATCATTCTACCTCCTTAACAACCATCTAGCTTTACTGCTAAGCAGACCTAAGGATGGTCAATATTGTTCAAGGATCAACAGTCAAAGGGGCAAGGTGCTGACAGCGAACAACCCGCTATCCTATCTGTGTGAAGCCCTTCCTCTTTAATAACACACTTAAGATAGAAAAGTGGATCACGAATGTGAACACTCAAACTTTGCTTAAAAAGGTTGATTATAAGGGAATCACAATAATCAGCTAAAAAAAGTGGGGCAATGTGGAGCCACTTATTTCATTTGCATCTGTGCTTATCAGGCTCAGATAAAGATAATACCTGAGATAATAAGATAACACCCAATACTACTACACTAGTCTGATCATTGAAGAAGTGAGCAATCATGACAGATATTATTCCTCAATCTCCTAGCTCAGTGCAGGAGAGAGTTCCTGCTTTTCCTTCTCCAGGTTGCATGAGGTCCGAACCCATGCAACAGACTTATTGAATTTCCTCATCCATATCTGGAGGGGAGAATTATTTATACAGGATGCAGTAAAACTTAACCTCAACTCCATGATGCAGTGTTGAATTCCACTTCGAAAGGGAACTGACATAAGCTGTCCTATAAATACTTTTTCTTATCATCAAATAGCATTTAAAAAAAAGTGTATTTTCAGACTAGACCAGCCAATGCACATGTGCGGTTCTAAGCATGCGTCTCAGAACATTGGCGCAGCATCCAAAATCGAATACTTCCCTATTATATAGTATGCACAAAACAGTATTCCAACAGATTCAAGGCTCCAGACTGCGACCACCACATTGCCCATTTCTGTTAAAAATTAAATGAGAGCGGAACGGAACCGCACTACTCGTTTGAGCTGCACGAGCTCATACACGGGTCGATGTCGATCACGCGACACGTTACTACACAGCGGTGGGAGATCCAGTGAGAAAGCGTTTGAATCCACCACAGAATAACATCACTACTGTGAGAACTAGTGGGAAGCGTTCGGCGCAAAATTCGATATAATTATAAACCACAGATATCAGATCAAACAGCACTGACATGGAAACCCAGAGAAACATTGTGCCATGAACGATGGAATTTCAGTCCACAAATTATAAACATTCACCATGGACTTAAAGTAGTAACACCCCATGGTATTGTGGAAGAAATAGTCTAATGTTTTTTTTTTTTTACATATTCATCTCAGGGTTCATACAACGTTTTAAGAGTAAAATGCAAGCTTTTTCCAGCACTTAAAAGCTCTAAATATTATCAAATTTTAATGTTATTTTAGAACCATGGCCTCGGACTTGGAGGTGCTGATTCTCATCCCAGCTGCTTCATACCGCCCCAGTGCACGCTGAAGGTCCTGGTCTGAGGAGGCCAACATGACAACGTTATCCGTAAAAAGCAGGTCCCCAAACCGGACACTCTTCAGCCCTTGGCTGCGCCTAGAAATTATGTCCATAAAAAATATTAATAGAACCGGTGACAAAGGGCAACCCTGCTGGAGTCCAACATGCACCGGGAACAAGTCTGACCCACTGCCGGCAATGTGAACCAATCTCCTGTTACGGTCATGCAGGGATCGAACAGCCCTAAGCAGGGGGCTCCGGACCCCATACTCCCAGAGCACCCTCCACAGGACGCCACGAGGAACACAGTCACATGCCTTCTCTAAATCCACAAAGCACATGTGAATTGGTTGGGCAAACTCCCATGAACCCTCCAGCACCCTGGAGAGGGTATAGAGCGCTGGTCTAGTGTTCCACGACCGGGACGGAAACCACACTGTTCCCAAAATGCATTCGTTTACAAATCATGCACTTTGATAAAGGTGTTTTTAGCTCATAACGTAGTATTGTGCACGGATTTATTAAATTTATTAAAAGTTTTACCATGGTTTTGGATTTGAGCCACAAAAGGTGTTTTTCATGTTTTATGGATTTGCACCATATGACCAAGGGTTTCTTTGAACATGTACCATAGAAATACCATGTTTTTATATTCTCACAGAGGCTGCAATTATTTGATCACGAATATATAGTAAAACAGCAATATTTTTACAATTTAAAATAACTGTTTTCTATTTTAATATATTTTAAAATGCAAGTTATTGATGTGAAGGCAAAGCTGAATTTTCAGCAGCCATTACTCAGAAATCACCCTTCAGATCCTTCTCAAATCATTATGAATCACTTGAAAAGTTTCAAAAGAACAGCATTTATTAGCAATAGGAAATATTTTTCTAACATTAGAATTGTCTGTACTGTCACTTTTGATTAATTTAATGCATCCTTGCTGAATAAAAGAATATTTATTTATTCTCTAATAAAGTTTTACTGCCTCTAAACTTTTGAACAGAAGTGTACTAGAACTGTAATATGGTATCACCGCAGTACTTTTTTTGTTTGTACAAATTCTATGTTGCCTTATGTGCAAAACTGTTTGGATAGACATCAGCAAAACACTACGTAGTTTTCACTTTCGCACTGCGTTTTGGAGGAACTTTGATAGATATTTGATACCCTTGACATACTTGCTTGACAGGTTTGACATATACTTGAGTGAAATACCTTGAGCATAACATCACACAAGAACCCATTAATTCTGTAACGGCTGGTGTGTTGAACTCTCATGTTACAATCGTACTGTTTATACTTCCTTAGTTATTTTTATAAATGTCAATCTTGACAGTAATCAGCTTTTTTAATTGAAACTGATCAGAAAACATTAGGTGTAGGGAGATGCACTTTACTGTCAGGGGTTAGAACAGTGTGTGTGTGTGTGTGTGTGTCACAGCTCTTTTCTATACAATAAAAATTAGTAGATTATCTGGATCTTTTTGCCTACTGTTTTATGAACGCTATGAATTCAGACATACTATAGTACTATAACAAGAAAATATGTATGCAATAGTTGAATGCAAGGAGTGTGTTGTATGGAAAAGAGCAGCATGAAAAATATTGAATAATATTGAATAACCTGAAAGCTTCAAAACAAAAGCAATGCATCTAATGAATGTCTGGGTTATATGAGTTCAACTTACTTCACATTGCAGCAATGAAAAATTTGTGACAAATAAGGAGAACAATGTCAAAAAAGGGAATATCATGGTACATGTTTAAACCATGAGTGCAACAGCTGGGTTCCAGAAGTACAAATTAATTTTCTCCATAGGGGAATTTATTTTTAACGATAATTACTTGGTTGTTAATCGATGGCGTATGCATTTGTTGAAGTCATCAGGCCACATTATTTCAACTTATTTTATAAATAATCGTGACAATGGGAATCCAGGTGAGAAACTATATTACCCATGATTCTTAAAAAGAAATCTCCACCAATCAGAAAATTTAAACAAGGGTTGTGTCTGAAATCGTGCGTTATATGAGGGGACAACCATTTGTAGTGGTGTCCGAAACCATGGACATTATCAAATGCACTCATTCAATCCCATAATGCACCTCAATAAGTGTACAACTCGTGTACAAATCAACGGCGAGCCACTACAGCAGGGGTGCCCAATCTTAATCCTGGAGATCTACCTACCTGATCCGACCCTGATCCAACACACCTGTCGGTAATTATCAACAGGTGTGCTCCTGCCGAGCTGGTTTAGTTATATTTGATCTGGTTTGGACTTGAATGTTGCAGGAAGGTAGATCTCCAGGATTGGGCACCCCCGCACTACAGAATACCCATGGCGCTGTGAGCGCCGCTGCGAATGAATTATACCGAATCAGAAGGCGGCGTCTCCAGCACTTCCGGAGCACAGTGTCTGAAATTTGTGTTCATTTAGTGCACTATATTAATGGAGTAATGTGGGGAATAGTGACTGATATAGAGGACAATTTCGGATGCAGCCAAGCAAATCTCACCCAAAAAAAAAATAATAATAATTCTAGCTCTCACTTTACTCCCATGAGGCACTGTAAATTATGTAATTGAGATTCAATATTTTGAATCTGAGTATTTCTATAATACTTCAATATTTGTATAAGGATATTTCGCAATAAATGTAAAATATATTGTTTCCATATTGAATAAACCTCTTTAATGCAAGTTTTTTATTTGTCCTTTTGTTATTGTTATCTGCAGTGCTGCATGCGATTGTAGTTCTTTCCTTCATTAAAGCCGTTAAGTGTCTTGCACGGTACAGAACACACACAGTTTCTCCCAGTCTCATGTTAATCTTGAGTACGTATAGAGTAGTACTGCATCCTTCATATCTCAGAAGATTCTTTAGTTTTATCATATTCATAAAAGACAGTTACGCTGTACCGATTCTTTCTGGAAACGGCCAAACTTGTGGAGGTGTGCAGTGGGCGGAGCTAAAGAGTCACGAGCACACACGCACACACGTTTGTTTTTGTGAATTGTGGGGACATTCCATAGGCGTAATGGTTTTTATACCGTACAAACCGTATTTTCTATCCCCCTACACTACCCCAACCCCTACCCCTAAACCTACCCATCACAGGAAACTGCACATTTTTACTTTCTCCCCAAAAAACTCATTCTGTATGAATTATAAGCCTTTTGAAAAATGGGGACGTGGGTAATGTCCTCATAAGTCACCCTCTCCTTGTAATACCGATGTCATATCCATGTCATTATACACATTTGTGTCCTGATATGTCACAAAAACACGCGCACACACACACACACACACACACACACACACACACACACACAATACATCATGGCATTATCCCTGGATAACCTTCGATTCACCATACGTTCGTGTTGTTCACATTATATGCATTTACACGCTGATTGCCAACAAAACAGACATTTGATGTAGTTTCAATCACCACCGGTGGTTTCCGCTCATGACAGGAACAAACACACACACACACACACACTTGCAGAACTCCATTGCTGCTCCAGAAAAACAAAATGCATCCACTGTTTCCTTAATGCTGGGTTATTTGGGAAGCTGAACAAGTTTATCTTTCCCTCACAACCAGAAACACACTTCTTTAGTGACATTGTTGATTTCGGAGTCACAAAATGACAGCACTGCCGACAGCTACTGTAACCCGAACAAAGCTCGTTGATGGAAGCGCTCTTGCTCTCGCTCTGGTTTATGTGTGCACGCGCGTGCTCATCCGGGAGAAGTGCCCATACTAGGAATTCTGCCCTTTATGACATCATACAGGGCCATACTTGAAAAAAAATTTCAGACACTTGTTCAAATCCTGAAGGAGTGTATTTGGCACAGAAATACCCAGTCATATGTCCAACTGTTTAGCATGAGAATCCAACTCAGAGTAAATACGTCAGAATGCATGAAACAGCATTAGAACCCCCTTTAATCTTTTGTCCGATATTTAAATCATTTTTCAAGTCATTTTGCAATATTGTGATTCACCTTGGTTCATGGCTTATAGCGTATCGCTTATTTTTAAATATCCCAAAGGGAAAAATTAATGCAAAAAAAAAATACTTCCAAAACCAAGGGCTAAAAAAGTGGGCGGGCACTGTTCAAGTATACAGATCAAACCAGTGATTGACAGCTGACACAATACTACACCTACATAAATAAATACTATGGTACTACCATTGTTTTTTGAACGAGGTATTATATATCATGCATTTCAGTATCAGTAATATGTCAATACCACCTGATACCATCACGGCATCGCTGTACCACAGACCAGGTGCCTCTATAGCACTTATGGGCATTACAGGCGCGTTTCTGCGTTCCATTCATGCCTATAATGTCTAAAAATGCTGTTTAGTTAGGTTATGAAAAACAGCCTTGCCAGTACACACAGAGCTAACTTATCCACATCCATAACGCATCAATGCCATATCCTCAGACATAATTAATCTATCGTTTTGAGAGAGGGAAAACAATTAAATAAATACATGTAAAGGACATTACATGTTCCGATCGGTAAATAATATTTTTAACCGGCTGTCTGAAATAGAAACGACAGGTTTTGCATAAAGTGAGCCAGTGAACTGCCAAAGTAACTACTGATTAGAGCACAACGAACACACATACAAAGTTTAATATGCTAAAATATATTTCGTTAGTGTAAGAGCAGATAACTTACACACTTATAAGCAGCTGTGAAACTCCAGAGCAGTAGTGTTCTGTCTGCCTTGTGCTAGACTTTCAGCCCATCTCCCACAAACTTCCGACGGTCTGCCTATCCCGCAACTGACGGGCGGGGAGCGGAATTGCAAATCCTACTATGACCAAGGTTTATCTCATGAATATTAATTAGTTCGTGCTGACGTCACTAGGTAACCTTTCTAGACTGTCCAGTCATGTTTTCTCGTTAATAATCATGAGCCAAGCCTTCGATTGCAGTTGGATTCGACAATTCGGCAGCTGACTAACGCCCACGTTCCTATGTCTGCATTCAGCCAATCAACTAGCCCTATATCAGGGAATAGCATTAATATTCATGAGCCGAACCTTCACCATAGTAGGATTCACGAATTCGCGAACGAAGGCGGAAAAAGCCCCTTCTTTTCCGGATATAGAGAAAAGGACGATGGGAATTGTAGTAATAAATAGAAGGCCTGCTGTTCATTAATGTGTTGGATATGTATACCCTGTTCTGAAACAGATACTGCAGTTAAGCGAATGATTATTTTAAAAGAATACTGATTTCTATTTCAAATAAATGCCGTTAATTGAATTTTATTCAAGTAAGAATCTTGATGAACATCGTATGGTTTCCACAAAAATATTAAGCAGCAAAACCTGTCATCAATATTGATAATAAGAACGATTATTAATAAAAGAGAACCAGTAATAGCTGAAAATAACTGACCAACAAATCAGCAAATTAGAATGATTTCTGAAGGATCATGTGAGAGAGAATTTTTTTTTTTAAGAACACTTAGCCTAATGATTACAAGATTTTGACTGGTAATGTGTTGCCACTGTACAGGGACATAAAAAGCATGTATAAATGTGTATAAATGCTTGATTCATGCCGTCTGATGTCATAGGTGACTTAAGAAACTGAAGAAGGAAACTGCATTGCACAGTTTCAAACTGAAGGAAATCCTCATTGTATTGTTCAGATGCACGTTTAAGATTTGAGTAAAGGTTATTAGAGGTTATAGTGACCTGCATTCAGGTGTATTGAGAGCACACACACACACACACACACACACACACACACACACACAATGGAAAAAGCAGGCTGTAAAACTGGGCCAAACACAATTATGTTTCACAATATGTTTCTAATTAATAACAAAATTAATAGATAATATTTAATGCATTTATAGTTTGAACAATGCAAATACAGTGTATTATGCAAGGTCTGCATGAACAAAATGGTGTGCATGAAACTGCTAATTGAATTTCTAAAATGACTAAATAAATAAACACATTGTTCTCACGTTTTTTTGTTTTTCTCAGTACTTGGGCCACTTTCTCAACATTCCACACATTTCTCCTAATCAACTTTCAGCTTGGGACAGCAGTTAAAGCTGCAGTCGGTAACTTTTTTTGGTTAAAATAATCCCAAATCAATTTTTGAGCAAGTACATAACCAGCCAGTGTTCAAAATTATCTCCTTACCCTAGCCCGATTCACATCGGTAAGCTTGTAATAATGTGTTATAATTTAAGTAGTACTGGTAGCTTTCTGTGGGAAATTCGAGTGTGTAAGGATTTGAGCGAGTTTGACAAGGGCCAAATTGTGATGGCTAGACAACTGGGTCAGAGCATCTCCAAAACTACAGCTCTTGTCGGGTGTTCCCGGTCTGCAGTGGTCAGTATCTATTAAAAGTGATCCAAGGAAGGAACAGTGGTGAACCGGCGATAGGGTCATGGGCGGCCAAGGCACGTGTGGAGCGAAGGCTGGCCCATGTGGTCCAATCAAACAGACGAGCTACTGTAGTCAAATTGCTCAAGAAGTTAATGCTGGTACTGGTAGAAAGGTGTCAGAATACACAGTGCAACACAGTTTGTTGCGTATGGGGCTGCATAGCCACAGACCAGTCAGGTTGCCCATGCTGACTCCTGTCCACCGCCGAAAGCACCAACAGTGGGCATGTGAGCATCAGAACTGGACCATGGAGCAATTTAAGAAGGTGGCCTGGTCTGATGAATCACATTTTCCTTTACATCACATGGATGGCCGGGTGCGTTTGCGTCGCTTACTTGGGGAACACATGGCACCGGGATGCACTATGGGAAGAAGGCAAGCCAGCGGAGGCAGTGTGATGCTTTGGGCAATGTTCTGCTGGGAAACCTTGGGTCCTGCCATCCATGTGGATGTTACTTTGACACATACACCTACCTAAGCATTTTTGCAGACCATGTACACCCTTTCATGGAAACGGTATTCCCTGGTGGCTGTGACCTCTTTCAGCAGGATAATGCGCCCTGCCACAAAGCAAAAATGGTTCAGGAATGGTTTCAGGAGCACAACAACGAGTTTGAGGTGTTGACTTGGCCTGTAAATTCCCCAGATCTCAATCCAATCGAGCATCAGTGGGATGTACTGAACAACAAAGTCTGATCTATGGAGGCCCCACCTCATAACTTACGTGACTAAAAGGATCAGCTGCTAACATCTTGGTGCCAGATACTACAGCACACCTTCAGGGGTCTAGTGGAGTCCATGCCTCAATGGGTCAGGACTGTTTTGGCAGCAAAAGGGGGACCAACACAATTTTGGGATTGGTGTATACACCCATGTTTTGTTTTGTTTTTTATAGCTAGAAACTATGGCTCCATTTTCCAAACCCTTCACACAAACCCACAAAACACACACACAAGATGCAAAACATAACACATCTCTTGCAAAAGCAGACACTTCATTCCAAACTATTTTAGCTCTTCTAAAAATTGTGTTTTTGCGTAGTAACTCTACACACAAACCATCTAATGATTAGCCACATACAATCCAAACTACACACAGATGTGAAAAATGTAAAGCACCACTCTCTTCTGTCGTTCGCTTGTTTAATGTACAGTGTACAGGAGTTTGTCATAGCACCTACACATACATATATGTGCACAAATACACTGTATATACAGTATGTATGCACAATCGATGATGAACTTTACAATTATTGAACTGACCTAAATCCACACTGAACTGACTTGAGCTGTATAATGACACTACTGGCTTCTGTGACGATCAACTGTGAAACTGTGTAAAGTGCTACAGAAATAAAGGTAGTTTGCCTTGGTATATTCAGTATAGATTTACAAAATAAACAGAAATGCAAGGGTCAAAAACTTATTTGTTTCTCAGAACACTGAGTTTTGATTTCTAAGTGATCACAGAAATGCAAGGGGTTAAAAATAAAGGACTTTTTTCTGAAAACACTGAGTTTTGATTTCCAAGTGATCAATTTTCACACATGATCGTTGGGCTTAGGTACACTCTAAAAAACAACCCAAGTTGGGTTGAAAATGGACTAACCCAGCGATTGGGTTGTTTTAAGCAAACCTTTGACCCAACCCCTGGGTTAAAACAACCCATTTACTGGGTTAAAACAACCCAATCGCTGGGTTACTCCATTTTCAACCCAACTTTGGTTGTTTTTAACCCAGCATTTTTTTGTGTAATTGGGTAATCATTGTGGCATTCAAATGGTACTGTTTTCTAAATGAAACACAAGAGCTTATGTTTAATGTAGAGAACTGTGTTTAGAGTTTTGCAAAAAATGGATGTAATGTCCTGCCCAGCCTTTTGTGCCAAAACAATGATAAATGATCCACAGTTTAGTCCATAGACTGATGTTGTGATCATTGTGTGAAGAGTGACCTAAATATTGAGAAATGTTTCAGCGAATGTAAAAAAAACCCCAAAAAACATTATTATTCACATTTTACAATATTGCAGAACCTCTCTTTCTAGTCCGTCAGTAACGCTCTTGGGTGCATTTCCCATGCAACAATGTAACGCGATGATTGACTACTATAGTGTGATGCATTCTTGGAGAAACTACCCAACTGTTTCCCAAAACCGTAGTAGCATGGTCGCACCTCTGTTGGTTCAACAATGTAGGACTGTCATTAATGACGTCAAGTGCAAGTGGTGGAAGAGTAACGTTTGCTAATTAAGCTATTTGAGATCTCTGAGATGCTGCTGTAACGAAATATGGCAACTAATGACTGCATCACTGTTTTTGTACCATGCCATTTTCCTTTATTTGATGTTTTATTTATAGCGGGTTCCCTCATACGTCATGCCCTGTTGTTCCCTTGCGCATTTTATGCACATGTGAAAATATATCAATTCAAATGTATATATTTAAACAGAATGAAAGATATATAATGTATGTTAGCTTGCTTATTGTGCCCAAGAGCAGAATCTATTAAGCCCACATGCCATTTTAAAAGAAATTAGGTCCCACTTTATATTAGATGGCCTTAACTACTATGTACTTAGATAAAAAAATAACAATGTACTTATTGTGTTCATATTGTATTGCAAAACACTTTTGCTGATATTGAGGTGGGATACGGGTAATATTAGTGACAGGTGTGGTGGTGTGGGTAAGTTTAAGGGTAGGGTTAGGGACAGGTGTGGTGGTATGGGTGAGTTTAAGGGTAAAGTTAGTGACAGGTGTGGTGGTATGGGTGAGTTTAAGGGTAAAGTTAGGGACAGGTGTGGTGGTATGAGTGAGTTTAAGGGTAGGGTTAGGGACAGGTGTGGTGGTATGGATGAGTTTAAGGGTAAAGTTAGGGACAGGTGTGGTGGTATGGGTGAGTTTAAGGGTAAAGTTAGGGACAGGTGTGGTGGTGTGGGTAAGTTTAAGGGTAGGGTTAGGGACAGGTGTGGTGGTGTGGGTAAGTTTAAGAGTAAAGTTAGGGACAGGTGTGGTGGTATGAGTGAGTTTAAGGGTAAAGTTAGGGACAGGTGTGGTGGTATGGGTGAGTTTAAGGGTAAAGTTAGGGACAGGTGTGGTGGTGTGGGTAAGTTTAAGGGTAGGGTTAGGAACAGGTGTGGTGGTATGAGTGAGTTTAAGGGTAGGGTTAGGGACAGGTGTGGTGGTATGGGTAAGTTTAAGGGTAAAGTTAGGGACAGGTGTGGTGGTGTGGGTAAGTTTAAGGGTAGGGTTAGGGACAGGTGTGGTGGTGTGGGTAAGTTTAAGGGTAGGGTTAGGGACAGGTGTGGTGGTATGAGTGAGTTTAAGGGTAGGGTTAGGGACAGGTGTGGTGGTATGGGTGAGTTTAAGGGTAGGGTTAGGAACAGGTGTGGTGGTATGGGTGAGTTTAAGGGTAAAGTTAGGGACAGGTGTGGTGGTGTGGGTAAGTTTAAGGGTAGGGTTAGGGACAGGTGTGGTGGTATGGGTGAGTTTAAGGGTAAAGTTAGGGACAGGTGTGGTGGTATGAGTGAGTTTAAGGGTAGGGTTAGGGACAGGTGTGGTGGTATGGGTAAGTTTAAGGGTAAAGTTAGGGACAGGTGTGGTGGTGTGGGTAAGTTTAAGGGTAGGGTTAGGGACAGGTGTGGTGGTGTGGGTAAGTTTAAGGGTAGGGTTAGGGACAGGTGTGGTGGTATGGGTAAGTTTAAGGGTAGGGTTAGGGACAGGTGTGGTGGTGTGGGTAAGTTTAAGGGTAAAGTTAGGGACAGGTGTGGTGGTATGGATAAGTTTAAATGTAAAGTTAGGGACAGGTGTGGTGGTGTGGGTAAGTTTAAGGGTAAAGTTAGGGACAGGTGTGGTGGTATGGGTAAGTTTAAATGTAAAGTTAGGGACAGGTGTGGTGGTGTGGGTAAGTTTAAGGGTTGCTAGTTAGGGACAGGTGTGGTGGTGTGGGTAAGTTTAATGGTAGGGTTAGGGACAGGTGTGGTGGTATGGGTAAGTTTAAGGGTAGGGTTAGGGACAGGTGTGGTGGTGTGGGTAAGTTTAAGGGTAAAGTTAGGGACAGGTGTGGTGGTGTGGGTAAGTTTAAGGGTAAAGTTAGGGACAGGTGTGGTGGTATGGGTGAGTTTAAGGGTAAAGTTAGGGACAATTGTGGTGTCATGGGTTTAAGTTTAAGGGTAGGGTTAGGTGTAAGGGAAGTGTCAACAGTGTAATTATAAATGTAACTACAGAAATGAATTACAGATGTAATTACAAGCAGGTCATTTTTAAAATGTAAGTACAATGTAAAAACATGTATGTACACAATAAGTGCATTGTATTAAATGATTAATTTAAATGTTAGTGCATAGTAGTTAAGGCCACCTAATATAAAGAGGGTCCAGAAATTATGCTTCTAATCACAGCTCGAGAGCCGTAGTTCCAACCACACAACTTTGCACATGTCTGTTGGAACTTTGGAAATGCCTAATCATTGAACTATGTTGGCAACAATGGAACCTGCGACCATAGTTGGCCAACGATGCTTTTGGGAAACACATCCTTTAGTTCTGGTCTCTATAAAGCCCCTCCTTCCGAAAAGCACAATGTGCTCTGATTGGTTGGCTGGACCAGTGCGTTGTGATTGGTCAACATGTTTCGGAAATGTCATGCCACTTACCATAACCACAAGTTTCAACACTCTGCTAACACAACTCAACCAAACCTTTGACCCTTTATTGTGTATGCCTTGGTAAATAGCGATAGATGCTATTTAATAAGTGAAAATAGTGATATATTCTATTTACACCATGTAAAAGTAACAGTTCTTTGCAATATGTGTAAATAGAAATTAGATGTTATTTATACTTTATTTTGACAAATACATACTATTTGCACCTCAGTATTGTTGTACATTAACAGGATGCAATAATAACATAGAATGTAAATTATTATATTTATAGAAATTATTAAATGGATGCCACCTTAATAGAACAATAAAAGCCATCCCTACACCTACCCCTAACCCTACCCAATAAATGCTTTTTTATTATTAAACATTTTGTTAGGCACTTTATTTCTAGTTTTAGAAATGTTCTTAATTTTTATTGAAAATAATTGCCTTTCCGATGTGATATGTGATGGGGAAAGGGAGAAGAGCGAGGTTGGCAAAAGGTGGATTCGAACCCAGGTCAATCGCATCAAAACCTAGTGTCATAAGTCTTACGCTCTATTGACTACACCACTGAAGATGTTGAAATATGCATATTTTTAAATCTTTTGTGGCCCAACCAAGCATTGTTGGGTGGAGCTAATGCAAATAGCACTTACCAACAAGGTGCGCTATTTGCACTTGGTGTGAATAGACACTCTGTTATGGGCGGCAATGAGTAATGTGATGTGTACGTTCGTGGTAGAAAACTCAAGACTACAATTTAGGCTTCAGAAACACTTACAAAAGGGTGAATTCAGGGTGATTAGGACACTTTCTGTGAATTCAGGGTGATTGGGACACTTTTTATGCTTTCTCATACTCACTTTCAGATTAAAATGTGGGTCAGGGGAAGTCAGTCACAGGTCAAAGCAGCAGAGTAGCTTTATTTAAAGAATGCAGCGGGTCAAGGAGTCGTGCAGTAGTCTGTGGACGGCTGCTGTATATCCGCACTGCTCCGCTGAGCATTTTCCAGCATGTATTGTGATCAGGATAGCTTTGCTTCCTCAGTGGCAGTTTGCCCATGTGAAAACACAGAGCACACCACGCAAAGCACGCTTCCTCTTCCCTCAATTCGCAGCCCCTGAAAACAATAGCATTGCAGCACATTTCAAGCAGGGGGAAAACTATTTTGAGGTTGCATGAGCCAAATGACGGCAGCCCACGGTGTTGACGTGGCCAGTCTGTCATATCTATGCATGAGAAATGAGTTTCAAAAAACATCTATGATGCAATAACTGGGTTTTTTTCAACATTAACTTTCAGAGATTATAATGTGTAAATAATATAGGCTATTGTCTGTGTGCATGAAATACCCGGATAAGCTTCTGCACTGTCAGAAAAAAAGGTACATTGCTGTCACTGGGGCAGTACCCTAAGGCACAAAACCGAAAAGGTACTAATATGTACCTTTAAGGTACTCATACACACTCTTAAAGTACTGATATGTACCTTTTAAGGTACTAATATGTACCATTTAGGAGTGAGTAAGGTACAAAGATGTACCTTTTCACTTTTGTACCTTAGGATACCACCCCAGTGACAGCACTGTACCTTTTTTTCTGAGAGTGTATGTTTGGCAAAATATGCAGTACCTGAACACACTGGGCAACATATTGTATCCCACAATGCAATGCATTTGACTTGAACTTCATTTTTGCCAAAAGTGACCAGGGTTCAACCTGCAGGGCTTTTCACAGCCTTAGCTGTCTAGTGTATGAATTATATGAGGTTATTTTGTCATCCAACATAAAAGTCTGAATTTCGCAAATTTGTGAATCCTATATGGTGAAGCTTTGGTTAATGAATATTAATTTTATTCGCTGACATATTTCTAATTAATTGGCTGAAAGCAGACACAGGAATGTGAGGGGGTGATAGTTGAATCTGACTGCAGCAAAGGCTTGGCTTAATAAAGGATTGTGACCAGATGCTCTAGGAATGTTGCCTAGTGATAAAATTCATAAAATTCATCTATATATATATCCAAAAAGTTAAGTGTTTTTTTCAGACACTGTACAAATTATAAATAAAAAGGAATGCAATAATTTACAAATCTCATAAACTTATATTTTATTCACAATAGAATATAGATAGCATATCAAATGTTGAAAGTGAGACATTATGAAATGTCATGCCAAATATTGGCTCATTTTGGATTTCATGACAGCTACACATTCCAAAAAAGTTGGGACAGGTAGCAATAAGAGGCTGGAAAAGTTAAATGTACATATAAGGAACAGCTGGAGGACCAATTTGCAACTTATTAGATCAATTTACTATTATGAAAAAAGTGTTTGCCATTTGATGCAAATGCTTCATTCTGACATGTGTTTATGGCATTTTGAAGGAGATGTGAAGCATTTTGCATATTGTGTGTGCAGTTTTGAGAATTGTGTGTAGAGTTTTGAAAAAAGGAGACATAGTTTTGAAAACGTGTGTAAGCAGTTGGGAAAAACTATAATAGGGGAAACTGGGTAAAACAAACGGTTATCAGTTTAAACTAAAGGTTAGACTCAAAATAGTGTTCCTTACAACTTACCAAAGATCTAGTGATCTATAGATATTGACATGCAGCCAGGAAGTGTGTTTTCCTGACATTTATATGTGCCTGATTTCGATACATAAATATTTATCACTGTCAGTCATCACAATTTCAAGAGTTAATCACATATGCAGATGGGCCTATGTATTGACGTGTGTATGTGGCCGCTTGCCAAGAATGGAAAACAATAAGGTTTATTCAAATTCTGAATATATTATAGGCCTATTAATAATTTTTTTAATATCGCCTAGACAGCGCGAAAAGAGCACTCCCTTTATTATCACTAAAAGCTGTCACTCATTCAATGAACGCAATCTCACAAAGTTCTGTTATATTAATCAGTGAAGCTGTCTACACTTTGTTAGAGAGGATTTGCGCGCATGCAGAACTCAGCACAGGACAAAAATTCGAGCAGGGAATGGATTCTAACTTCAACACCTGTGATTGGCCATCGCGTTCAAGAAATCAACAAACTTGTTTGTGATTGGCTACATTACTGAGCAGTCAATACTGTTCAGCAGTGTTCAGGGTCATACAATTTGTTCATTGTACAGTATACAGTCTACTTATACACTATACTTATATTGGTTGTGTCACATCATTTGAAACAGGTTAAATCAATTTTGAGTGGTATGACATTGTGTTCTCTATTTGTATTTGATTGTTGCCACTTATGTTCACCAGTATGGATGACATGTGCATTAGAGTGCAGAATGTGTTTTGAGAATGAGAATGTGTTTAGAGTTTTGCTGAAAAGTCTAAGTGAGATCTGCAAATTGTGTTTTACCATGTGAAATGGTTCAAGGTATTGACAACAGATTGCACAGTTATCTAAATGAGTTCAGGCAACTGAGAACTTTGTTCAGCCAATGGGTTTTAGTGTTTTAGCAATTGAGAAAAACTGTAATTTCTGTAGTTACATCTATATTTACACTGTTGACACTTCCCTTACACCTAACCCTACCCTTAAACTTACCCATACCACCACACCTGTCCCTAACCCTACCCTTAAACTTACCCATACCACCACACCTGTCCATAACCCTACCCTTAAACTTACCCATACCACCACACCTGACCCTAACTTTACCCTTAAACATACCCATACCACCACACCTGTCCCTAACCCTACCCTTAAACTCACCCATACCACCACACCTGACCCTAACCCTACCCTTAAACTTACCCATACCACCACACCTGTCCCTAACCCTACCCTTAAACTTACCCATACCACCACACCTGACCCTAACCTTACCCTTAAACTCACCCATACCACCACACCTGACCCCTAACTTTAACCTTAAACTTACCCATACCACCACACCTGTCCCTAACTTTACCCTTAAACTTACCCACACCACCACACCTGTCCCTAACTTTAACCGTAAACTTACCCATACCACCACACCTGTCCCTAACTTTACCATTAAACTTACCCACACACCACACCTGTCCCTAACTTTAACCGTAAACTTACCCATACCACCACACCTGTCCCTAACTTTACCTTTAAACATACCCATACCACCACACCTGTCCCTAACCCTACCCTTAAACTTACCCATACTACCACACCTGCCCCTAACTTTACCCTTAAACTTACCCATACCACCACACCTGCCCCTAACTTTACCCTTAAACTTACCCATACCACCACACCTGTCCCTAACCCTACCCTTAAACTCACTACCCATACCACCACACCTGCCCCTAACCCTACCCTTAAACTTACCCATACCACCACACCTGTCCCTAACTTTACCCTTAAACTTACCCATACCACCACACCTGTCCCTAACCCTACCCTTAAACTTACCCATACCACCACACCTGTCCCTAACTTTACCCTTAAACATACCCATACCACCACACCTGTCCCTAACCCTACCCTTAAACTTACCCATACCACCACACCTGCCCCTAACTTTACCCTTAAACTTACCCATACCACCACACCTGCCCCTAACTTTACCCTTAAACTTACCCATACCACCACACCTGTCCCTAACCCTACCCTTAAACTTACCCATACCACCACACCTGTCCCTAACCCTACCCTTAAACTTACCCATACCACCACACCTGTCCCTAACTTTACTCGTATCCCACCTCAATATCAGCAAAAGTGTTTTGCATTACAATATGAACACAATAAGTACATTGTACTTATTTTTGATGTAAGTACATAGTAGTTAAGGCCATCTAATATAAAGTGGGACCAGTTATATTAATATAACTATATTAATTACATAGGCTAACATGCATCTGAATACCTCTTAAGCAAACTAATCCTGGAACATAACCTGCTCTGGAGGAGAGAGTGAGTTGCTATGGCTACTTACATAACCTGAAAGTTATCTCCGTTTTTGGAACTCAAAGATGAGGTTATCCGCTTACTTACTCTTAAACGTACCCAGGTATGTCACATACCCTGCTTTCTGGAATACCCATTTGTTTCTGTTTATTGTCGGGTCTCATCAATGTTTGGATGTGTTAGGCTACTCGCTTCATGTTGATCTTTCCTGTGCATTTATTAAAGACTGCCTATTTACCTTCACCTTCGTTTTCGTGTGTGTTTTAGCAACACAATCTATTAAAGACTCGCCCACAAGCTGCACGCACAATAAAGCCCTGATTCATCGTTGAGCTGCTTTGTACACTAAAACAACCCAAATTGGGTTGAAAATTGACTAACCCAGCAATTGGGTTGCTTTAACCCAGCTATTGGGTTGTTTTAAGCAAACATTTAACCCAACCGCTGGGTTAAAACAACCCAATTGCTGGGTTAGTCCATTTTCAACCCAACTTGGGTTGTTTTTAACCCAGCATTTTTTAGAGTATAGTTTTGTTTCCTTCAATGGATTGTACATTCTAAAAAATGCAAGATGCCTTTTATCTTCGCAAGAACTTTAAGACATATAAACCTAAGCATTTCGGTGCTATTTTTGTACTGTTGAATAAATAAAGCATCAATAATTAAACACGCATATCAACCATGTGCATTACTCATGTATAATTCAGTGACTCTAAGAGCATTAATAGCATAAATATCTGTTATTATACATAGCCGCTTCAACATACACAAACATGAAAATATAAAAAAGCATTTTGACATTAGGTATAATCATTAGGTATTAATATATTTACTATGAAATGGATTGATATGTTTTATTTAACAGCAAAGGCAGATGCAGCATCAAAAAGGGAATGCCAGAGCAAAGGTCACCAAGATGGGCGGAAAAAGTCCTTCAATCTGAAACGGCTGTTAAAAAAAAGAACAAATTAGAAAATGTTAATTTTATTACAAAGAAGAATCTGTCATATTGTGTTCATTACAGATTGACCAATAATTTTTTCTGATAATGATCTACTGTCACATGTCTGTCCTGTCTTGTGTAGCACATGGGTGTTTTGTTATTTTTGGCCATGTGCTCCTGTCTCTGTCAGACCCCCCCCCTTGTTATCTCATTATTGGTTTAATTTACCCCACCTGTTGTTCCCTCTTTACCGGCTTGATTTGTTCCTTTTATAAGTCCTTTTGTGTTTGCAGTCTGTGTCGGATTGTTGTTGTGTCTAATGTCTTTCTGCTTTCCTGTTACCTGGTATTTTCTTAGTTGGTTTTGTTTATTCTGGTTTTGTTTTCCCCTTGTGGGTTTTGTTTTGTGCTTGTTTAAATTTATTAACTTTATAAAAATGTATATATATATATATATATATATATATATATATATATATATATATATATATATATATATATATATATATATATATATATATATATATATATATATATATATACAGTTGTTTAGCAATAACTGTTTAAACTGGCATTGTTCAGAGGCCTGTTGCATGAAGCTAGTCGAACAAACTCTGAGTTTCAAACACAAACATAAAAACCTTACAAATCCAACCTGGTTTAGTAGATCAGGGGTCTATACCATGAAGCTAGGTATGGTTTAGGTAGAACCAGTTCGTTCGTGCCAACCCTGGGTTTTAAGCACCATGAAAGTGGCTCAGATTTTAACGGATGAAGGGGTAGTTCACCCAAAAATGAAAATTATCCCTTAATTTACTCAATTCATCCTAGGTGTATATGACATTCTTCTTTCAGACAAATAGAATGTTATGTTAAAAAAATGTCCTAAATTTGAAGCCCATAAAAGCGTGTCCATCCCTTATAAAAGTAATCAACACAGATCCGGGGGGTTAATAAAGGCCTTCTGAAGCAAATCGATGGGTTTGTGTAAGAAAAATATCCATATTTAAACTTCATAAATTAAAATATCTAGCTTCCTGCGGCCCGCCTTCCATATTCAACTTATGAAGAAAGTGTAACACCTCCCGCAGCTCAATATATATATATACACTCACCTAAAGGATTATTAGGAACACCTGTTCAATTTCTCATTAATGCAATTATCTAATCAACCAATCACATGGCAGTTGCTTCAATGCATTTAGGAGTGTGGTCCTGGTCAAGACAATCTCCTGAACTCCAAACTGAATGTCAGAATGGGAAAGAAAGGTGATTTAAGCAATTTTGAGCGTGGCATGGTTGTTGGTGCCAGACGGGCTGGTCTGAGTATTTCACAATCTGCTCAGTTACTGGGATTTTCACGCACAACAATTTCTAGGGTTTACAAAGAATGGTGTGAAAAGGGAAAAACATCCAGTATGCGGCAGTCCTGCGGGCGAAAATGCCTTGTTGATGCTAGAGGTCAGAGGAGAATGGGCCGACTGATTCAAGCTGATAGAAGAGCAACTTTGACTGAAATAACCACTTGTTACAACCGCGGTATGCAGCAAAGCATTTGTGAAGCCACAACACGCACAACCATGAGGCGGATGGGCTACAACAGCAGAAGACCCCACCGGGTACCACTCATCTCCACTACAAATAGGAAAAAGAGGCTACAATTTGCACAAGCTCACCAAAATTGGACAGTTGAAGACTGGAAAAATGTTGCCTGGTCTGATGAGTCTCGATTTCTGTTCATTCAGACATTCAGATGGTAGAGTCAGAATTTGGCGTAAACCGAATGAGAACATGGATCCATCATGCCTTGTTACCACTGTGCAGGCTGGTGGTGGTGTAATGGTGTGGGGGATGTTTTCTTGGCACACTTTAGGCCCCTTAGTGCCAATTGGGCATCGTTTAAATGCCACGGCCTACCTGAGCATTGTTTCTGATCATGTCCATCCCTTTATGACCACCATGTACCCATTCTCTGATGGCTACTTCCAGCAGGATAATGCACCATGTCACAAAGCTTGAATCATTTCAAATTGGTTTCTTGAACATGACAATGAGTTCACTGTACTAAAATGGCCCCCACAGTCACCAGATCTCAACCCAATAGAGCATCTTTGGGATGTGGTGGAATGGGAGCTTCGTGCCCTGGATGTGCATCCCACAAATCTCCATCAACTGCAAGATGCTATCCTATCAATATGGGCCAACATTTCTAAAGAATGCTTTCAGCACCTTGTTGAATCAATGCCACGTAGAATTAAGGCAGTTCTGAAGGCGAAAGGGGGTCAAACACAGTGTGTGTGTGTGTGTGTGTGTGTGTGTGTGTGTGTGTGTGTGTGTGTGTGTGTGTGTGTGTGTGTGTGTGTGTGTGTGTGTGTGTGTGTGTGTGTGTGTGTGTGTGTGTGTGTGTGTGTGTGTGTGTGTGTGTGTGTGTGTGTGTGTGTGTGTGTGTGTGTGTGTGTGTGTGTGTGTGTGTGTGTGTGTGTGTGTGTGTTTTATCTTTTAAATGACACAATATTGATGCGCACGTGCAGTAAGCCCTGGTAGCTGACAATCTGACGGGTAAGATGAAATGTCTGGACACTGTTGCTACAAGCCAATCCACCTTCTTGAGCCCGAAAAAACAGTTTGTTCAAACTTACCTGGGTAGGAACTGAAACTGGCTTCATGCAACAGGCCCTAGATAATCCTGTTCAAACCGATTATCGCAGTGTTTCTAGTTTTCATTGTTTTATTTCAGCCTGTTTCTGTGTTGGTACCTTGCTCCTACAGCGGCGTTTGAATAAGCCGAACTCTTGATTGACAGGTCCACTGCTGTGCTCTTGCCACTTGCCGTTGGCAAAGCTTTGCACTGTGATGTGATAGCACACTGATCGATCAGGCCTCATACAGAATGGATGGCTCACTATGGAAGACTGTGTTACAGCAGGATCCCAGTGTCTTAACCTCTACAGAGAGAGATAGTGAGAGAAGATGCAATAGTTAAAGCAAGACTTAAAGCAATAGTTCACCCAAAATATAAATGTTCAGTCATCATTTACTCACTAAAACATAAAAAAAAAAATTTCTGTGGAAATGCATGCATACAGATATGATATGTCAAGCCACAAAGGCAAATTTAACTAGTACAATGATCGAAGCAGTACTGACTGTTTCTCACACGCATCTATTGTATGGACTTCTTTTGGGCCTTTTTTATAGTTCGACAGTACAGACTTTTTTTTTTATTGTCGCCTATAGAACAGCTAAGCCATTCTAAATTTCTTCTTTTGTGTGTCCGAGGAAAAAAGTTATTCAGCTTCAAACAACAAAAGGTGAATGAATGATGGATGTATTCTGGGTAAACTGTATCTTTACATTTACAAATTTAAATGAACACCACCAGTTAAATACACTGATAGCTCCATCTGAAAGTGCCATCTGGTGGATACTTAAGATATTTTAAGGTATAAAGTCCCCTTGTGAAAAAAAGAATTACACTTTAGAATACTTTTAAAAAGAGTTCTTATTCCATAATATAAGCTGAATTTAATGTTTTTGGACAGTTAATGTTATTTAAAATTAAACAATAATGTTCTAGAATTTAAATTTGATCAAATGCAGTTAGTAGAACCCCTCCTTGAACTGTCACCTTATTGTGGTGGAGGGGTTTGAGTACCCGAATGACCCTGGGAGCTATGTTGTCTGGGGCTATATGCCCCTGGTAGGGTCTCCCAAGGCAAACAGGTCCTTGGTGACGGGCCAGACTAAGAGCAGTTCCCAAACCCAATATGAGTCTAATTAAAATCAGGATCGTATGCGAGCACCTGGTGGCCGGGCCTACCCCCATGGGGCCCGGCCGGGCTCAGCCCGAATGAGCGACGTGGGGCCACCGTCCCGTGGGCTCACCACCTGCAGGAGGGATCATATGGGGCCGGTGCGTTGTGCGACCCGGCCCCAGATAAGCGGAAGATAATGGATGGATGGATGGCAATTAGTAGAACTAAAAGGGATAGTTCACCAAAAATTTAAATTATTCCATCTGTATTCAACTTACGAACATAGTGTAACACCTCTCGCAGTTGAAAACACTTACACTTACGTAAGTTGAATACAGACGGCGGTCCGGCGATGTTAAATATGGATATTTTTCTTGCAAAAACCCATCGATTCACTTCAGAAGGCCTTTATTAACCCCCCAGAGCCGTATGGAGTATTTTTATAATGGATGGATGCACCTTTTGGGCTTCAAATTTTGGGCTGCCAAGGTTGGGAAGAGCCAGGACATTTTTTAATATAACTCTGATTATAGTGTTTATAAAAATAAAAATAGTAAAAAAATAGAATTTTTTTATTTTTTTCCCTATACTATGGAAGCCGATGGGGCCCATCAGCTATTTGGTTACAAACATTCTTCAAAAAATCTTCCTTTGTGTTCAGCAGAACAAATAAATTTATACAGGGTTGGAACAACCTGAAGGTGAGTAAATGATGACAGAATTTAAATTTTTGTGTGAACTATCCCTTTAAGAGTGTTTTAATACTTACATAGCACTTAAGTACATCTTTATCCACTGGTTTCACAGACGAGGCTTAAATTTAGTCCCAGACTAAAATACACTATTGAGCTGTTCTAACTCAGAACAACTTTCACTGACATATCTTAAAACATGTCAGTGTCATTGTTTTGTCTCTTGCACACAGTAATGTGTTTTTATGGCACGTTTAAAAAAAATACTTAAATGTCCTAATTAAACTGACGACTTCTGTGAAACCAGGCCTATTGTCTTTGAAATATGGTTAAAGTGTACTGTACTTAAGTACTTTTATTTCATGAATATTATCTGCAAATACAGTTTTTTTAAATATACTTTTTAAGATTTGAAGTACACTAAAAGTGCACATTAAATACAATTATATGCCCTTCTTTTTCTAGAGTGCTCTAACCTCAATGGAGAAGTTGTACGTATCTGATTTGCCCAATTTAGCAGCTTGGAGAAGAAAGTAAAAACCACAGAGGCTGATGGTTTGAGTGCAGCACTCTTGTTCCTGTATACGGTGACAGAGTGAAAAACACATAAAACACAAAATACAGGCCTACAAGCAAGTAAAAGAACACAAACTTTTGTCGCATGGTAACAGAAATAGTGAGCGTATGAAGGACAGAAAAAAGTATCATGGAGTTCTGGAAATGGGCATAACACATCTGTGTTAAAGTATCAGAAAGTGTACCGCACCCTATCAAACATCATTCCAAACCGGATGGCTTGTTTGGAAAAGTCAGTCACGACCATGTCGCCCCCGCTGTAAAGCTATATACAAAAAACAAAACAAAAAGAAAACATACAGATTAACCACGGAGCTAATGAATTAGTTTTCACTTGGTGGTAAAAAAACAATACAACTTATATAAAGCTGCTTTGAAACAAGCAGTTCATGAATTAAGTATGGCACTACATCTGGAGCGATGGGTGGGTTGAATATGGTGTTATGTTTGTGGTCTCTACACAAGCTCACAGTGTGATAATGATTTGACAGGATGCTCAGCAGCCAGGATTCAGGAAGCACTCTGATGTTCTGCAGCTCCTGCAGATGCTGCCCTGAGACAGCAACACACATAAACAACACAACTCAAATATAGTTTTGGGTAGTAAACTAAAAGTAGAAACACTACATACATTTTACATACACAGTTGTTTCTAAAACTATATAGCTTTTCCAGTATTGTGGGTGGTTAATTGACAAGACCTCTTTGTTTAATTCTACAACAACTCAAATGTGAATTTTGAAACAGTATTACAGCAGTATTTATTACATATTATACATCAGTGCACATCATTATTATTATTTTTTAAATTCACATGTCCTCATAATCTTGCATTGACATCTCTTCTCTTCTCTGGTGACTTGTTTACTGGCGTGAGGGCGGGGCAACCTGTCACTCACATAATTCATAGCAATACCAAACCACAATGTTTCAACGTTCCAATCAATTCCTGATGGACAAAACCAAGTCCTGCCCTGCATTTGTTCTTATTCGAGAAGCATTTCACTCGGATATATGTAACAACAGGGAAGAAAATACAATTGCAACTTCTATTTCATGCCGACTTTAAGAATTTCACCAAACACCACTGATAATGATTTCCAAACAGGTTTCCCCACATGTTGGCACCATCTTTTTTCAGGTGAATAGGTATTCTGAATGTCAATTTGCCATGTCTTGGCACTCAAATAAACACAGCAATGTTATGAAAGTGACAAAGCATTTTATTTTAAAGGGATAGTTAACCCTCCAAATAAAAAAATATTCTGACTTTCTCTCTGTGGAACACAAAATATTAGTATTTACAATTTTCTTAAAAAAATGTTTCCATCCGTACAATGGAAATCAATGGGGTCCAAACATTAAGTATATTTACATTAACTCATGGAATGAATCCAATCCAATTTCAGATTCTGAAAGTTCTGTATATATATAAACCCAAACTTTTGGGATCCGAAAACATGAATACAAACCCGATTCCAAAAAAGTTGGGACGCTGTACAAATTGTACCTCCAATAAATGTTGTGCCTCAAAGGTAAACTCCTACAAATGCATATGCAATAAGGTCAGCCGCAAAAATATCCTTGTCCATGCCTTTTCAGCGCTAATTTATCACTGTGTGTCTTTAGTAAATCCTGACAATAGTTTTTTAATGCCAGAGGGTTTGCGCTTTTAGTAAATCTGGTTTAAGGGTACACCATTTTCAACTGAAAATGGAAATCTTTTTCATGCATTTTGGTTGTTCATTTACACGACAACGGCATTTTGGGGGCCTGAAAACCCAAGGTTTTGAAAACGGTACCTTAACCGTCTCCATGTTAACAACAAAAAGGCAAATTTGTGAAAACAGTTAGACCATGTTCACGCATGCGTATTACATGTTTGCGGGGTGTTATTAGACAAAATGACAATGCCAACTACTGGCCTGGGATGCATAATACAGCCTTTTTAATCATTTTGCAAATCTGTGTGAATGGGGATAATTTTGACTTTGTTGTCATCAAATTTCAATATTTTATTCAGAATACAACATAGATTACATATCAAATGTTTAAACTGAGAAAATGTATCATTTTAAGGGAAAAAATAAGTTGATTTTAAATTTCATGGCATCAACACATGTCAAAAAGTTGGGACAAGGCCATGTTTCCCACTGTGTGGCATCCCCTCTTCTTTTTATAACAGTCTGCAAACGTCTGGGGACTGAGGAGACAAGTTGCTCAAGTTTAGGAATAGGAATGTTGTCCCATTCTTGTCTAATACAGGCTTCTAGTTGCTCAACTGTCTTAGGTCTTCTTTGTCGCATCTTCCTCTTTATGATGCGCCAAATGTTTTCTATGGGTGAAAGATCTGGACTGCAGGCTGGCCATTTCAGTACCCGGATCCTCCTTCTACGCAGCCATGATGTTGTAATTGATGCAGTATGTGGTCTGGCATTGTCATGTTGGAAAATGCAAGGTCTTCCCTGAAAGAGACGACGTCTGGATGGGAGCATATGTTGTTCTAGAACTTGGATATACCTTTCAGCATTGATGGTGCCTTTCCAGATGTGTAAGCTGCCCATGCCACACACACTCATGCAACCCCATACCATCAGAGATGCAGGCTTCTGAACTGAGCGCTGATAACAACTTGGGTTGTCCTTGTCCTCTTTAGTCCGGATGACATGGCGTCCCAGTTTTCCAAAAAGAAGTAAAAATTTTGATTTCAAAATGTCTCACTTTCAACATTTGATATGTTATCTATATTCTATTGTGAGTAAAATATAAGTTTATATATTTGTAAATTATTGTATTCCTTTTTTATTCACAATTTGTACAGTGTTCAAAGTATCTTCTTTTGTGTTTCACAGAAGAAAGCAAGTCACGTAAGACATGATGGTGAGCAAATGATATCAAAATGTTCCTTGGCACACTTGATACAAAATGGCACACATCATTAACATGACTGTGTTTGTGAGGCGTTTTCTGAATAGCTGATAGAGTTGTCATGTCTGTTGGGTGGGGGTGGGATATAATCACACGCTGGGCGGGTGTTGGAGGTCCAGTGGATGTTCTGGTTGTGTCCATGACGTGAGCTTGTAGCTGGGATGTACTGTTTCTCAGATATACACATTATTCTGCCAAACTGTCAGCTTTCATTTAAGCTAACGATGGGGTGCAACAGTATTCAGAGATATGGGGAAAAATTAAAGATGTATGCCTTGTTTTGAGGCTCATTTTAATGTTGTAGATGATGTTAGGGCGCTATTTTAACAATCTGAGCACATGGTCTGAAACGGATGGTGCAGGTGGACTTAGGGCTTGTCCGAATCCACTTATACTAGTTTAACGACGAAAAAAACAGTCGGCACGCCAGGCGCATGGTCCAAAAGGGTTGTACCTAGTCTCTTAATGAGTCATGGGTGTGTTTTAGGTGTAACGTGCAATAAACCAATCAGAGTCTCATCTCCCATTCCCTTTAAAAGCCAGTTGCGCTTGCACCATGGCGGATTCACTATTTACATGGCAGAATTTGTGAGAGGAAAGACTAAACTCTTCTCCAGAGAGGAATCCTTTTATTTTTAATATTTAATATTTAAAAATATTTGTGTGCTCCAGCACACGCGACCCTGCGTGTGTATAATAAGCTAATACTAACGCGCCCTTTAAATAACACAAAAAATACTGCACTATTGACTTTAGACCAGGTTTCAGTTGGTTAATGGCGCAGTCAGCTTCAGTTGCCTCAAAGTAGCAAACTGCGTCAGACTGAAACTAGCAAAACACACTTGTATCGCGTCTGGCACCGCATTGCGCCGGGTGTATGATAGGGCCCTTAGTTTGTGAACTTGTGAAAAACGGATGTATACTATTCATGAAGCGCTTAACACTTACATTCAGTAATGCCATGCATACGAAGAGCTTGAAAGATAGTGATGTATTTTTGACCCTGAGGCTGTTCCAAGAAAACAGCCGTTTCCCTGAAACAGACAGATACATGATGGAGGGATGTCATTAAAAACAGCATATGTGCATGAAACTAGCTAAGCAGTATGAAGGTCATTCCAAAAAGAATTTATAGTTTGCTGCACAATTGAAGTCATTGAATTATTGTAATGTCCTCTGTAAATGGGGTTTTTACTGACTGGAATTATACTAATGGACCCATGTGCATTGTGTTGTTGCTGATAGCCGTAAATGGTTTGACGGAGGTTATGTACCTGGAGAAGAAGTGGATGATGGTGCTATGGGCAGGTAGGGTCTCTCTGAGGGGATTTAACTTCAGGTACAGCCAGTACAGCACTGCTCTCAAGACCTCATACTCATTAGATGCAAACAGTCTAGAAACAGAGACCTTATTAGTTTCCTGTTGATTTACTCCATCTGCTCAGTTTTGCTGCGTTTAATAGTCATTATCTATGCAGAAGGTTATTTCAAGTTCAGAAAAGCACTTTAAACACTTGTAAAGAATGGGCAGGACATATGCCACTCAAAAATCAACAGAAATTTATTTTGCATAAAGGGAAAAAGTCTATTACGTGACATTACATTTCCCCATTACCATGAAGTGATATAGTACTTGGTGTAATGTATTTATTTTATGCTGATTAAATTGAAAAAATTGCTATTTTCATGCCTGAAATAAATTTATGACTTTTCATGATTGAAAATCTAATGCGAATTACTCGTGAGAATAAAAAGGATTATAAACAAACTCAAAAGTAAAACATCCTGATGCTTTGCAGTAATGAGGCTTTGGGATAAAAATGTCACAACGCAAAAAAATCCTAATGGTTCTATAAATATGCTTCCTATTCTTTATGCAAAAGCAATTGTTGCTTAATTATTTCAGCCCGAATGAGTCAATGTGATTACTAACAGATTATTTGGTTGCATATAAATGTAGCTAAAACCCATCTGATTTTAGTTTTTTGGTCCCAAAAATATCTCAAAGTATCTTCTTTTGTGTTCCACAGAAGAAAGTAAGTCAAGTTTGGTAAGACATCATGGTGAGCGCATGATATCAAAATGTTCCTTTTTATGAAATGGCACACATCATTAACATGACTGTGTTTGTGAGGCGTTTGCTAATTTTTTCTGCGTTTAATAGTCATTATCTATGCAGAAGGTTATTTCAAGTTCAGAAAAGCACTTTAAACACGTCTTGTAAAGAATGGCCAGGACATATGCCACTCAAAAAACAACAGAAAAAAAAAGAGGCAAATTTTATTTTGCATAAAGGAAACAAGTGTATTTTACGACCTTTAAAGGGATAATTCACCCAAAAATTAAAATTAGCCCATGATTTACTCACCCTCAAGTCATCCTCGGTGTATATGACATTCTTCTTTCAGACGAATACAATCAGAGTTATATTAAAATATTGCCTGGCTCTTCCAAGCTTTATAATGGCAGTGGATGGCTTTTTCTGTATTGAAATCCATAAAAGTGCCTCTATCATGTTCCACACAGCTCCGGCGGGTTAATAAAGGCCGTCTGAAGCAAAGTGGCGCGTTTGTGTAAGAAAAATATCCATATTTAAAACTTTACAAACTGTAATCTCTAACTTCCGCCAAATGACGTACGCACGTTCACGAGAGATTTTTCTTCACGCATCACTTCAGAAGGCCTTTATTACCCCCCCAGAGCCGGGTGGATTACTTTTATGATGGATAGATGCTCTTTTATGATGGATAGATGCACTCTTATGATGGATAAATGCTCTTTTATGATGGATAGATGCACTTTTATGATGGATAGATGCTCTTTTATGATGGATAGATGATGGATAGATGCTATTTTATGATGATAGATGCACTTTTATGATGAATAGATGCACTTTTATGATGGATAGATGCTCTTTTATGATGGATAGATGCACTTTTATGATGGATAGATGATGACAGATGCTCTTTTATGATGGATAGATGCACTTTTATGATGGATAGATGATGACAGATGCTCTTTTATGATGGATAGATGCACTTTTATGATGGATAGATGATGACAGATGCTCTTTTATGATGGATAGATGCACTTTTATGGATTTCAAAACAGAAACAGCCATTCACTGCCATTAGAAAGCATGGAAGAGCCAGGATATTTTTTAATATAACTCTGATTGTGTTCGTCTGAAAGAAGAATGTCATATACACCCAGGATGACTTGAGGGTAAGTAAATCATAGGATAATTTTCATTTTTGGGTGAACTATCCGTTTAAGACCTTAAGTGACATTACAAAAATCACATTTCCCCATTACCATGAAGCGATATAGTATTTGGAGTAATGTATTTATTTTATGCTGATTAAATTGAAAAATTGCTATTTTCATGCTTGAAATAAACTTTTCATAATTGAAAATCTAATGCGCATTACTCGTGAGAATAAAAAGGATTATAAACAAACTCAAAAGTAAAACATCCTGATGCTTTGCAGTAATGAGGCTTTGGGATAAAAATGTCACAACGCAAAAAAATCCTAATGGTTCTATAAATAGGCTTCCTATTCTTTATGCAAAAGCAATGCAATCAAGCAAGATCATGATGCAAGTGTTTTCCATTGTAAATAGTCAGTGATGCTCTTAAAAAGCTCAAAAGAAAGTACGAGACCTTGGACTACGCAGGGTCTTCAGCAGGAGGTCAAAAGGCAAATCTTTGAGTTCTATGTGGAAAGAGAGTTCAGTCACTAGGAACAGCTCCAACCAGCGCTCACATGCTCTCTGAAGAAGAATCTCTTTAAACTGAAAAACACAGAAAGAGATTACAGTTTTTTTACGATTGCTTAAGCACAATTTTAAAAACAAGGCTCATTTTGTCAAAACACTACACACACATCCACACACACAAGTAGCAGAACACCTCAGTTCTTTTGCAAAACGAAACACTTCATTCAAAACTTTACAATAATTTAACAAAACCCAATATTAACACCGTAATGCACACACTTGGTTCATACAATCTGATTCAGTTTGATTCATTTACACATTGCTGTGCTTAATCTTAAACACTTGTAACATTACTTTTCTACTAATGATATAGTCTGGGTTTGATTTTTTTACAGATATATATTTTAAAGTACATACACTCACCTAAAGGATTATTAGGAACACCATACTAATACTGTGTTTGATCCCCTTTCGCCTTCAGAACTGCCTTAATTCTACGTGGCATTGATTCAACAAGGTGCTGAAAGCATTCTTTAGAAATGTTGGCCCATATTGATAGGATAGCATCTTGCAGTTGATGGAGATTTGTGGGATGCACATCCAGGGCACGAAGCTCCCGTTCCACCACATCCTAAAGATGCTCTATTGGGTTGAGATCTGGTGACTGTGGGGGCCATTTTAGTACAGTGAACTCATTGTCATGTTCAAGAAACCAATTTGAAATGATTTGAGCTTTGTGACATGGTGCATTATCCTGCTGGAAGTAGCCATCAGAGAATGGGTACATGGTGGTCATAAAGGGATGGACATGATCAGAAACAATGCTCAGGTAGGCCGTGGCATTTAAACGATGCCCAATTGGCACTAAGGGGGCCTACAGTGTGCCAAGAAAACATCCCCCACACCATTACACCACCACCACCAGTCTGCACAGTGGTAACAAGGCATGATGGATCCATGTTCTCATTCTGTTTACGTCAAATTCTGTCTCTACCATCTGAATGTCTCAACAGAAATTGAGACTCATCAGACCAGGCAACATTTTTCCAGTCTTCAACTGTCCAATTTTGGTGAGTTAGTGCAAATTGTAGCCTCTTTTTCCTATTTGTAGTGGACATGAGTGGTACCCGGTGGGGTCTTCTGCTGTTGTAGCCCATCCGCCTCAAGGTTGTGCGTGTTGTGGCTTCACAAATGCTTTGCTGCATACCTCAGTTGTAACGAATGGTTATTTCAGTCAAAGTTGCTCTTCTATCAGCTTGAATCAGTTGGCCCATTCTTCTCTGACCTCTAGCATCAACAAGGCATTTTCACCCACAGGACTGCTGCATACTGGATGTTTTTCCCTTTTCACACCATTCTTTGTAAACCCTAGAAATGGTTGTGCGTGAAAATCCCAGTAACTGAGCAGATTGTGAAATACTCAGACCGGCCCGCCTGGCACCAACAACCATGCCATGCTCAAAATTGCTTAAATCACCTTTCTTTCCCATTCTGACATTCAGTTTGGAGTTCAGGAGATCGTCTTGACCAGGACCACACCCCTACATGCATTGAAGCAACTGCCATGTGATTGGTTGATTGGATAAGTGCATTAATGAGAAATTGGAACAGGTGTTCCTAATAATCCTTTAGGTGAGTGTATATTGTCCCAGATGAGAATGTATCTCATCTGCTCTGCATCCATTTGGTCTTCTGCTATGACAATGTTGTGTAGTCAGTCTAAAAATGAGAGTATGTTGGCCGTGTTGTAAGGACCTAAGTTACTAGGGACCCCATTGATTGCAGCGCACAATATTCAAAACAGCTCTGTGGCCAGTTATGTCTCTCCCTCTTCCTCTTCCTCTTCCTCTTACTGTAGTTCCATTTTTGTTGAAGACTAAACTCACCTGTTGCCTTTTTTTAGTGCTTACACCTGATTGTTGAGTTTACAGTTAAGCACCTAAGTGTCTACACACCTGACGGATGTGTTTGAACAATTGGTTCATAGGTGTGGTATTATGGAAAGCAGTGCATTAAAATGGCAAAGAAGTGACATCATGTTAGATTTCTGTCTAATGTAGAGAAGTGTGTTTAGTGTTTTCCAAAAAATGTGAAGCTGAAAATGTGCTTATAGTTGTGCAGATCTGGGCTGAGGTTTTGCTCCTTGAGTGTCAGGTTTCACTAACTGTGTGTTAATTTTAATTTTAGTGTGTAAGCAATCATAAAAAAACTGTAATAGACGTTTATAGACTAAATACAGAGCTGAATACAGAGCTCCCCCTATTGGTGATTTAAAGAACAGAACAGAACAGGATGGAATTGGAATAGGATACCCAGCAAGCAAATTTTGCCTAATAGCCATCCAAGCACAGCCCTGACATCTAGGCTAAAACAAGGCTAAATTTGGGCTGCCAGTGAAAGTTTAATAGATGTCTAACCATAGCCCAAGAATAGCCTAGTCATCTAGAACATGAACATGTCAAAGATATGAAATCAAACACCCTGTAATCACTGTTGACTTTGCTTACATGATGGAATATCATACATCTCACAAGTTATTTTGGCAAAACCGACATGTAACCAAGTTCAAGGTTATTTTGGCTAGAAGTGGGTTACTCGTAGCCGGTTTATAGTTAACCGAGATGATGAAATGACTGCTATTGCTTGCTGGGTACATTTCATTATAGTTTCACAACAATAATAAAAATAGTTACCTTGCAGGACACTTGATGAAAGCTGCACACAGTCGAAGAAGAGACATGCGTCAACATCTCTTTAAGACACCTGTTAATTATATTCATATATTTGATATACAACACTGTGTATTCATTCTGAAACTAAATATGTAAGCATTCGTGACTGTGCATGAATTGGACTTGCATAAACAATTACAAATTGACGCACCCATGTCCAAGGGAGATATGGACTGTGATGGAATGCACGTTGTAGTTTACACTCGGCTGGGTGGAACATAGTTGATCTTATGCAAAAAATATCTTTCAAATAAATGCTATGACTGCCTGCAATGCCAAAAATCACATCCAGTTCCACCCAACATCCCGGATATGAATTAATCTAATACTGGATAAAACAAACTTCTCTAGAGACCTGGGTGTGGCATTATAGACTTCTGGAACAGTTTTTATTACATAATATGACACACACACACACACACACACACACACACACACACACACACACACACACACACACACACTTGTTTTTGTGAATTGTGGGGACATTCCATAGGCGTAATGGTTTTTATACCGTACAAACCGTATTTTCTATCCCCCTACACTACCCCAACCCCTACCCCTAAACCTACCCATCACAGGAAACTGCACATTTTTACTTTCTCCCCAAAAAACTCATTCTGTATGAATTATAAGCCTTTTGAAAAATGGGGACGTGGGACAATGTCCTTTTAAGTCACCCTCTCCTTGTAATGCCTATGTCATATCCATGTTATTATACACATTTGTGTCCTGATATGTCACAAAAACACACGCACACACACACATATATATAAATATCTGTGTGTGTGTGTGTGTGTGTATACATTTAAATATATAGTCTATGGATAAAATCTATATTAGCAATATTTTTTTTTTTGGACATTTTTTGTATGTGTTGTATTTTGAAATACATTTAACACACACACACACACACACACACACACACACACACACACACACACACACACACACACACACACACACACACACACACACGTTCTGTTTTTATGTTTTATGGGGACTTTCCATAGACATAATTATTTTTATACTGTACAAACTGTATATTTCCCCTACCCATAAACCTACCCATCACAGAAAACTTTCTGCATTTTTACATTTTCAATAAACCTAATTTAGTCTCATTTACAAGCTGTTTTCCTCCAAAAATGTTTACCTGGGCCACACACACACACACACACACACACACACACACACACACACACACACACACACACACACACACACACACACACACACACACACACACACACACACACACACACACACACACACACACACAGTACTGCAGTAGCTTGTGTATTGGACACCATGTAGCAAACCGAATAAATCTGCCAGTTCAAGAACAGAATTGTAGTTGATCTGAAGTTGAAGTTGATGTTGATACTCACTTCTGGAAGAGGTTTGACATTCCCAGTAATGCAGCAGTGGAGAGTACGGCCTCTCCCCACTCATCAGTGTGTTCCTCAGGGTTATACAGTGTACGCAGGGCAAAAGACAACGCTGGAACACAAGAGAGATTTTTATATAACTGTATTACTCCTTAACTGTCACTGTATGCCCCCTGCCCCCCTCACCAGTCAACATCTCAGAGTACACTTAAATCAGAAACTCATGTGACAGCAAGTCAACAAGTGATGAAGACACAGCTTGTCATTTACCGCTATAATATAATAAATATGTCTTTTTAGCGCTTACCCTCTTTATTGATGGAGGCATCTTTGACAGGCAGTCGGAGAGTCAAAGGACTGCTGAGAAGCCACTTCCTGTAGACCAGTCCTCTCCCACATGCAGAACTACTGACTCTGCTGTCTGTACCAATGACTGCAGTATCACAACACAAAATGGATGGCCTGAATTTCTCTCTTTAACTGCTTTTCAATGTCTATTTTACAAGTGCTATGATAAATATGTAGAATATTTATGTTATATTCTAAGCGGTTTATTTATTATGATCTCAAATATAACATGATCTATTTATCATTGTCACTGTAATGTGATCTCTTTTGCTTTATTTATTACACAATAATGGTTCACATGTTACTGTCCTGCATATTTTATGATGATTTTAATGAACTATTTTGTAAATAAACAAGTTATGTCTCGTGTGCTCATTATATAATGAATTTTGGGTGGTGTCAACTATTCCTAGGGAATCTTTTACGGTAATTGTATAGGTAAATCGTGTGATATCTGTACCACTAACTGAGAGTGTTCAGGCAAATGGGATTGCTGAAATTGCACATTGTTGATTAATTATGCTTTAAGATCTTGATTTTGGCTTACTATAAAAACCAACAAATAAAAACCTAACAAAACAAAACAAACAAAAAAATAAATAAAACAAAATAAAATACAAAAGTACATAAATAAATACACAAATACATCAAATAAACAAATAAAAATTATTGATAAATAAAATATAAAAATACATAATAAATAAAACAAAATAAATAAATAAAATATAAAAATACATAATAAATAAATAAAATATAAAAATACATAATAAATAAACAAATAAATAAAACAAATAAATAAATAAAACAAAAAAACAAAACAAAACAAAACAAAACAAAACAAAACAAAACAAAACTGAGCCCCTAAAGGGAAACGGTGGTGGAAAACTTTTGAGCTCTTTGCAAACGAATGCAAAGTTTTTGCGAGGGAACGCAACGTTTCTTGGGAGAATGCAAAACATTTGCGAGACTGAGAACGTAAAAGCATTGACAAATAATTTTTCCTCCAACTTTTTTTCCACCACCATTACCCATTAGAGGGTTTTTTAGTGCATTGATCCGGGAGCTACACTATACAGCATCATACCTGCTCTCTCCTGTAGCTCAACATCCCGCTGTCTTTTGCTGTTGGTATACAACTCAAATAAAGTGTCTGAACTACTCAGGATGGGGCAATGCAGCTCCCACCTGACCCCCAGACATTCCAGTACTGCATCTATGAACATGCACAAAAAGGACAGATATTTAGTATATCATCATGCCTATATACCATTCTGCAGAAATATGAATAGAATAACGGCAGTAAGGGTGGATGCTATGACAATGCTATAAATCAAAGCAGCCCATCCCCAAGTCTCTATGGCCCCTAGGGTTGGCCAGGGAGTCACTATGGTTGCTTGCGAATGCTAAAAAAATGTGGAGGTAGAAAGGCAATAAGGTACGCTATTAAAAATGCAAGTGTGAAATTACAGTATATTAATAATTGCATTACTTTGACAGTAATTCCACAGTAGGACTTCTCTTGTATCTAACTGCACTTTCAGAAATTTCTTGAAAAATCTACAACACCATACTGTATTTCTACAGTGCTTATGTACTATGAAGGTACCCAGCATGCAGTGCACCATGAATAGATTATACTGTGGAGTTTCTTGATTCTTGTTGGTTCTATCTGTGCTGATTAACTTGTTTTTGGTTCACTTTTAGTAGTTTGTGTTGTTGTTTGTGTGAGTTTATCTTTTTATTACTATGATTTGTTGAGTGTCACCATTGTTGTGTTTTGGATGTCGAATACTGATGTCTGTCAGTGATGGATGTGATGTGATGATGATGATGATGATGTGATGGATACAAACAAAATATCCTGTGTTGCATAAATCTCAGCAGTTCAATCTACAAACAATTATGATTTTGAAATAAGATATTGGTAAATCTATATGCTGAAATAACGTTAATAATAGTATCGTTTAACTAATTTAAAATCAGCAAATTATCTTATTTTATATTCAAGCTTGTCATTATTTTAACAAATGTTTTCATTTGTCACACTTCTGACTTGGCTAGATCAGAAATTTGAATATGAATGTACATGGTCCAAGATCCCAAGCAAATGGAACACTGATTACCATTATGGTGACTTCAAAACAATTGCAGTACTAAACAATATAATTTCTTACAGTGGCATGGTTAAAGACAACATTTATAATATGAATTCACAGTAAAACAAGAGCAGTAAATTACTGTCAGCATTATGTTGCTGTTGATTAACAGTAATTTGTAAGAAAATGACCCAGCATGCATTCATTCACTGCACATTTCTGACAACAGTAATTTGTTGTAAAATAATACTCTTTAATTTTTTTACAGTGTACATTGGAATCCGATGATAATGTCACATCCTGTCTACTGAGAATGAGATGCCTTCATCTGATACATTTTTTTAAGGCAGCATAGATGTATCCTTCACTGCCTATATGATATCCCACTATCCTTTGATTCTGTGACTTTTTTTCCATGACTTTTGGGGCCCTATTTTAACGTTAAATTTTTCATATTTAAAAATGTTTGTGTGCTGCTGCGTCCCTGTGTGTAATAAGCAGAGTGCAAGCGTGTTGTGGACCCGCCTATAGACGCATATTACTAATACGCTCTTTAAATAACACAAAAAATATTGCGCCAAGTTGGTCAATGGCACAGTTGATTTCAGTTGCCTCAAAGTAGCAACATGCCAACAATGCACCTGAACACACCTCGTTTTCAGACTAGCAGGCCCATGGGCGCACAAATGGGTGCAAATACATATGCTATTTAAACAACGTGGCAGAGGATGTGAAAATGATAACTGCGTCGGGTTGAAACTAGCAAAACACACTTGCGTCGTGCCTGGCGCTGCATTGCACCGGGTGTATGATAGGACCCTAGATGTCATTTTTAGCGAGAAATTGGAATTGTAGTAAATATTTGCTTATAACCAAAGCGTTCTCTCTATTTGTTGTAGATCATTAAACCGTTATGCTGCCTAAGACATGTCTGAAATCCATTTCATGAGATACCTTCGTGGCACATCCCAATTTTGCTGAGTTAGATGCATTCCTGGGTCAACATATTTTCTTGATCTTGGAACAACATTCCTGTCCAAACCATATCCATACCGCTAAACCTAACCCTACCTATATGTTATTGCTAAAATCAGAGCAAAATGATACTGTGAATAACAAAAGCACCAAACCCTGGTTGTAAGCCTAAACTTGACATAAACTGTAAACTTGCCCCTCAAATCTGATTGGTTGAATGGAATGTTGTTCCATGCAAGATCAACAAAGATGTTGCAGAAACATGTTGTACTTGGCAAAATCAGGTTCTGCACTTTAGTGCAGGTCAACATGATTTTGCAGAGTAAGGCATATTTTGTTGATCCTGAAGCAACATTCCTGTCAGAAAACATAGTCCTACCCCTTTCCTAAACATAACAATAACTTATCCCTTAAATCAGAGGGTATAGGTGAAAAACACTGATATAGAAGCACCTAACCCTAGCTGTAAGCATAAACGTGTCACTCAAATCTGATTAGTTAATCAGAATGTTGTTCCAGGATCAACAAAGATATTCATCCAGGAACATGTTGTACTTGGTAAATTCACAAAGGATGCCATTGCCTGATAGGGCAGTAAGGCAACAAGTCAACGGCCTAAGCTTTCGGATGCAGCCTATGTGGTATACCTAGGTGTTCTAGGTGGT
>CM031954.1:11283266-11355766 GCA_018749465.1 Paracanthobrama guichenoti
AATAATTCAAATCTATATGTATATTGTGATTTTTCTTTTTTTAATCATTTTGAATGCAATCTTTGCAACCCAGTTACTGTAACAAAATTTGGGACATGACATGAATATTAGCTAAAAATAAAATCTAATAAATGCAGTACACTCTCAGAAAAAAAGGTGCAAAAGCTGTCACTGGGTTGGTACCTTTTCAAAAAGGGTGCATATTAGAACCTTAAAGGTATATATCAGTACCTAGAGTGTACATATTACATTTTTTTCCAATTGCTAACACACTAAAATGACATGCACAGCACAATTATTTAAACTGACACACAGAGAGCAAAACCTCTACTCAAGTCTCCTAAAGTCTAAACACATTTTCTGCTTTACACACATTTTGCAATTCAAAATGGCACTTTTTAAATGCACTGAACACGGTTCTCTGCATAAGACAACAATCTGACATAAAGTCACTCAATGACACTACATGAGCTGATCGGCCAATACATGTGCCACCTGGCCAAACACCTCTTTGGTTAATGGTTAACACTTCAGTCAGGATGTAAGCACTATGAGAAGACCACAGGTGAGCACCTTTTTTACAACAACAATGGAAGAAGTTGCAGAGAGAGGAAGAGCAAGAGGGAGGATGCAATTTTCTTTTTCTTTTTTGTGAGCATATTTTTGTTCAGTCCAATGTAAATATATCTGCTGCGCATATGTTGCACTGACTTGTTTGGTGAAAAAAAAAAATGTTTCAAGAGCATTTGTGTGTATCTGCAAATATTTCTGTGCATGTGAACAATCTGAAGTTACATATTCTAGTATTATGGCAAAGCATACTAAAGATGAGAGTGCTTTTCATTATGCCCAATGTATTTGGTTAGACAAAAATCTGGTAATATGAATGAAGTGTGTGCCATTGCGTGCAAAAGTTTGATTTTCATAATGCTATGTGTAGTTTTGGTTGCAGTGCTTCATTTTGCAAGATATATGAGGTATTTTGCAGTTTGGGTGTGTGGTTTTGGGAATCGTGTTAAGTATTTTGATAAAATCAGCCTAGTTTGCAAAACTGTATGTTAGCAATTGAAAAAAAAACTGTAGTACCTAAAAGGAACAAAAGTGTATGTTTTGAAAAGGTACTGCCCCAGTTACAGCATTTGTACCTTTTTTTCTGAGAGTGTAGAAATAAATAAAAGGTTTAAACTATGCCTGAATAGGCAAACAGTGTTGCTGACTTGCATGAAAACCCAATAAACTGTAATAATAAAAAAGTACACTTTCAATAGTGAATATAATTCACCCAGCAAGCAATAGCCGTCATTTCACAGTCTCGATTAAACTATAGACCAGATACAGTCCGACTACGAGTAACCCAAATAACCTTACATTTAGTTACATGTTGTTTTTGCCAAAATAACTTGCAAGGTGTATTATATTCCATCATGTAGGCAAAATCAACAGTGATTACAGGGTGTTTGATTTCATATTTCACGACATGTTCATGTTCTAGATGACTAGGCTATTCGTGGGCTATGGTTAGACGTCTATTTAATTTTAACTGACACCTTGTTTTAGCCTAGACGTCAGGGCTGTGTTTGGACGGCTTGACATATTTTAAATGCATATTTGCTTGCTGGGCTAGTAATTGTTTGTTTTTCTAAAAAAAAAAAAAAAAATAGATCTTGTTTCAGTTATTTGTATATCTGTAATCATTTGTTGCACATTTTTAAACTGAGCTGGGGGATGTAACAAGATAATAGCTAAAACGAATAGTGAAAATCATCATGAGAAATGGAAAATTCATAATTTAATCATCCTCATCATGATTTAAATCAAACCTGTATGACTTTCTTTCTTATGTGGAATATTTATAGAAGACATTTTCTGAAATGGAAGACAATGGTCATCAAAACATTTTGGTTACCAACATTCTTTCAAATATCTTCTTTTGTGTCCACAGAAGAAAGTAAGTCATACAGGTTTGGAACAACAAGACAGAGTTTAAATTATCATATTTAATTAACATATTTAATTGTTATCACTTCAAAACAACAATGTGGGGTTTAGGCCTTCACGGCTTTAACAAAGTAATAGGACACCAGTTTTTTATTTGTGGAGAGTGTCTTTAAACATCCTCATATTCAGTCTCTGAAATGTGAAAAGAATCAGCTCAGCTATAGCTTTATATAACTCCAATCATAAGAAGCATTCAATTCAACATTCAATTCAAGCAGACGCCTCTCAGCATGTCCACCTCTATTTCACCGCAATATTCTGACTATTCTAAATTAGACTCACAGAAGCCTGGCACAGGAATCAAAAGCCATACTGTCTTTCTTAGTGTTTTCTGTAAAGAGCGTTCATGTGCGTAACTGCCAATTCCTCTTATACCACTTCTGTGCCAAAACCCTACAGGTGCCTATCTCTAAAATGATGCCAGGTTTGTGACACCAGGTCGGCGGATTGGCACAGAATGGCACTCGTATCCCCCTGGCAAACCCAAGTTTCTGGCAAAAGTCAATGCTCTGAAGACGCACTGTGGCATTATGGGTAAAACCCATCGCATCAAATTAACACTCTTTCAGAAGAATAAATGTTTCATCATGAATGTTTCACCAGGATTAATAGATACATTTAATTTATATATATATATATATATATATATATATATATATATATATATATATATATATATATATATATATATATATATATATATATATATATATATAAATAAAGTAGGAGTATCAGACCTCTAGACAATAAAGGCCAATTCACACTGCACTGACAGACGCAGACCAACGGCGACAGTCACCAGATTACAGCACGTCACTTCTCAGACATTCTAACTCTGCTTTAGCATGTTCAATCAGTGAAAACCAGCTCCGACAGACACCAACAGACTCCGACAGGGCAACATTCTGACCCGACAAAACCCGATGAAGTGTTGCTGTCTGTCGGTGTGTGTCTGTGCGGTGTGAATTGGCCTTAAAACACTAAAAATCTAAATTTACAAGAGCCGTAGATTAAATGTATTTGAAATTATTGTCAAATAATCTGTCTATTTAAAACATATGTAAGATGCAATATTATATTTTTTAGGATACTTACAATAATTTCAAATACACAAAATGTCTTTATAGCCAATATATTACATTGCATTCGTATCATAGTTCTTTTATATACACAGATCAGGCATAACATTATGACCACTGACAGGTGAAGTGAACAACACTGATAATCTCTTCATTACAGCACCTGTTAGTGGGTGAGATATATTAGGCAGCAAGTGAACATTTTGTCCTTGATGTGTTAGAAGCAGGAAAAATGGGCAAGCGTAAGGATTTGAGCGAGTTTGACAAGGTCCAAATTGTGATGGCTAGACGACTGGGTCAGAGCATCTCCAAAACTGCAGCTCTTGTGGGGTGTTCCCGGTCTGCAGTGGTCAATATCTAACAGAAGCGGTCCAAGGAAGGAACAGTGGTGAACCGACCAAGGCTCATTGATGCACATGGAGCGAAGGCTGGCCCGTGTGGTTCGCTCAAACAGACAAGCTACTCTCTAAAAAATGCTGGGTTAAAAACAACCCAAGTTGGGTTGAAAATGGACAAACCCATCAATTGGGTTGTTTTAACACAGTGATTAGGTTGTTTTAACCCAGCGGTTGGGATAAATGTTTGCTTAAAACAACCCATTTGCTGGGTTTGTCCATTTTCAACCCAACTTGGGTTGTTTTTAACCCAGCATTTTTTAGCGTGTACTGTAGCTCATATTGCTCAAGAAGTTAATGCTGGTTCTGGTAGAAAGGTGTCAGAATACACAATGCATCGCTTGTTGTTGCGTATGGGGCTGCATAGCTGCAGTCCAGTCAAGGTACCCATGCGGACCCCTGTCCACCGCCGAAAGCGCCAACAGTGGGCACGTGAGCATCAGAACTGGAACACGGAGCAGTGGAAGAAGGTGGCCTCGTCTGATGAATCACGCTTTCTTTTACATCACGTGGATGGCCGGGTGCGTGTGCGTCGCTTACCTGGGGAACACATGGCACCGGGATGCACTATGGGAAGAAGGCAAGCTGGCGGAGGCAGTGTGATGCTTTTGGCAATGTTCTGCTGAGAAACCTTGGGTCCTGCCATCCATGTGGATGTTACTTTGACACGTACCACCTACTTAGGCATTGTTACAGAGCATGTACACCCTTTCATGGAAACGGTATTCCCTGGTGGCTGTGGCCTCTTTCAGCAGGATAATGTGCCCTGCCACAAAGCAAAAATGGTTCAGGAATGGTTTCAGGAGCACAACAACGAGTTTGAGGTGTTGACTTGGCCTCCAAATTCCCCAGATCTCAATCCAATCGAGCATCAGTGGGATGTGCCAAACAAACAAGTCTGATCCACCTCGAAACTTACAGGACTTAAAGGTTCTGCTGCTTACATTTTGGTGCCAGATACCACAGCACACCTTCAGGGGTCTAGTGGAGTCCATGCCTCGATGGGCCAGGGTTTTTTTGGCAGCAAAAGGGGGACCAACATAATATTAGGTCATAATGCCTGATCGGTGTGTGTGTGTGTATATATATATATATAATATGATATAATATAAATATTTTATAAGATATTTTGTATTTTGTTATGATGTTTTTTATTGTTATGATGTTTTGACATGTATTAGGTTATGGTATTTTTCACATTATATTTAATATTTATTATTTTATTGTGATAAAAGTTTTTAATAAAAGGATATGGTAGGGCAGTGATATATATTGTCCAACTAATAACTAATCCAAAACATGTGATTCATTTGTATTTTTAGGCTGACTGCACATCTCACCTGAATAATTTTTTCTGTCTGATGATTTATTGCCAAACTCCTCTGCCCTCTGAACCTGTGCCTGTCCCAGTAGGTCACTGCCTGAAGCACCTGGCAGCTGCCAGCGGTTAGTGTGGCCAGCTTGTGTGCGCTGACCTAGTGAGCGAGCTGACACCTGGTAGAATCATGGAATAACAGTAAGTGCTGTGCTAAATGTTTCAAAGATAAATAAATATATTTGGTACAGAGTCATGAAGAAGATTCAAACTTACACTTCTTGTAGAGTTTTGTTGTGAAATGTGGGAGGTTATAAGCACTGACCTAAAAAATGTAAATCAATAATCAGTTAGGGACAGAACAAAAAAAAACAAAAAATAAGATTGTGGCAAACGGGCCGGGGCCGAGAGATGTGGGAATGGGGCGAGTTAATGAATCCCATGGAGAAAAACAGGGCAAGTTTCAAGCTGACAAAACCAAACCAATACATTCAATACATTATTGGTATTTGGTACAATGACGCTGATCATCAACTTTCTCTGTCAACTCAGGTTTAGATCCTGAGTTCATGGAGCATGTGCACATGAAAGTGTGACATCAGTAGCAAACAGCCAGTCACATGCTTTGAAACAAAGAAAAACTGCAATTCGCTTCTTGCAAGAGTCAGCAACATTTTTTTTTCTTTTCTTTCTTCTGCTGAAGATTAAGAGATTGAAGAACATGACGTACAGGCTACATAAATGAATGTACACAGCAAGAAGAAAATATTTTGCTATATCAGTGCAAGTTAAAGTTATAAAGTTAGTTTATATAGTCGATAGCATATACAGCCTAAACAGAGACCTGGAAATGTAAGTTTACATGTAGTCATTTTTAAAGCTTTATCTACCGATTCCAAATCTTTATATTACATATTATCTGCATATAATTTTGTTCATTTAAACTAAATTTTTAATAATAATTATTTAACTAAAATTTCTCATGTGTAATGGATTAAGGGTATAATAAGTATATAAGTAATATATAAATCACATAAAATAATTATAATAAATAATCATCACTAAAAGCCAGACAGTTTTGTATTTAAAAATATTTTTAAGCAAGAGAAACTGGGGAGTGATCAAGCGATTGTCCAATTTCAGTTTGAGAAATCTCTAACCTAGAACAATAACCTGCCCTGGAACAGGTTAGATGTGAAGCGTGAGTCTGCTGGGATGTGTACAGCAGATTGTCTTCTATTAATTGTTACAAATCTCCTGGCCCAGACATGATCCCCCTAAGAATACTGAAGGAGTTTGCATGTGAATTCACCAATCCAATTTGTGAAATCATAAACAGCTCTTTTGTGGAAGGGGTTGTTCCTGGACAATGGAAAGAGGCTACTGTTATACCCATACTGGAAATATGTGGATGACATGACAATTGCCCAGAGGTTCCAACAGACGTTGGATGGTCTTGATATTTGGGTAGAGAGGCACAAAATGAAAATGCAAGGTTTTACATGTTTTACACTAGCATGAGACGGGTTAACCCTAGGCCATCACTCTCTGTGACAGTGTTAAAGTTTTGGGGCTCACCACACAGAGTGACTTAAGATGGGATAGTCAAGTGGATCACATGTTGACCTCAGCCAACAGAAAGCTTTTTGCTCTCCGTTAAAGAAAGGTTAAAGAAAGTTGGTGTCCATGACCCTAAACTGGTTACCATCTATAAAAGCACAGTTCATTGACTGCAAATCAAGTTAAAAGCCTGGAAAGTGTGCAGAAACGGGACTGAAAAAAAATACTTGGTCGAAGATATAGAAGTTACTCTGATTCTGCTCTCAAACACCTTGGACTGTGCACTCTTCTGATTTTGCCAGAAAGTTAGACAAGTCTAGTCTCAGGGTCTGGCTTTACTTTGAGTCTGGTTTTACTGCCGCTTTACTTTGGTTTTGTTGTTTATGTTGTTTGCCGGTTTCCGCTTCCTTCATCCCTTTACTTTAAACTTTGTTACAACACTCTAAAAAATGCTGGGTTAAAAACAACCCAAGTTGGGTTGAAAATGGACTAACCCAGCGATTGGGTTGTTTTAAGCAAACATTTAACCCAACCGCTGGGTTAAAACAACCCATTTATTTATATATATATATATATATATATATATATATATATATATATATATATATATATATATATATATATATATATATATATATATATATATATATATTATTAGAGTATTAGTTGACTGTCTGCTTATAATTTGCTAACACCCAACAGACATTCTACTGACTATAAGTAACTTGCACTACATGTCAACTTATTCTAACCCTAACAGTTTACTAATACTAATATATAATACTACATATAACAATGATTAGTTTTCTGTCGATTAATGTATCCAAACCAGTTGCTCACCTGTCTAATAAAACACATAATATATTAAAGCGCCTTTGGTGAAATGATGTCAGTGATAGGCTGAAGCACGGACACGGTCCTGGTTAAAATAGCTTATCATTCTGGATTTAAACATTCTTGGAAACATTTGGGATAATGTAAGTACACAAGTCAACAAAATATATAACATTGTTCCAGTGTTTTGGGGATATTTGAATCCAAAAATCTTACATATTATGCCTTTAACTAGCTTGAAAATATGAAACATTTAGAATGTAAATAATTCTGAAATATAAGAGATATATTACAATATATATTTCTCTATACATGCGTGTTTTTCTTCTGCATGAGTAAATAATATACATATGCAGTACCATATCTGATCATATATACAACTATGTATTATGAAGTGCATTACTGAATATAAAATTACATACATTATGATATATTATTACATAGGCCTATATTGTCACATATTTTTCAATATATGAAAAGCAGCAGTTCCTTATGTAGGCTATTATTCAATGCAATATAATATTCTATATATTTTCAAATATACTGTTAAATAATTTAATATACTGATCATTCATATATAAGTTAGATATAGTATAAGAGTTAGCAGACATGTAGATGCTACTTATAGTCAACAGAATGTGTTAAAGGGACCATCAAAATAAAGTGAAACCTAGTTAATTTACACTTTAAAAAGTTAGGTCCCTATTAAGTGATTCTAGCAATTCTACATGACACTTTTTGTGCATTAACCCACCTTGTGTGAAGTCTGAGTGGCATATTCCTGGCAGATAAGGGACCCCACTGGATGTGCATTCTGTTTAAATCCAAATAATGCTTTCACTGATGCTGGCTGACAGTCCCCATCGTGCTCCCAAACATTAAATACGTTTAAAGAGGTAATGAGTCATGCCTTTTTTTCTCGCTATACATCATGAATAAACACTGAAATATTAAACTAACACAGAAAGTACTGTAAAGGTGGGTGAAGAAGAGTGAGGGAGACCTAGCCGTACAGTTTGTGTGGTCTATGTAACGTTATACTTCTTGTTGACAGGTTCTGTTGCTAGGAAACATTTGTGTCACTTGACCTGTTGGTGTCAGATGACACATATTAACATATTCCTGGCCAAAACAAAAAGGAGACAAAATGCTACATAGACAAATTAAAACATGCTTGTTGCATTCACTTTTGCCCCAAAATGTTGACAACCCTAAACTGGCTTAGCTATTCTTCCATTCAGTTGTATCACTGGTTACTAGACGTTTTTGTACTAACCAAAGATTATGAATATAACATACTTGGATGTGTATATATTTTTATGGTATCAAATACCATTCCATTAAATTCCTTAACATAAGTGCCTACAATCCCCATAGTTCAATAAGAAGTACATGACGCCCATCGTGTTCAAGTTCAAGGCTCTTTCTACAGCTAGCCAATCACACGCTTCGAAAATCATCTAGCGCGGCCCGTGATTGGTCAACATGTATACGCCTGTGCCGCTACGCGATTGTCGTGACGCGAAAACGTGAAGGAGGGGGAACGCGAATGGAGGCCGTTGGTGTTTCAGAGCCGAAACAATTGAGGGAGAAATACATGAGGAAAACTTAAAAAGAAAGCCTCTGAATCGTTATATTCTGTTATACTGAAACTCGTATCACAGACACACGGATAACTGTGTCGGTGGAGTTTGTGAGGCAGTGCGTGTCAGTATTTAGTGTTTGTTTATAGTGTTAGTGGAGCTCAAAGGCCCGGATTCACTCTCTTAACCAACCAGGCGAGTATTTAACCTTCGTTGGTCCTGCTGTAGATTTACTTCTTCTGTACGTTCTATATATTCATTGTAACCTAGTATTAAATTAGTTTTAATGCTGGATATGAAAGTGTATTTCATAGCATTGCCTTATTAGCCTGTTAGCTTCTTCATGCTAATCCTCTTGCTAGCCTATTAGCCGTTAGCGTGGATATGTTGTTTTTATCAACTGTGCTAGCTTTCAGACCCTCTTTCATTTTAATCCAAGGGAAGAAGTTGCTTTATTGTATTATTTGCTCAGCGAAGGGAAGAAAGTTTCCAAAATGACAGGTATACAGAAGACAACAGGCAAAATTAATAGCATTAGCGTGTTATCCCACTGGCTTTTAGCATTCTTAGTTTATTACTGATTATTGAGGGGAAACTCGCTGCGTTTGCAATAATGTCGAATGGAATTATAGAATAAATTGTTTAATATTTTTGAGGTTGCACTAGCTAGGTTTCAAGCCAATGACGGGCTAAAATTATTATGATGATGGTATGATTGATTATGTTTACGTGCCATGCCATTTACTTATTCCTTCATGGAATTCAACTCTATTCTCATAGCCAGAATCGTGCACTGCCTTTTATTAGTTGTTGTGGATATCAAAGCTTTAACCTTTTTGTTGAGCAGGTTGCATTAATTTTTCTTACTTGTGTAGAGCACAAAGTGTCTTTTAAACCTATCTAGTTATTTGTGTATATGTCACAGTGTTTGCAAAAAACAATGGTATTATAGCATACATTTTGTTTAATATTGTTGGTGGTGTTCAGTTGGCACTAGCTAGATTGCAAGCTAATGACGGCCTTAAATTATGAAGATAGTAATACCATGGAGCTTAATAATTACCATATTAATGTGCCATGGCATTTAGTTCAAGGAATACAGTTTTACAACCTTGGCTTGTCTAAAATCAATGGTTTTGGTTCTTTTTAGTGCTGGTACCGCCTGATGCGATCATGAATTTTTCTGCTGATGAATAATTGGTGTACAAATAATTGCGATTTAACAGTTTATTTTTGTTTTATGTTAGTGTAAGCCTAATGTGTTATATTTTTACTTGAAAATATGATACATTTTAATAAAATAGTATATAATACTATTTTATAAAACAGTATATAATACTATTTTATGAAACAATATATTTAGTAAATTTCCTACTGTAAATATATAAAAAAATTTATTATTAGTAGTAATATGCATCTCTAAGGACTTCGTTTGTACAACTTTAAAGGTGATTTTCTCAATATTTAGATTTTTTTGCTTCCTCAGATTACAGATTTTCAATCTTTCAAGTTGTATCTCGTAATATTGTCATATCCTAAGAAATCTTATTTATTCAGCGCTCAGATGATGTCAATAAAAAAGACATCTCAATAAAATAAAATAAAATACCCTTATGAATTACCCTTTTGTGGACCAGATTCACATAATATAATATAATGTAGTCATTGCAGTGTGATTAAACCCACAGCCCTTCATTTTGTATAAAGGAAGACCCTTGACTATTTTTGTGTACTTTACAACAGAGTTTTTTTTTTTTTGCAAAATGTAATTGAAATGTGTACTCCACAAATATTGCGGTTATCTCAAATAATAACGATTAGAATAAATAATTGTGATCGGACAATTAATCGGTAATTGCGTCATGCCTTGCTGTTTTAGTATTTAGGATCTTGGAACTTTGTTTATTAGTTGTATATCAGAGCTTAAATTTCTCATTTTTGAGCACATTGCATCAGATAGTTTTTTCTTATGTTGGACACAAAGTTGATTTTAACCCTTTTAATTTTGTTATTTGTGAGGCATATGTGTATAGAAATTAGTCTGGTTGGAATGAGTTTAGGAGTGCATCTGTTTTATAATGAGTAGCCCCAAGATCTTTTAGGTTCAGACATGTAGAATACAGAATAATGTTGATTTTATTCATTATGAACAGATGAATCTTGAGGCAAATTGATAGTCAGCATTTGATTATAAAACATCCAGTGAATTATTCATGAAACAGTTTTTGATCATTTACAGGGAATATGAGACAGATGCCACAATGACGTCTAGATTTGGAAAAACATACAGCCGAAGAGGAGGAGATGGGACCTCCAAGTTTGACGAGGTGTTGTCCAATAAAAGGGCCACGCTCAGCACCAAATGGGGTGAGACGACTTACAAAGCCAAGGTGGGAGCAAAGAGGCCTGGTTTAAAGACCGAGGTGACAGATCAGACCAAGAGGTCCAAGGTCTCAGAAGGTGATGGCTCAGAGGACCCGTTCGGATTCGACAGTGACGATGAATCCAAGCCGGTCACGTCTCGTAACGTAGCCCAGTCTAAATCCAAAGTGACGTCCACAGGGGGATCCCAGGCCAGTCTGACGCTGGAGCCCAACAGCAGGGTGAACCAGCCAGCCAGCGTGGAGGCCGTGGCCCCAAGCAGGGCGCCTTTCGCTATCAGCAGTGAGAGGAGTGCTCACAAAGTGCCAGAGGACCCTGGGAAGTTTTTTAACACCTCTACTACAGGTATGTTTTGTTCATGGAGGATTCCCACCCCAAAAATGAATGATCAAACAATATCTGATTTGTTCCTGCCTTCCTGTGTTAATCAGTTGTTATGTGCTGTCAGTGTCGTTCAGGTGTTTGACCCATTTATCTCAACAGGAAGCACTTACCACATTGTATAAACCTGCCCTAGATTTTTTTCAGTGGTTTAACTGTTGCCTGAAACATTTGAACAAACTATTTTAATTTACTGAACAAGACTGTATCTAAATATTACTATGTTTGACTTTTGAAGTCCATGTTTGGCGTAATGCACAAATGAAATTAGAAAGCATGTATCATCACCAAGTCCTTGCCAGATCTTTGAACGTCCTTTAGTTGGAGGGTTTGTCAGCAGTTTTTGCAGTTTCTTGCGTTCAGTGGCTTTTTTTCTCTGATTAAGAGGCGTGCAAGAGCATTGGTGAATTTCACTTCAGTTTATTTCGTCAGGTGTTTCTGATAGATATTCAGCATCATTCACAAGTGCATGTGAATGCTTGGAAGAAAAACGTCAAGATTGCTTGTTGTTACTAAGCTCTTTGTTTTGGCTTATGCCTTGTGTACATTTGTGTACGGTGTACAGTTTCTAGTTATTCAAAGTCTTTTGAATAGTGATCTTCATGGGGTTTTCAATAGAAATGTTATTGGTGTGCAATGTTGACGAAAAATTATACTCCTAATATTTTCTGGGATTTTGTCAGTAGCAACAATTTAGCCAATTAGCCAGTATTTTGCTGTGTGTGTTTTTGTGCTGGCACCTTAGCTGGTTTAGGCCTTTCATGGCTTTTCATATTCTTTTCGGTGGTTTGTACACTGCAGAATGTACAGTACTATTTGGCAAATAGTGTTATCTAGGGCCCTATGAAATCCGTTTGAGTTTTTTCACAAAATCTTTTTTTTTTCATTGAAATCTTTATGAATTCCCTCTTTTTACTCCATTTTAATGATGCCTCCATGTCTAATGAATTGAAATCATGAAACTTATACAATTGAACAACAATTTATTAAAAGTTTAACAAAATGTACTAGGGCTGGACGATATAACCTAAAATCAAAACCTTGATTAATTTAACACTTTACCTCGATTACAATTACTGAACGATTATTTAGCTTTCTGCCCTTATTCACAGTACATACCTTGTCAGTGAACTATATTCTTTTTAAATAAATTAGCACCGTGGGAGAGTAGTTATCTGAATGCATTAATGAAAGGGAGTTTACGTGTGTGAATTAGTCTTACCGTCTCTTTATTAACCCCTTAAGCCCTGAGGGTATTTTTAGAGGGGTTTTTTTGTCTGAGTGAAATACACAACTTTAAAGACTCATAACTCCAAAACTATAACAAGGAGAGTCAAATGGTAGGTATCATTTGTTAGAGCACTTTATTACATTTGGACAATATAATGCTGAGAAACTGCTGATAAGACAAAAATATAATTAAAAAAATAACAATAATTTTACAAATGTATTATTTGACATGCAATAACTCAGGAAGGAAATGAGGTAGCATGAAAATATTTTTGGTGATGTTCCCCTATATGTTTTCTGCATCTGGATCAAATTTTGTGGTGATAGCATAAATTAATCAACTTGCAGCATTTGGAACAAAGGTAGCCTTTTTGTTCAATCCTTGACATTTATAAAACTGTTGTTTTTGAGTTACATACACAAATTTAAAGACTCATAACTCAAACAAGGATTATCAAAAAGGAGAGTCAAAAGTATGTATCACTTGTTAGAACACTTTTTATATTTTTAGAAAATATAATTTATTACATTTGGGCAATCTAATGCTGAGAAACTACTGATAAGACATATTATATTATTACAATATTATTTATTTTATATAGCACAAAACAGGTATCATTTTAAAGCATTTTATATCTCAGCTTTCCAATGCATCTATCCATTTTGATCAACTCTTAACGAGTGCTGAGTTATTGATCTAAACCGGAGTGTACTGCCCGCGGGCGCCACCTAGCTGCTATAAAAATGAATTGTCATATTTTTCAAAACCGCATTGATCATCACAACATCCGCGAGGAATATCTCATGAACGACGCAATGGATTATGTTGATTTTTGGAGTAATTTCAACCCGGGAGCATCAATTGTAAGTACTGATGTGCCATTTTCAACGATTGGAGCATGTTTCAGGAAGTTACAAGTGGCGTTTAGGCCATTTTAGACCTACTGTTTTTTAGCTTATGTGCTCCTGTCAGGTTATAATGTGTTATAAATCTATGTGGGAATATCTTACGATTTGAATGAATTATGGTGTCTTTGGTCTCTTTGTAATCGTGAGAGGCTGCTGTAAATAAGGATGTGCCATTTTTAACGATCGGATCATGTTTCATGAAGTTAAATGCCAAGTCTAAGCAACTGTTATTTTTGTAGTCCGCTCATGTGCGTCTGTGCTGTTTTTTTTTGTGTGCTATACTTCAACATGGAATATCATTAGATCTAAAAGACTTTTAGATTATGGTGACTTTGGGCTCTTTTTAATCGTGAGAATCTGCTGTAAATAATGATGTGCCATTTTCCACTTTTCATGAAGTTACGAGTGAAAAACGGCATGTGAATGCCGCATCGGTATATTATTTACATGTGGGTCTTGCAGGACTTAACTTGTTGTAGGCTTGTTGTGTTCTACTCCGTGAGACCTTTCAAATGACATATGACACATGACTATCTGAGCTGTATGATGTGATTGACACTTTGCAGTACATAATAATCCCCCCCTCCAAATTATTTTTAAAATGTTTATTTTTTTATTATTAGCAAATAACTCAACACTACTTTGGAGATACTAATAATGGCTATATTCATTGTAAAGTTTAGACTAAGCTTTCAAATCACCGGGGGCGGTACACTTCGGGCTTAAGGGGTTAATTGTGAAGCTGTGCATTGTATGTGGTAGGGCTGAACGATTTTGGGAAATAATCTAATTGTGATTTATCTATATTTTGTTTGCGATTTTAATATGCGTTTTTAATTTTTTGTCCTTTTTTTGTCTTTTATCTTCTGTATTATTCAACAAAGACAAGCAATAAATCATTGTATATTAATGGTGGGAATCTTTAGGCACCTCACGATTTGATTCCCAAACAATTCTTTAACTTTTTCTTATTAATTAATCTTAATAAATTAATCTTTTTTTTTATTATTCATATAATTATAATTACATTTTAAAATAATTGCACATAAAAATTAATTAAAACAATTCCATGTTAAGAAATGTTAATATATAAACTAATATAGCTTCAAAACATAAAAAGCTAGTAAATAATAGAGGAACAAAAACATATTACAAGGAATGAACAAATACTGCTTTCAGTATTTAAGAGTATCTGAATGCTTTCTATTCAAGAGCTGTGAGTGATTTTCTCTTTCTCAGCTTTACTGTTGCTTGATTATTAATGAAGACATCATAGAAAGAGCTTTTATGATCTGCATTCACACTAATGCACAGATCTCTTTTGAAATATTAGATGTGGCTTGTCCTCTGTTTAATAACTTGAGATATTACTGACTGTTTCCATACATTTTGCGTCATAAAAGCATTTTGAGACGCTCTTCACAAAGCGTGGTGCGAGCATTTGAAACTGAAAGCCTTCTGTCAATGAGTTTACCATTTTTAATAGGGATGCACCCATACCATTTTTCAGAACCGATCCGATCCCAAAAATTGAGTATCGGCCGATACCAATCTGATACCAGTGCAGCTACATTGAATGTCTATACCTCAGTGTGTTGAACTGATAATCACTCTTTTATGTGTTAAAGGAACACTCCACTTTTTTTGAAAATAGGCTTATTTTCCAAGTCCCTTAGAGTTAAACAGTTGAGTTTTACCATTTTTGAATCCATTCAGCCAATCTCTGTATCTTGCGGTAGCACTTTTAGCATAGCTTAGCATACATCATTGAATCGGGTTAGACCATTAGCATCGCGCTCAAATGAGCAAAGACTTGCAATGTTTTTCCTATTTAAAACTTGACTCTTCTATAGTTACATCGTGTACTAAGACCAACGGAAAATGAGAAGGTGCGTTTCTTTTCTTTTTTTTGACCGATATGACTAGGAGCTATTTTCTGCGTAATAATCACGGAACTTTGCTGCCGTACCATGAGTGCAGTGGCACAATATTACGCAGCGCCTGAAAGTGGTCCTCAGGTCCTCCTTCCAATGTGACCGGCGCTAAGGTTGTGTAGTTGCAGATAATTCAGAGTTGCAGCTGGCAAATTAGGTAGTGGATTTACGTGTAATTAGTCATGGTTCTGTGTGTTGCAAAGGGCTGTGATAGTAAGTCGAAGGTGTATTCTAACATCATGTTTCACAGAATACCAATGAAAAACAAGGAACGAAAGAATCAATGGTTGGCTGCTCTGAACATAGATATCAAAACACCGTTAACTTAGATTCAATCAAGAAATTGCGTGTTTGCTCAAAGCATTTTGGACCAGATGACTATTTGGGAAACATGGACAGTGTTACACGTACCACGGTACGGCATCTAAAGGATATGGCCAGACAGGACAAAGTGTATCATCGCCCATGGTTGTAAGTATAACATTATTATTTTTAGTTAGTTTGAATGACCAGATTGAAAAAGCGCTGATGTTACCTGTGAATGCAATCACTGAGTGTGGGGGTTTGCTTGACCTTTTGGTTTATACAGTATGTAACGTTAGTAGTTTTGTTGTATAGTTCTGGTGAGGTAGTGTATAGTTTGATTAAAATAAACTTGTGGAATTGTCGGTATTGTTTATCTGCAGTTTCTATGGTACAAAATACTAGTGATGTTATGTTCTGTGCCGAGGCTTCGGAGCGTGTGCAGGGTTTTTCCTGCAATGAAAATTATTTGCCGGCCGCCAAAACAAATTTTTGTCCCGCCAAAGCCTTATTTGATCAGTTATTGTGATTTATGAGTGATGTAGATGACCGCTGCACTTGTGACAGGGCACATGTTAACTGAGTGACAGCGAGCAGACCGTGCGCACTCTCTGTCTTGGCATATTTCACATATTACGTTAATCAAAATCAAAATGTCGGAAGACCGAATCCATGTTGCACGTGGCGCATTCAGAATTCTTTTTTCCTTGAATTACCGCTGGGTGTGAATTGACTCTTCTCTGACTCACCAGTTCGAAACTGCTCTCCTCATCCCTTCTGCTCCAGTCTATTCAGCCACATTTTCTTGCCTTTCATGTTTCAAAAGCTCATCTTCGGTGTAACTGTTATTCTGGTTCAAATAGATGCGGTTCAAGATCTGCACCAAAGTAAATATCTTCTGAATCGTCACTCACAAATGTCTCCATGGTTACAAGGCACATTCTCTCTGTGCAAGCAGGTTGTCACGTTGGTTATGTTGATGGAAGTTAGCCTATTTTCAGGCGCTGCGTAATATGATTGCGCCGCTGCACCCAGGGGACGGCCGCAAAGTTCTGTGATTATTACGCAGGAGTGAGAAAATAGTTCGTAGTCATATCGGTAAAAAACCCCCGCAACTTTTCATTTTCGGTTGGTCTTAGTACACGATGTAACTACAGAAGTGTCAAGTTTTAAATGGGAAAAATATTGAAAGTCTTTGGTCATCATTTTTTAGAGCGCATTGCTAATGGTCTAATTCGATTCAATGATGTATGCTAAGCTATGCTAAAAGTGCTACCGCCAGATACAGAGATTGGCTGAATGGATTCAAAAATGGTAAAACTCAACTGTTTAACTCTAAGGGACTTGGAAAATGAGCCTATTTTCAAAAAAAGTGGAGTGTTCCTTTAAACAATCTACTAAATACAGATAACTTCATTATAAAGAAAAACAACAAATTAAAAAAATATATAAATCACTATCTATGACAAAAATGCTACTGTAAACTAGATGGTGGATAATTCAGCAGCAAAAGTTAGAAAAATCATGAGTGCACATTTAATTGTATGAAATTCACAGACTAAAAGTGAATAAGTGTAGCACTAAATCTGGTAAAATGTTACACATTTTTGTAAAATACATTCATGAAAACAGGTTCATTGATATTATAGAAATGGGGCCGATATACTAAGAAATTAAAAGACATTTATTTGAAATGTGTAGCGCAGCTTTTTAACGAGGCAGCAACATATTATAGATAGGGCAGAACAAGAAAGGCTATTAATAATCTTTCATTGCGTAAAAGTATTATAACCCAAAAGGCAGTCAGAGTACAGAGCGGCACAAAGTGCTTATGCGCATCCCGTGCACAGGATGATGGGCTTGAAGCAACACAGTCACAGCGCGAGTCCTTTCGCATTGAAAAGTTCAAAACACAAAGGAAATCCATCTATGCAATATTTTATTGAGCCTTTTCTTTTAACCGTTTAAAATTTCAGTTACCGTGTGAAGAGCAATACAATCTCTAGTCCAGTGTTGTGATCTAACAGACAGCCGGTAGAAAGTAACCTTCCAAATATTAATAGTCACCTAAAAGCTGCTTGTGATGAGCTTTGATTCATCATATGATTCTCATCACCACAGTGTTTGGTGGTTGTCCGTATATATCAGAGGTACATAACAGATATTAGTATTTCAATAGTTTGGGAATTTAACATTATTTCAGTTAATGAAACAATATATATATTATTACAATATAATCCTTTAAATTATACAGTTTTGACCTTTAAGATAGATGTTGATACTGTTTTTACGGTAAAGTTCTGACAACCACAGCTGCTGTTTTTTTTACTGTAAATTTTAGAGGGAATTTTTTTTACTTTTTTTACAGTGTATACTACTGTTCATACCCAACAAAATGCCATAAAACAAACTGTCACACTTTGATTTCTTCATTGTGTTGTTAGGAGAGAAAAGAAATGCGGAAGTGAATGTGGGTGAAACTTCACTCGTATGTAATGGTTGTGTGGTTGTGGTAGAAGTACAGACCTGAAATAAACTGACATCACTCACTGTTTTTTTAAATAGTTGTTCGCATTTGTCTGAACTTCCCTGAGGGGATCTGTACCATAAGTGCTGTAAATGATCAGGACACCAGCGTTATGGGCTGTAGACTTGTGTAAGACCCTGCTTAATATCACAGTAATGGATACGGAAGACTGACTCTTACAACAGCAGCCTGGAGCTCCCAGCAGACCAAGAAATGAAAATCTTTAATTGGCCCAAACTCTATTTTACATTTCCTCTGAATAATTGCTTTTTCAGGTCGGTAGTCCTCCAGGGTCTTGCAAATCATTTGGCTGACTAAGTAATCAATGAGGTGAAGTTAGAGGAAACTTTCAGAACACTGACACCCGTCAGCGGCGATGTTAATACGAGGAGAACACTTAGATGCCGATGGAGCGTAGCGTCTGGACAGGCCCCTGTGAGCTGCTTATCTCATTTGGAAGCACAGCACACAGAACTCATCACCTTGTCTGTAACCGCTAAGGGTCTCTTATGATAATGCATGCTGATGACTGTCTCTCCCTAAGATACTTCAGTTTTGTTGCTCCTGTGAATATTGCTTGGATCAATCTATTGTCTTGCAAAAAGTAGACGTTTATGTTCCTATTGTTCTCTAGACAGCAGAACAAAGCCCACTGGATCAGAGGGGAAGTAGATTATGGATGATTACTATAACTATAAAGTTTTAATAATTCTAATTCTATGAGAATAGGGAAACCCCCAGGCCTTCTGAACCGAAGTGATGTGTTTGTCTAAGAAAAATATCCATATTTAACAAGAGTCATTGAATCGTTCAAACAATTCATTCAAAACCGCTGATTCGTTCAGGGACAAAGCAAGTGACTGTCTTTGAGTCGCGTCAATCATTAGACCAATTTGTTCAAAAACGCGTATTAATTTAATAACAAATCATCACTGTTGCTCAGAGATGCAAAATGGATTGACTGTCGAGTTGTTTGGAACTATATTCATTGGCGAAATTGAGCTGGAGAAATAAAACTGTAATCTCAAACTTCCACTAACTGTTGTAGGTGCGTTCATGAGAGACTGGTGTTCCAGCGTAGGATGCAGGCATAAGTTCCGGTGACGAAAGCAGAAGCACAGAGGATGGAGCAAAACATTCCTCAACCACCATCAATGTGCAGCATCCACCTGGATGATGTGACGGCAGCCATATTGCGCCAGAACGCTCACCACACACCAGCTGATTGGTGGAGAGGAGACCGTGATAAGGCCGATCAGTATATTGGGATGATTAGTTTTTATATAGCTAAATGCAGAAATATTTGGCTGCGCCCCTAAAGTTTCTAAATGTGCTCCTAAATTTTTCAACTTAGAAGCACAGGTGCTCCTTGGGGAAAAAAGTATGTGTCAAGCCCTGTCCCTATTGGAAGCCAAAATCGAAATCAAAAAATAAAATGTGAACGATAACACTGACTGACAGCAAGCCTATGTGTACAAGCATTGTTTTACGCGTGTTGCCTACTGAAATGTAAACGCTTAGTTCCAACATGACCACACAACTGCAGCACCATCACCCAGCGGCATCACCGTCTCAAAGTAGGGTAGCAGAGCAGGTAATAGTCATTTAGAAAGCAACATTCCCTCACTGATTCATTCCAGCATACATACCCAACTGGTTCCAAGAGCCACAAAAAAAAACAACAACAAATGAACAAAGTTCATTGCCAGAGATTTACAGCTGTTTTCGGTGATTGGAGATGTTTTTTTTCAGCACCGAGGTAAATCCTGACCTCTGCCAAAAAGACACAACAGTATCATAGACAAATCAGCTAAAGCACAGAGCCTTGCTTTGACAACAGATAGTTCATTTTTATTTTGTGTCCATGTAAGGGCCATTCAAGGTAGTGGTGATTTAATGGCTAGAGATGGCAGTTTTGGTTGATAGTAGATGTTCCAACTTCAGGGGACCCATCATGTGTGCTGCCTTTCACAGTGGTTGCTGTATCATGTTACTGTTAATTTCCATAGTTCACTACTACTTAATTTGTTGCATCTTTGACGGTTGCTGTCAGTCACGTCACATCAACAGACTAAATCTGCTGCCCTGTCAAAACAGTGTCAATGTAAGTGCCCCATGTCTGACATTTTCACACATTACATATACTTCAAATCGGTTATTAACGCCAATTATAGGTGTGTTACATAAATCCTTTTTAACTAAGATTTGATCAGAAATCAGTCTTTGAACATGATGGGTACTTTAACTACTTTGACTGACTGACTGTTGTTTAAAAGTTGGATGATTGAGGCGACAGCCTACTTTTTCATTTGTCTCTTCACAATCTAATGAAAAGGGAAATGTTCTGAATTACCAAAGTGGTGATATAACTGAAATTGTGTAAGTGCTGTTGTGTAATAGATGCTTAACAGCCCCTCTGCTGCTTTTGCCATGGAGCTCAATGGGGGTTTTGTATGTTGTGGACCCTTTTCCAAAGCTGCCATTAGCGTTTTGTCTGGTCTCCTAACTCGCAGTACATAGACATAATTGTGGTTATAGGTAAAATGATGAATACATACAGTAATGTAAGTGGTAAATTGTCTGGAAGACTATAGCACAGTTGTTATGACTGCAGAGGTGTGATTATTGCTTTGAAGATGTCTAGCTGTGTGTTCACATCGTCTTCTGGCCTTTGTTTGACTAGTCATGGTATCAGAGAAAATGAATGAACTTAGGCCTAGTCTGTGGTCTTCAAAATTTAAAGGTGCACTAGTTTTTAACTTAAGGAATTAGTACCTTTTGACAACTGTTAAAAAAGTCATACACTCAAAGTCGCATGAGATCCAGTCATCTCTAGTCTAGAAAGAGTAATTTTATTCTACATAACGAGACTGGTCATCTTCTCAAATAAAAAGCGTAATACATCCAGTCTATGTTACTTCATGAGGCTTTTTGCTTTTTTAGCTGCAGCTCTTATAGGTTGTTTGCACGTGACATGACAATGCTGTGGTGCGAAATGCAGATGGAGGGCAGGAAGTGATTTTCTACATAGGAATCACTAACAAACTCAAAATGCCCATGTTTTGCGTCATTTATTGTTGCTCAAATCGATCAAACCGAGAAACCACAATACGGTTACCGGCTTACCTTTGTTTTTGACTTGGTTAAACATTCACATTCTTCTTGGTATCGTTTGCAGGGAAGAAAAGAGATTTTATTGCATTGTTCATTTGATGTTTTCACTGAAGTTCTGAAGAATTAAGTTCACAATGTTGATCTGGTTACCATGAAAACTGTCATGTGTTCGTGCTGTGCACTCGCTGCTGCTTCAGCATCATTAAATGGTATATTAATTGCAACAGATGACAGCCAAAATCAAATCCATGGAAGCTTGTGAACAGTTTTGAAGTGGCTGTGGGCAAGTTCTGCTAATTCACAAGCCGAGTGAGATTCTGTAATGTTAATTATTAAACTAAACTAAATGCAGAACTTTCAAAAACTTTTTTATTGAGTGATAAGCAGTGACATTATTACTAGATTTGCTATCCAGCGTCTTACCGCCACCTCCTCAACCTGCTTCCCTTAGTGTTTTTACATGTGGAAAAGGCAATTCTCGATGCAGCATGAATGGTCTACAATGGTGACATTTTTCAGAATTATGAGTCGACAGAAAATCAAAATAACCTAAACTCACTAGTAGAAAGGCAGCGCGATATAAACAAACCAGACCAGAACTCAACATGCTGTGACAGCAGCATCACATTTTCCTACCGTCTAGGAGGCAGGCAAATCTTCCAATTCAGTAGAAAAATCGCTCCTCTTCATAACATAAGGATCATGTCCAACATATGTTGTGATTTTTTTTTTTTTTTCTGTTTATCCCTTTGTAAACCAGCACAGTACAGACTTTTCTCCATCTCGTCCATTTTGCTTTTCACTGCCCCCCATCTGAATTTCGCGCATCATCAAAATGTGTGGTTGCTGAATTAATGCACTTATGCTACCACTGTGCACTGTTAACATCATTTGGAATTATTGCAATTAATATTTTTTTTTTTACTGTTTTAGCCTTTGATGGAACATTTTATCAGGTTTTATAATGTAGAGAGTGTGTAATATGTATGAAAGACGATTCATCAGGAAACTGATTGAGTTGATGTGCTCTTGATTTGTGCTTGCTTGATTGTGCAAAAATTAATGAAATTTATAAAGAAATAAGAGTTTAAAATCAGTGTCGTTTTAGCGAGAGAAACAAATTATAAAGTGGCACAGCTTTAGTAGTTATATGTTTTAGTTATAACAGTATATTCCTCAAGTTTTGTTAATAAATTAACATTAGACCATGTCCTATTTGCCTATTTCCCTTTTGCTATTTTTTACTACTTACTGATTTAGGAACATGACTGGTCATGTACTTAAAGTTGAAGTCAGAGTTCTGTTACCTCTGACTGATGTTTTTACTCTTGACTTTTTTTTTCTGTAGGAAAGACCCAGAGTTGGTCCATTGAGAGCACTGACCGCCACAGCTATTCATGGTACAAAAATCCATCTGAAAGTGACACGAGACCTTATGCCCAGACCACCACTTTAAAGTCTGAAAAAACAGAGGACAAGGATTCCTATGATCCCTGGAGCGCTGTGGTCGGTCTGGGGGCACGCTCCACATCCCTCTTTACCGGACATAAAAACCCTCCATCTACCTTGTGGGCATCCAGTAGTTACAGTCGCAGCAACATTCAGGGCACATTCTCCACTGAGACTCGGTTAGACGAGTATGGCCAAAGGGACTTCAATGTTCCTGTTGAGCCATCTGAAAGCGAGGACCACTCTCAGTCTGTTCTCAGGGCGCCCAACTGCAGAACGTACTGCAGACCCAGTAAAGGCAAACAGCCTGGTGGAGCTGATGGGAGTGGAAGCGCTTCCAGTCATAGCTCCACGGGAGCGTTGCAGGACAGCGGGGCCGAAAATGCTGGGAAAACGACGAGTAGAGGCCGGACGAGAGACTACACAGTGCTACACCCGTCTTGTGTTTCCATGTTTAACGTCACCTTCCAGGACTCCATGGACCGCAGTATGGAGGAGTACATGGCTAGCGCCCCAGCAGCTGGTCCAGGAGATGCAGGAAGACTGAGGAAGAAAACAGAGTTAGAAAGCAAACCTTCCAGGTAATAGTTTAGTGTAAGAACATTACTGTGATCACATACAGTTCTTAGTACTAGATTTATTTTGAACTGTACTTCATATTATTTTTGGACAATGTTCTTAGTCTAATCTGTAGTCTACAATCTGTACACTTTTTTATTTTTATTTGTTTCTATTTTGAGCCTCTTTTGAAGAGATGCAAGCTGAACTCAAACTTGTTGCCCATTTGAGTACCGCAGTGCAACTATTAATCCACAGCTCCAACCTAAACTGCTTACATGTATTCAATAATTTTATCCCTTAAACTCATCACCAAAATTACATATTTAAGTGTTTTTTTTCCTCCCATATTTAAAATAATTTCTTCATGCTTTTAAAATAGCTTGAATGTAACTACACCCTTGCTTCATTTAGTATATGCAGAACCATGAATATGCAAATTAGTCTCCGTCTCCACTCCACTGTAGTAAACGCTGCACAGTGGCTAGTGGAAATACTGGTTTAATTGAGCCATATATGTTTGAACCAGAAACTGATGCAGAAGAAGAGATAGAATGAATTATAGGGTCATCTACAAGTCAATGTAACAGAATGGGGTAACACTTTGTTTTAAAGTGTCCTTGTTACATACATTACACGTACTAACCATAGTAATAACAATAAATTATGCATAATTACATGCAACTAACCTTCAACCAAACCCTAATCCTACCATAACCCTATAGTAAGTACATGTAGTTAATTAATATTACTCAGTTCATAAATATGTAATTACATTTTAACAATGTTAACCCAGAATGGTAATACATTTTATGTATCGCTCTCTATAATTTTGGACATAATGGTAATTAATATGATTGGCCTTTGGCTTGACATGTCATCAAACAGCTAATAATGTGTTGCTAATGTTACACAAACCATGTTCCCGTTCACCATCTCATCAGCTGCCTTCTAAAAATCACTGTAAGTATAGAGGAACACTTTGAAGAACTTAGATCATCAATGGCGAAAGGCATATAGTTCATCATTTTAAGAGTTCGAAACAGCTTGCCAAAACAATCTTTACGCAAAAGTTCGCTCCGACTGGTATACACCCTCAAACTACCATTGGTCTGTGACGATTGCATAATAGGCAGGTGTGTTCTGTGGTTCCATCTGCTTTGATGTGGAAATCTTCTCTGGTTTATTTCTTTTGTTCTGTCCATTGAGGTCAGATGCAAATAAAAACATTAACACACTTTTTGTTTTTTATCAGAGAACTCTGTGCCAAATGCTTCCTTCTCACTGGATCTCACAGCGTTGTTTACCCATCAGCGAGTGAATGCTTTTGCTCCAAGCTCACACTGCGCTCTCTTTTGGGCTGAACTGATAAATGGTCTGTGTGAAGCGGTTCAAACGAGTAGCACTGTTTTGTTCTGCTTTTGGCGTGCTTGCCGTTTAATGTTTCTCATACACAACAGAAATGGCAGCGCTTAACAGTTGGTCAAATAGTAGTGGCACCAGTGCTACCTCTAATAAAAGTCGCATCAGCATGAAAAAGTTGCAAAATGTGTCCATTTAGTCACAGTCTAGAGCCGTGTGAATGTCAGCGCCTTAAAAGAAATGACCATTAACTCGATTCAACTTCAGACATTAGAAAATATTTATTTGATGCCATCTAGTTTTGGTGATTTTGAAGTGGCTTTGACCATTCTGAGTCACTAAAAATCAGATACTTTAATTGTGACTGTAACAAATAAAATCAAATAATTTGATGTTAGCATGATGATTGCAAAGTTTTTGATTCACCAGACCTAATTTGGAGATCAACTTCAAGTATACACATAGATGAAACCAAAATGTGAAAACCCTGAAAGATGCCATATAATTCTGTTAAATTCATAATTCATTGGTTGCTCTCACTTGGCCTCATTCTTTCATGTTTGATTTGAAGTCTACATGTGTGAGATTCTGACTTTGTCTGTTGGGTTTTTAGTCGTTCCAGACCGACGCAGAGCAAAATGAAAAGCAGTAAGCTGGAGCTCTTTGGGTTTGATGATGCTGATTCTGTGGTTGAGGATGACGACTCTGCCTCAGGAAGCTCCAACTACAGGATCAAATACTTCGGCTTTGATGAACTGACTGATAGTGACAGTGAGGAAGACGAGGAATCCTCTGAAAGAAGGAAAGCCAAGAGGAAGGCTGCGGCTGCCGCTGCGGCTGCGGCAGCTGTAGCAGTGCCACTGATGTCTTTAGAAACAAATGTTGACAGTCCTCCTCAGCCTCAAGAGATGCAGGACTCTCAGAGCAGTCACACTGCTGGTCACAGTCACTGCCTTAAACACGGTCAGTATTTACACTCAACACTTTCTCTGGGGATCTAGCTTTGGGCTCTGTTTACATTGCAGCACCTGCATGAATGCATAGGAAATCTGCCCAATCTCACAATGTCCTCAAGAACAGACCTATATCCTCTTTCATTGCAAAATAAGTACTTTTTTTTTTTTTTTTTTTTTATTATACAGAAAATGAAGTGCTTTTTAGGACCATTGTTTTTAATTTTCTTGCTTTGTGACATTATTTCTTCACAGTTACGCTCATATGAAAGAAAAAAAAAAGCATAAATCTTAACTAATTTTTAAGTCACGGTAGCGTATGTTGCACTGATTTTAATAAATCTTTGTATTGGAAGTAAAATATCAATCGATTTAAAAAAAGGTAAAAAAAATAGGTGTTAATTTATGATATACTGTATATTTATTTCGTGGTGAAATCATGGACATGGACATTTACACAGTTTTGCTGTTTTTATTTATCTATATTTTTCATTGTTATTTTGCTCTTGTATTATGCCTTTTATTATTTTTTATGCTCTCTAGGGCTGCACGATTAATTGCAATTATCATGAAATCGTGTTTTAATCGCTTTGGCTTATCGCAATTATGAAATCGCAAAGGATGCTTTTTTTATTATTTATTATTATTATTATTATTAAATGTACAGTTTGTCATTGCAGGACAGCTCTGTAACCGCTTCTCCGTCTGAACTTTGAGTTTGAGTCACTTATAACGTGCATTTGAAAAAGCAACACGCGTCAAACATCTTTCCAAACATGTGAAGCATTTAGTCATGTTTAATAAATCAAGTTGTTTCAATCTTCTGTTTATTCAGCTCACCGGTATGATGTTCATAGGGATTTCCTGGAATGACATGCACTATCGTACTTCTGCGGTGCATATTTGGAGTTTCTTCGCAAGAGACGCCCTCGGTCTTTCAGATGGCGCAGCATTTATTACTGATCACAGCGCCGTGCTTCACTGAGAAGCTGCGCATAAAATAATTGTGCTGTTGTCACATCGCGTGTGGTTAGATTTCCACAGTTTAATTAATTGCGCAGCCCTAGCTCTTTTGTTTAGCAGGCACATGGCTGATGTTTGCTTGTGGTTTTACAGATCCTCTGGAGTTCCCAGAGGTCCCCTTCCCCTCTGAGACAGTGCGGAAACCTCAGGTCAAAGCTCAGGAGAAAGCCAATGAGGGCAGCAGGAAGATCTTCAGTGGACCCAAGAAGGTGAGGTTCATAGCATCTTTTACATCATTCAACTGATGGTTTGTGATACCAGTATGTATTTGAGCGTGGTATATGGGCAATTCTTTCGATTGCGAGTTTACATACAATTGTGAGAGATAAATTATATAAATTGAGAATTCTGACTTTTTAAGTCAGAATTATATCTTGCAATTGTTTTCTCAGAATTGTGAGAAACTCGCAATTGCGAGTTATAAAGTCCAATTCTGAGGGAAAAAGACAAATCGCAATTGCGCAAAACAAATTCGGAATAGCAAGATAAAAAGTTATTATTCTGTGGCGGAAACAAGCTTCCATAGTCATAACGTATGATTTAAGAGCTCATATTAAAAATTTTATAGTCGAGTCATGGCAATAAACTGTGCGTCTTTTAAAGACTTGGGCTCAATCCCATTTCTACCCCTTAGCCCTTTCCCCTACCCCTTTGTTTTGCGCGTTCACATGAAGAGGTAGGGGTGTCTTGATTTTTCTTTTAGCTGGGGGGGTAGGGGTAAGAGGAAGGGCCCGATAGCCCTTCAAACAAAGATTTTTTTTTTTTAGGACCACACTTTGAACGAAGGGGTATGAGGAGTTTCCCTCTATACACCGACTACCCTGCTGCTAGAATGTGTGCAGTAATGTTGCCACTCGGCATCGATCACTTGTGTGTCGTCTGGCTGCCGGCTTCTCCGTAGCTTGCTAAACGCTCTATTTGAGTGATGTAAACACAAATTAATAATAGTTAAATATATATCTGATCATTCTTCATAACGCAGTTGATATATACATCATGTATTGTCTGTAAACTCTTGCGTTACCAAAAGGACTGGCTCCTTTTATATTACATTGCAATTAGCTCCGTTATCGCAGCACCACAGTGAAAAACTAAACCATAACCGTACCGCCCATAACGCCTATTCTGTATCTTTCTTTATTATCTTAGGAAACTCGAAGGCTCATACGTTTTTGAACTGAAAACGAGCTCCGTTTTAAGTCCAAATACAGCGCAAAACTACGTTGGGAATAATTTGTTAAATGTGCTTGCGTCTGATTTTTGTTACATATAGCCTATGCACTTCATTGCTGTTCATACTGGTTAAATGTTACAGAACACTAATAAAAGAACCATGGTATAGTAGTGGTGTCCCATTTCTTAGGGGAATATTTTCAACCCTACGCCTTGCCACTCTGTTTTAAGGGGCAAGGGGAACGGGTAGGGCAAGGCGAAGTGGTATAAAATGGAATTGGGATTCGGCCTTAGAGAGCAATATAATACGTGATCCCAGGGCATAAAATTGAAAATGCCCTGGAAAAGTATCGCTGAAAAAGAGTGGGAACCCTGTCTGTGTCATTTTCATTTAGAATCAGAAGGATGTTTTGCCCATTTCAGTAAATGGTGCCCTACTGACATCATGTAAAGAAATGAAGGCATTTGATTTGCTGTTTTCTGGTTTGTGTACATTAACGGAAGTGTAGTGAATGCAGAGGGTGGAAAGGGCATTGCACCGTTGCCAACAACGTGAGTTTTATCTGTAATGACAGTAATATAGTTATGTTGCTCACCCCCGCTGACAGCTCAACCATTATTACGACTGCGGCTGCGGTATATGCACAGGCTTCTCTGGGGTTATGATTAAGTCGTGATTAAACTTTAAACATAAAAATGCTCATACAGAGCAATGTTTTGATAGTGCCACCGTGTTTACACTTTCTGAAGTAATTAGCCTGTGAATGGCTTACTTCTAGATGTTAGATGGCACTGCTTTCCTCCATGGATGAATCTGATGGTTTGAGGTATAACCATGGTTTCCTTGATATCAGAGCGAATTAGGGCTGCAAATAGTGCGGTCAATTGATTAAAAAAAAATTACTAATTAATCACACTTTTTTCTCTGTAATTGATGTTTTTAAATTGCGATTAATCACGTTTAGAGTTTTTAAATTTGTAAGATCTTCTGCTGCCGCATGCCGGATCTGACGTGCTATCACGCGCATCTCGTTTTCTCACATCTCTTTAAGATGTTATTTAACGCCTTTAAGACTGCTCTTTTGAGAATACTCAACAAAACGGGCATTTTGGCATAATTCAGTGTTTTATTGTTTGTTCAAGCGTGAAAGAGAACTGGATTCTGGTGTGCTGTGTGTGCTCATGATACTGGCGCACGTCTTTCTGTGCACCATTCACAGACAGCGCGTTCTCTTGTCTTGTTGCAGGTGAATGGTTTAAAATTATTTGCATGAATAAGAGCGTGATCATATAATGTAATGCTAGCCAAAGGATGACAGAAAATAACAGATTCTGAGATAAAGGAACACGCCGAGTTTTTGTGACTTTAGCTTATTCACTGTATCCCCCAGAGTAAGATAAGTCCATACATACCATTCTCATCTCCGTGCGTGCCATAACTCTGTCTGACGCACCCATCGCTAGCCTAGTTTAGCGCACAGACTGAAGGCAAACGCTTCCAGCTAGCCTACTGCTCAATAAGTGACAAAATAACACCAACATTTTCCTATTTACATGTTGTGTATAGTTACATCGTGTACTAAGACAGACGGAAAATGAAAAGTTGTGATTTTCTAGGCCGATATGGCTAGGAGGGACTATACTCTCAATCCTGCGTAATAATCCAGGAACTTTGCTGCCGTACCATGGGTGCAGCTGGCGAAATATTACATTATTATGAGAGTATAGTTGGGATTTAAGAAACGATATCGCTTGTAAAAATGAGAATCGGTTAAAAATTTAAGATTTTTTTAAACATTATTAAATCTAATAATGACCCTTTAAAATAGTTCCAGGGTCAGTGCAAGCTGAGCTTTATTGACAGCATTTGTGGCATTTTTATCTATCACCACAAAAAGACTTTTAAACATGCTCAAGCAAACAAAACAAAAAAATGCTTACAAAGGTATAGCCAGAGCAACAAATGTTAAATGGGTTGACCGTATCAGAAAAGTTTCACAAACTTTTACCATTGCCATGTCAACCCAGTAACTTTTGCATATGTGCAAAGATACAAAAAGGGAAGTCTCTAAATGCAGAAACCTCAATCACATGAATTGGGTTGATAACTCATAACCAGAAGTTATTCTGTTTATTCTCCCAACTTGTTGCACTCTTTAAATAAAATTTTTATTTTTATTTGTGATTTAATAGCTAGGAATTTTACTTGTAAAATTAATCAATGTAATATATTTTCATGAGCCCTTTTGCTGGGAAATGATGACTTATGGTGCTCTAAGTCTATGCTTAAAGGGGTTTTGAACTGCATTTATTTTGTTTCCCCAGGTGCACTTCTAATTTAGCCCTCTGATATGAACACTCTCTTGTAAGACCTTCTGCTCTTGCTTTAATTACCCACTTATTTAAGTATTTCATGTGGAACATGTTCCCTACAAAACTTTTACTACATCTTTACTATTACTGCTGAGATTAAATAATCTTAAAGTTTTGATTGACAGCATTATAGTTAGAATGCAGTGATTGCCATGGCAACTCAATTTCTGTACTTTTGCGAATGCTTGCATCATAACTGAAACACTGCAAATACGATGTAAATAAGAGATTCCTTGTGAAGTGTTTGACAGGTTCATTGATTATAACGAGGGTTTGACTGACAGCCCCAGTGATTTATGAAAAGGGAGCGTTCTTTGATCACTTTCTGCATATAATTTGAGTTGTTATTGGATTAACAAGGAAGTTTTGAGTTCTGAAACTTGCTGCATGTTTTATAGTACAATGACCCTGTATGTGTCAGAAGATCAGGGAAATTTGAGTTCTCAATTCATGACCCCTTTAATTTTTGCAAAACCAAGTTTATCCAGCTAAATAACTTGGTGACATTTAAATCAGCAAAATTCCCCATGCACCTTTAAAAATATCACAGCAAGGCATAAAGCATTGAATTAACTAACCTCTTATTGAGTGCACAGCATTGCTTTCATGTGCTTTAACTGTAGTTACAGGAAGAGAGTCGAAAGTGATGTTCTTATTCATGACAGTTGTGAAATATGAGAGGTGTTTGAAACTGGTCAAAGCTCAGCATTGCAGTGACTCCTTCTGCCACTGCTGAACATGCCAAGGGCAGAACCTGCTCACCTCTCGCTCGATACGCAAACTCAGGCTGATTCTCCTGCATGAATCATTTATTTGGAGACGTTGCACTTTAGCTCTGCATTGCTCTCTCGCTCTCTCTCTCTCTCTCTCTCGCTCTCTCTCTCTCTCTCTCTCTCTCTCTCTCTCTCTCTCTCTCTCTCTCTCTCTCTCTCTCTCTCTCTCTCTCTCTCTCTCTCTCTCTCTCTCTCTCTCTCTCTCTCTCTCTCTCTCTCTCTCTCTCTCTCTCTCTCCTTCCCTATTGTGACGTGTATATACAGTAGTAGGGCTGTCACAATTCCTCAATTAAATTTGAGTATTCAATTAAAAAAAATCCTTGATTTGTAATTTACCCGTGGAAGTGCCGCATTACACACATGACAATCTATGGTCCGCATTATTAGTTTTCTAAGGCAGCACGATGTATTAAATCTGTTTAAAAACCATACTATAGCATAGTGCTGTTGTGAATTCACAAAGGCTGTAATTCAGTTAAATAAATATATGCCCTGCGGGTTTAATATTTATTTGCATGCATGTCGGTTACGTGTGTCTCTGAGCGGCTTCGTTCTGTTCCACATGAGCTGTTATAATTTACATGCGTGGAGCGCGTCTCAAACTACATCTCTGCATATGCTGTGAGTTCGGGTTACTTATAACGTTCATCTGGGAACGCAATGTGTGCCATTTCATCAGATTTGTAAAGTAAATCATGTATAAACCTATCCCAACACTGGAGAATACATCAATATGTTTCTAAATATATAAACTGTCCATCGCGATTTTAAAATAAAAGTTTAAACCCTCGCTCTTGGTTTGCATGTTTTGATATCCACATATTCTTGTTTAAGACATTTACAGTGGCTGTAGTTCTGTTGTAAAAAAGTTACCAAATATTAAAGATTAAGTGAACATTTGAATTAAATATTAAATATTAAACAAGGATTTGATCTGTTGTAAAGTGGGACAACAATAATCTACAGGCCATTGGCGCCCTCTGCAGGCATTTATGATACATAATGTACATAAGATGAGTGTTTATAATGTAAATTATATAATGTATTTTAACTCGTTCTATAAAACCATAAGGATACTTGTTTTTGATGCTTATTTTTATTTATTTTTAGTACCACAAAAGTATCCGATTAATCGTCAGAATAATCGATCAATTACTTGGTTACCAAAATAATTGTTAGTGACAGCCTTGATATACAGCTTCTCGAACAAGAAAAAAATGTAGAGCAGGATTTAACTTTTTGATTTCATGGTAACTTAAAAAACTTAAAAAGGGTTAGTTCACCCAAAAATGAAAATTCTGTTAATTGCTCACCCTCATGTTGTTCCAAACCCGTAAGACTTTTGTTCATCTTCGGACCACAAATGAAGATATTTCTGATGAAATCCGAGAGCTCTCTGACCCCTCCATAGACAGCAATTTAATTAACACTTTCAAGGCCCAGAAAGGTAGAAAAGACATCGTTACGGTAGTCCATATGACTCCTGTGGTTCAACCTTAATTTTATGAAGCGATGAGAATACATTTTAAGCACAAAAAAATAAAAATAAATAAATAAGCCATTAATATGTTAAGATATGTTGCAAAAGCTTTCCATTTCAGATAAATACTGTTCTTTTGAACTTTCTGTTCATCAAAGAATCCTAAAAATTTTTTAATCATAAATGTTTCTTGAGCAGCAAATCATCATATTCGAATGATTTCTGAAGGATCATGTGGCACTGAAGACTGGAGTAATGACTGCTGAAAATTAAGCTTTGCGTCACGGAAATAAATAGCATTTTAAAATGTATTCAAATAGAAAAGTTTTTACATTTTTAATATTTCACAATATTACTTTTTTCTTTTTTTATAAAATAAATGCAACCTTGGTGAGCATAAAAGACTTCTAAAAACATAAATCTTACCGATCAAAAACTTTTGAATGGCAATCTAATTTTTTTTCTAACTAATGAGTTTATGGACATTATATCATGAGAACAGCACAATAGATTTTAGATTCAAGAAAACATATCATTACCGATTAATATCAAGAAATTGATTTTAGGCCAAAATCAAAAATTATTTTGGTCAATTTTTCAGTGGTGCATCCCTGAATAATAGATAAATTGTTTCTTTTTAATGTTTGTACATTTATTTTAAAACCCTTTAGTAGTTTCACAAAGATGCAGTTGATGGCAGTATTTCTGCTAGAAAAGTGCCTGACTGTAGTGAAATGACTCTGCAGCTGCAGACTTAAGCTACGGGTTGTGTAGCTTATTTTCTCTTTCCTAAGCTCTTAAGACTTCAGTAATGACATGGTTATGATACTTAAAGCTAATTTAATTAAAGTGCATGGCTATTGACGCACAGGTGCCAGAGAGTCAAGTTAAAAAAATTTTTCAAACCCATTTATGTCATCGTACAGCTGTGGCAAATGACTATGATGGTATTTAAACGAGCTGAATTCAAAACCGCTCTGATGCGTTCACTACTCGTGTTTTCATTTGCCTAAAGACAGCGGTCATCAGGCGTGCTGTTTTTGTTTTTACTGTTGAATAATTTGTCCGGTTTTCCAAATGCAGCTGGAATTGAGAAATGTAATTTTCCCTGATTGTTTTTTTTTTTTTTGGCAGATAAGAGGTCATTGTACTATAATACATACGGTAAGTTTCAGAAATCAAAACAGCCTTTATTGAAACCAAGCTGCTAAAACTTGTACTTGATGAATTTAGCAACATTAGTAGCTAGTGGTTTACTGATATTGAGTTCTCTTTGAAGGCCGATGTTAGAGATGCACGATTCTGGATAAAATGAAAATCACGTTTTGATTTTTTTTTTTTTTTTTTTTTCAAACCGAGATCATGATTCTCCCAAAATTCTAATAAGACAACTAAACAAAATAACTTGTAGTTTACTAGAGGTTCTGACAAAATGTTATTTGCTGCAGTCTATTAAAATGTTTAATGTAATCTGAATGAATTATTAAATAAAACGTTTTGAATTAATGATTCAATGAATACTTTCATAACTGGATGAATCAGTGTTTTTGAACAAATCTCTTGAATGAATGAGTCAATGACATATACAATTGTTTTTTTAACAGTCACTTGTCACCAAGACAGTCATGTTATTTCATTGCTTTGAATAAACATTTTAATGCAGTGCCTTTTCCTCATTGTGCCCACGTGCATGGCTTCAGGAGACTAGCCAACCCTCCCCCACAACTGAAATTATTAATTACCTTTTTAAATGAAAATACTAATATTTAAGTAAAATATTCAAATTTAATTTTTCAGCCATTTTGAAAGCCCTAATCATTTACTTTTAAGCTGCAAGGACTCATATGCAGTACAGTGAGAAGTTCTTTCCTGCAAAATCATTCATTATGCTGTTTATGCTTCAGTAAATCAAGCCAGTGACTAAAAGGGAAGCTCAGTGTTCAGTGTTTATCAGTTCTGAACTCCCATTATAATCAATGGCCCCTTTCACACAGCAATACCTGTAAATGAACGTAAAATTACCAGAATGGCTTTACTGGTAAATACACATGCAGTTCACACAAGCAACTGCGTAAAAAAAAAAATTGTGTTCTCAGGAGGGATGGGTATCGGTAATGTTTTAACGGTACTACTACTCTTACCGATACTGCTTATCGATCCAGTACTTTAACGGTATTCTTATCTTTTTTTTTTTTTTTATTATAGAAGTTTATTATTTAGAAGAGCATAATTAACATTGCTTTGTAATCTGAAAATGTAAAATATCTATCGAGTATCTTTCTCTTTGCCTTTTGTTGTTTGATTCACATTAATGGCACAATCATCATGCTTTATTAGACGCTGCCACTTTAAGACTGAATGCAGGTCTAATAATATACATATTTATAACTATTAACGCCCATTTAAGACAAACTGTGTTTAAGTGAATATTCTCCAAGCGGTCTTTTTGACATAGGCTATTTGTTGTGTGTATTTGATGGTCTAGCCCTGCGCACACGAAGCCTAAAGTACTATAATGTGCAAGTGGCGGTCTGATTTGAAGCGCACACTCATAAGCCGCCTTGAAGTTGTAAACAGCATCTCTTGCGCAGGTTGTGTTTTTAATAGCTCTATCTATTTATTATCAAACACGTTCCACAATTTAGCTACAGTAGAGACTGCATTTTACAATAATCACAGATTGTGCTGATTCTGATGTTAAGTTTGGGGTTTAGGGGAACCAAAGGGAAGGAAGTTGCGCAAGACGGAACACAGCAAGTTTTTAAAAGTTTTACCTCCATATCTATTTATAATTCTTGGCAATTGAAAATACAATTAGATTAATATCACAGGCCTGAAGTGTAACCAGACTAAACTTTTGTTGGCCATCGTCACTCATTAATCGGGGACTGTCGTGTCGTGCGCGCTGTAGCTCCGCGTGAGAGATCACCCTCTCTCACTCTTCTGGTTTGCGAATAGCAAAAATCTAACACATGGTTTAATATTATTGCTTATAGAAACAATATAACGCAATATAACGTCTATAAAGCAATTATAAATAGTATGTGTATTTTCTTAATTTCGCCAATACCGACTGCAGAATTGATAACATCAGAGTATTAAAATGTAATACTCTCATTTAATACCGAGTTTTGGTACCCATCCCTAGTTGTCAGTCATCGGAAATTATCTTTAAATGCTGCACTGTTGTCTTCATCTGTCCGCATGAGAAGCGCTTGACAACATCTTTTTGAAGTTTGAATGACAGGCATAATGGATGATCAGACAGAACGCACTTGCTCTTAAAAACACGACACTCGCGTAATGGTATCCAGCTGCACAGAGCCACAACGCTGATGAATGGAATGGATGTGACGCGTTGAGAATGTTGCCTGATGTGATCATTCACATAGAAAAACTATAAAAAAAAAAGCTTACTGTAAACAGCGTGGAGTAATCACGTCATCTTCATGAGTCTTTATGGACATTATATCATGAGAACAGCACAATAGATTTTAGATTCAAGAAACCATATTACCGATTAATATCAAGAAATTTATTTCTCAAAGCAGACCGCTCATGTTTTGATTTCATATGTGAATATACGGTAATCTGCGTTCACACATGATCTTTTGCCGGAAATTTGCCAGTAAAGAATGTATGTGTGAAAGCGGCTAATGTCACAGTCTATACTGCACAGTGAATCTGTTATTTACATCACGTCTGCATGTTTTTTTGGTTTTTTTTTCACTGCATCGTGCATTGATATTTTAGGACATAATGTAAGCTTGAGTAGCTAGAAGCGTTTGTATTAGTGTGCTTGTGTAGATTGTTTCAGGCGTATGCTTGTCAGAGATGCTCACGGGTTGAGAGACCTGCCTGCTCCTGTTATAGGTCATACTTGGCAGCGTCATTCCCAGTCTTTAGATGGGGATTCCAACTCGCAGAAAAAACACTTCAGGGGGCAGTTTTGATTTCTCTCTGCAAGACCTTCTGGAAGCTTCTAGCCCAGCATGTGGAGCTCTGTATGGGGTGGAGCTAGACTTTCACTCCCTGCTAGCATGAAGAACACTTCTTAATTACAGAAGATTAAAACCAGTCTCCTGCAGAGTTATGTTGAAGGCCAGACTCTTTCTCTTCATTATTAATAATAACCCAGCCTCAGTGTTGCCCAGTGGACTGCGCCTTCACCGCCTCCTGTAGCCAAGTGCACTTTTATCACCCCCTTCCCTTTTGGCTGTTTGTGTGCCGTCAGTTCCTGCAGTTTGACTAGATCTGGCATCCTCTGTGAGTTGTTCATATACAAAGTGTTCCTGCAGTCTGCTTTGAATGCGCTCCCACTGAGACAAATGACCTGCGCTTCAATTCACACTCCGCCAAAACAAACAAGCTGAGAAATATAGCACTTCTTAATGAGTTTTAATTACAAACCGGATTTACGGTTGAAGAAGGAATATAGCCATCTTTGTGCAAAGTAGAGAAGAGGCGTATGCGTTGAAAAATGTTTACAGTCAATTATCTTCATGACTAGAGTGGATTTGGATGTTGGATGTATTCTCTGGTATCACACTTGGTTTGGTTGCTTTGTTTGAACCCATGTGCGATTCCACTCCCAACTCTCACAGGTCTCTTTTCACAATGTGTTTTTTGGCTCTGAACCCTGCTGTGTTTGCTTCATTAACATGAGGCTATCTCTGGATGCGCATTGATGTCTATAACTAAATGCATTTATTTTTAGTGCTGTCAAATGATTAATATATATCCAAAATAATATATTTATATGTTTATATAATATATATATATATACTATTTAAAATTACACATATATACATGTATACATGCATGTATATATATATATATATATATATATATATATACATACATACATACATACATACACATACATACACACACACACACACACACACACACACACACACACACACACACACACACACACACACACACACACACACGTATATGTATACATTTAAAAAATTATATATATATATATTTGTATGTACAATATTTATATTAGGGCTGTCAATAGATACAAAATTTTAATCGTATTAATAACGTGTATGATTATAATGAAATTAAGCATACAACATTTATCTCACTAAATACATTAATTTTGTCATAATTTTGCATATCCAGCAAAGTAAACAATCAGATTGAAGGGTGATTCTCACAAAGCTGTATTTTCTGCAAGCTTCAAGGATCATTGGAGACTCCAAAATAACACCAAATAACCAAATATAAGTAGTCCATATAATTCTATTATGTAATAAATGTCTGGCCAGGGGACTACAGATGAAAAATAGCCTCTGGGCTAATTCTGGCTTTTTACTCATGTTTGTTCATGTGTTTTTATGAAATTGCATTGTCCCCATACAAATAAATTAATCAAAAAAAAAAAAAAAGAACAAAAGTGCAAAATAATTTATTTATCGATTCTGGCTTTTTTGTTGTTGATCTGATTGAAAGGGGTGGTTTTATTCCTTTTCTAATCTGATCAAGAGAACATGTAAACACTTGATCAGATTGAAAACTGAAACTGAAAGGACTGCACATGTGCCATGACATAGAAATGACTTATGACGCGTGGAAGAGCTGTTCTTCCTTTTGAATAAAGTGTCATATAAATGAGTGTCCCGTTATTCTAAAATTACCCTTTCATTCACCTTCTGTGAAGTGGAGCAGGACAACGTCTCACCTGCACTCAAAAACTCAATTTAATTGAGGGCAGGTTTTCCATCCAATAAATGTGTAGCCTCAACTTATAAACTAATTCATGCAATGAAATGTAATTGAGTTGGTTCAACTCAATTTTGTTAAATGCATTTTCAATTATATTTATATACTTATAACATGACTTTTTTTTATACTTGTCAAGCTTAAATTAAAATTTAATTGGAAATTCAATTATAAGCAGTTTCATTCATCATACACAATGTATGAAGAAAAGGTGTCACTCCTGACATTAGCATAGATCACTAAGTGCCCACAGCCTAAGCACAGATGCCACTCTTCAGCATAACAGTAACCACAAAATTAAAATGCATTACAGAAACTCCCCTAAATGTCCAACATAACTGACCATTAAACACTAACATTAACTAACAACATCTTTCCTTTTACAGAAAAACACACAAAATAATACTTTAATCCATAAATTTACTCTCCTAATGGAGTCCCTTGCAGTTAGTTATGTCTACACAAATATTTCATGTAGTTTTAACACAACTTAAGTAAACTTCAGTTTCAAATATATTAGGTTGATAGAACACCATTAAATTAAGTTGTGACAAAATTAGATATGTTTAAGTAAAGTGAACAGAATTTAAATGTAAATTTTTTTTTTTTTTTTTTTTTGTGTCCTTGTTTCGGATCCGCATTCACAGGGCGTGGGATGGAGCATTTTTACTGCATTATGAATATAAAAGCAGCATGGCAAAACTGTTCATATGCTCATTGTCTCCAAATTATGACCAGAAATGGATAAATATTAAGTCTACTGTTTAAAACAAATAAAGAACCAATGTAGGAGAACAGTTATGTGCAAACAGCGGGAAACTTTGCATATTTGTGCAGTGCGTGCATGTCATAAAATAAATTCCGATTTGAAGCTTGTGACTTATAAATGTTTGAATTGGGAAATGAGTGATGGGAGTTTGAATATAATTTTTGTGTGTCTTTTATAGTCGTGTTGAAAGCAACAATGTACAGTTCACTTCAGATCTTCAAAACAAATAAAAGGAGACAAAACTGTCAACTCATTGTGAGCAAGTGTATTCTATGATGAAGATTGTTTCAGTAACTCAGTATGTATTTCTAATGTTAAAATGGTGTAGTATTCATGAGTTTGATTATGTGCTTATCCAGTGAGTGCCAGGAGCTTGCAGAGGGAGATCTTCTGATTTGGCAGTTTTTATTTTATTTTATTTTTGTATTTTTTTATTGACTTCATCGTGTCTCATAATCGCATCGCATCTGGTTAGGTCATGTTGTAAGGATTTTGAAAATGTTTTTCACACTTTCTACCCAATAAAAATATTTTAGCGCTTGGCATAACTAGAAAAATGTATATTTTTTACAAAAACACCCATGCCACTTTACCAGGTTTAGAAATCACAATTTTAAAATGAATCAATATTAAAAGTATAATTACTTTGTCATTTTGAGGCCCTCTAGTGGGCTCCGTCTCCCTGATTGAGAACCACTGAGACATTTATGCAGAATTGAGGGGTTTTTTTCTCTCAGTGAAACTGACACAAGGGAAATCTAGTACTTCTGTTCAGTCTCAAAATGGGGTTGTTGTCCTTCATGCCACCCAAACCCAATGACCCAAAGACAATCAAGACAATAAATTAACTCTGGAATAAGCTCTTGTGTGAAAATATCCTCAGTGTAAGAGTGTTTCTCTGTTGTTTTCGCAGTCGCCTACTAAAGCTGTGTATAATGCAAGACACTGGAACCAGCCAGAGGCAGAAGAACCCATGCCTCCATCACGATCTCAAGCTCCTCCAGTGAGTATAACACTAAGCACAGGATACTCCACTGAACACCTCAACTTCTACACAAATATAGTCATTGTCCACTTTAGAAAGCACTTCAGATCGAGCACTTCTCATACTATCACCACAATGTTTATAGTCACCTTTGTGTGAAATCTCCTCCCTGCTTTGGTGTTCCTTCAATGTGAGACACTGAACATTAATGGATTAGTACCAGAACTCAGCTGTTAAAGTCAATATGAAATGACATTCACCTTCCACTTTAATTTAGTTTTGTGATGTTTTAGGGAGTGACTTGATTTTTTTCATCAGGAACTGATTGGATGGGATTTGCAGTAGATTGTGGAGGATGAAGATTTATGTTATTTATTTGAGCCTCATCTGACTGTCACACGGGGTTAAACTTGCATTGTCAAATCACATCGGAGTGAAAAGTATGAAATGAAATATAAATTATAGTGGCCATCATTATAAACAATTATTATAAACACCAAGCATAAACTAATTTAATTAAATTGGAACTGAAGCTACTGGCATATGGAAAATGCAAAACATTTAACAAAATGAAATCCTGCTTATATTCTGGAAAATGCTATAATAATATAATTTTAATGATTTGTAGATTACATTTAATGCATTACAGATTAGATTTGAGTGCTAGTATTTAATAAAAATAATTTAATTTAATGTGATATGTTCTTTGGTAATTAAATGAGGTGATCATAATAAATCACAACAATCCCATGCAATGGGCACAGGCTCTTGAATAATTTTTTTTTTTTTACATGCCTATTTGAAGCTTCTGCTTTTCGAACGTGTAAGTGTGATAAAGGCCTATATTAAACAAGGATTTGATCATGCTGCAAAGTGTAACAACATATTACATTAAGTGTTTTAGGTGTTTAAAAAAAAGATGAATACTTGCTTTTGATACTTTTTTGAACCTATTATTATTAATATATACTGTATTTTAAGTAATTTTAAAGTCTATTGTTCACTTAGGTCTATTATCAGCACACACACATACACAAAAATCTGATTAATCGTCTACCAAAATAATCGTTAGTGACAGCCCTAGTCTTTATGCATGTTTCGGCTGTGTTAACATTGCAATAACAGTCCTCAACGTTTCCATAAATCTAGTCCTAAGAATCCGTACATTTTGAACTTGGTTCAATTGATTCAGCGTTTCAAAAAGCTGTTTCTCCCATCACTAATTCAGCTCGTTTTTTAATATTGAACAGTAGAATGGCAAAGTATTTTCCATGGTGAAGGTGAAGTTATTAGATTTTAATGAACGATTCATATTTTTTTCTTTGGAATAACTGGCCCTGATGAATCATTCACAATAAAACCAGAAATGTGTATTAAAGTAAATAGAGTGAATTTTGATTTGATGCTTTGTGCAACACTCCCCCCATTATGCACTTCTCTTTCTACTAACAACCTCTTCCTCGCTCTCTACGTTTGCCATCTAAACACAATCAATCCCACACAATTTAGGCAGCCTGTATCTGCTGCCGGCAGTGAAGCCCACTGTAATATTAAGCACACTGACAGATATGCTTGCGCTTCACTTGAACTGTGTATAAGCATTTTCATTAGCTCAGCACCTCCATTTGTACTGTTCCTATAAAAAAGGCCACAGATATTTAAAGTTTTCAAAACATTGCATTATTTATTCAAGTATGTGGCGTTTAGCCATCTTTGAGGCGTTTCATTTAGCAGTGTTGCTGTTGTTTGTGAATTTGGCCTTTTAGCTGTTGCTGCATGAGGAATTTATAATGTTCTATAGCCCATCTTTAGTCGTCATATTACATAACCAGCAGTGGGTCGGTTGTTGGCAGTTCATGGTGTATGTGAATCAGCTCTGCAGTGCTTCCAAACATGTTGTTATGCTTTAATTCTGAGTTGTTCTTGCACAGGCTGTTTCATCAGGAGGCAGTAAAGAGTCGAACTCTCACAAGGACGACGGAGTGTTCAAAGCTCCAGCCCCTCCTCCCAAAGTCATCAAGTCCGTCACCATCCCCACAGAACCTTACCAGGACATGGTCACTGCACTCAAATGTAGGAAGGAACACAAGGAGGTGAGTGCAAACACATGACGCCCCCCTCTTATTTTAGACAATATAGAAACTTGCTGCATGGTGTCAAATCGTGCATCTTGCCTACTACTTTTTCAAAATAGCATGCAACACAATGTAGTAGGGGTGGCACGGTTCACAAAACCCATGGTTCGGTTCGTATCACGGTTTTAAGGTCACGGTTTTCGGTTCTGTACGGTTCTTGTTGTTTTTCTCACTCCAGAAATTCACTTCAGTATATGATATATAGCTTAACTATTCACAATTTAGGATACAGTATTAAAATTTTTTTTTATATCATGTAGAAGTTGTTTCCTAACTGGCTGTCTCCTGCTTACGCTTACATGAGCAGCTTTTTGCCCAAACTTCAAAGGCCTGTTTAAATTATTAAAACTAGAAGCATATCTTAACTTTAATGTTACATTTATCATGGGAACTACTTCTATACAACATGTTATATGCATGTGTGTTTGGGACAGAGGGGAACACGGTCGCATTTGCAGCAGATATATGCTGCCCATCATAAATCAAACGAGACAGACAGGGGTCGGAGAACACTGGAAAATGTGACAGAATGGACAATATTCGTCTGTATTTGCAATACACGAGCCGCGGTTCAGCTGCGCGAGACAAACGCCGCCGCTCCCGCTCTCCATACGCACTGCTTCTGCCCTGCCAACGCACTGCTTGCGTGTGCGGTGTGAAGCCGACGTTATATGACGCTGGCGCATCCTCCAACTCTGGGCAGCCTTCCTTATCTCTCCCACTTGCCATTTCTTCACGTGACGTGAACTGCAGCACTCCACTTTTACTGTCTTTTACGTATGTCCACACACACCTTTTATTTTGTGCAAAAAGGACACCCACTGTCTGAGGTAACATACGGGCACGAGGCAACATTGCGCATGCTTTGAACCGTGTGACGCACACGCTCCAAACCGAGACAAGCGAACCGAATGGTTCGGATGTTTTTTCATGTACCGTGCCACCCTTACAATGTAGTAATAAACATTTTAGATGTAGTATGCTTGTTGTCAAGTCCACATCATGTTGCATGTGTAATTTAACAAGTGATATCCAGTTTTTGTTTTTGAAAAATAATTGGTTTACATGTTTAATTCAGTTTATTTTTGTTTTTACAAAATATTTAAACTTTTGGCAGTTTGTTCAGATGAGTCTAGTAAGATGATAAAAATCATGGCTAATAGATTTCTCTCACACAAAAAATTGGGATTCGATACCATTTTTGATACTACGAGAACAAATTTCCACAACTTTAAGAGCATTAACTCCAGTAAAATAAAAAATGAATAATTCATATGTATTAATTATTTAAATTTAATAGTAATATTTTCTTGACTTCCAAGAGTTTACCTTAAGAAACAGGTTTATAAATGTTTCTCATCAAAAGCTGTGTGATGCGTGAAAATCATGAAATGCTGTAACCTGTCCACAAAAATGTTAGAAATTAGGTGAAAATAAAATCCAGTTCTGGCGGGTAACGTTAGTCAAGCTCGCATCAGCTGACTGTCAGTTGATCATGTCTACTTATAGGAATATGATGTCTATCACAGCATGCATATATAAGCTCCTCAGTACTACTAATGCTATCACGTTTCTCCAGAGCTCATTTAATGGCGAATTTGGAGGGTGACATCGCATCAAAACCAAAAAAACATGCTTGTATCACATTTTTCTGCCCCTAGGGTTGTATGCTTCCCCCAATAGATATTATTCAATGAATTTAAATTTGGTTACAGCAACATGTCTTTGCTTGCTGTGTTGGGGTGATGCTTCCCCCATAAGATTGGGAGAACCAAAAAACATGCTTGTATCATATTTTGCTGCCCCTAGGGTTGTATGCTTCCCCCAATGGATATTATTCAATGAATGTAATTATTATTATTATTATTATTATTATAATTTTTTTAATATTTGGAGTTTAATAAGGGGCATTCAGATTTTTGCAACAGTCGTGTTTTGGGTATGTCGGCATTGGTTTTGTTTTGGGGGGTTATTGCTGGTCTCCCTCTTATCCCTGCTCTTATCCATGGATGCGCAGGGAGTTCTTGCCCAGAACAGAGCCATACCAGCAATCCAAACTATATGCTAATTGTAATCTTTGACGATAGTGGTCCTGTCAGAAATCCAGCATAGCGTCAGTTCTGGCAGGTCACGTTAGTCAAGCTTGCATCAGCTGACTGTCAGCTGATCACGTCTACCTATAGGAATACAATGTCCATCACAGCATACATATATAAGCTCCGCAGTACTATTAGCAGCTATCGCATTTCTCTGGAGCTCATTTACCCTCCTCCATCCCCAGCTCCTCCTCGTCCAGTCAGGATTTGGTATTCTAATTCCCCTTTAATCAGACTAAATTCCTGAATTATTTTGTACATTTAATATCAACATTAATGATATCTGAAATACATTGTTGCTTCTGTTCACCCTAAGGGGGGTTATTGTTGCTCTCCGTGCTCTTATCCATGCTAGCCTGCATGGATGTGCAGGGAGTTCTTGCCCAGAACAGAACCATACCGGCAATCTAAACTATATGCTAATAGTTAATCAATCATCTTTGACGATAGTGGTCCTGACAGAATTGTAATTGGTGCTCATTGCATTCCTAAAAGCATGTTAAACTCACATTACATACAGAGATGGAGGTTGCTGCATTTACTGTCAACCAAGCTTATCTGAGATGCTGAAAATTACTATTGAAACCGCTTGAAATATTCAAAATCTATATTTTGATGACACCAATCCAGGTAGTTCACGCACAAGGCCGCCAATAAGTGGGTACCAATAAGACTGGACCTTTTGTCCTGGGCCTGGGCTTGAGTTAGACTGGAAACATCTTTGAAACACTCGCAATACAGAAAGCTGATTTCTGTATTGGGTATGGCTTTACTACTGCGTTAAGACATTTATAATGCACTAGACATTTGAACATTTGGCAACATAATACTAAAGGCCCAAGCAGGAGCCAATTAAATTTGAAAGTCGGTGGCATGGAACAAATGATAAAGGCATAAAGCTCCATCCTAATATGCATACAAAGTAGCACAGCTGTTTTTCAACGAATTTTGAACTTGAATGTCTCGATGGGAGCATATTGAAAACTGTCTTGATCATTAGGATTGTTATAGTAATACACAAATACCTATTGATGGGGTCCAGAAAGCACTGATGTTCTGTAGAGTAATTCTTATTGTGGGTGTTAAACAGTTGGAAAGGTGTTTAAGCCCATCTACGCTACAACCCTCACCTCTTGCTCTGCCCACTCACTGAATGAATGGTTTGAGTTTCATCTAAGCTAAAAGTTTTAAGCTATTTGGATTGTTCTACATTTAGGCAGTTTTCAGGCCCCAAATCAGAACTATAACATGAGTGATCTTCTTTGTTTTAACTCTGATTTGGGATCATTCTATTAGCTTGTAGGGCTGCATTATCAGCGAATAATGAAGCATAACATGCTTTACTGGTCTTGTGAGATTACATTTCTTTGCATGCGCCAGGTAGAACGAATCTTCATCTCTCCAGACAACCGTTTATTTATATTTAATATGACAGTGTTGAAGTAGCTAGTGTTATGATTCCAATATTTTTGTAGTGTTTACCAATAGCATTAAAATGGTTCTCAAATATTGATAAGTAAACATTGCTTAATCAAGTAAAAAGTTAGTAAAGGAAAAAAACAAAGGACAATTATTACATGTAATAGAACAAGTGTATTAGTTTGCGTTTACACTCCAAGATACACTAAGACCAAATGCACAGATTTATTTTCACATACAGTGCCAAATGTATTTATTTTTTGTCCCATTCATTGCAATGGTTATCACAGTTTTGGATTCAATCTTGCATTTAAATAGAGTTGTCAGTTCAGAAATTTTGCTTTGCACTTAGCAGGATACAAAATAAAACTTGGGAATTGGGAATGGGTTATATACAGAAAGCAAGCAAAGTGTGTTCCCTTTATAATCATTGAAGCTGTCAGTCATGTAAGTTTAGCTCAAGCTCACTGGCTGAGCTCTGCACTCCTTTGAAAGCTCACATTTTAATAAAAAAAGCTGTTTACACTGCCCAATGAATCTCTTATTTGCATTGCATCTACACTTTTATAATGGTAAGATTTGCAAGCGTGCAGAACTGAGCTTGCATTAAACAAAAACTTCAAGGCTTTGAGCAGTATTACATGCTTTCCGATAACTTAAACTGCTCTGATTGGCCGTTGCATTCATGCATTCCATCTGTGATTGGTTACAATGCTCAACACTTCACAAAATTGTCCCGAATCGATCCAGTGCTTGGTACTACCGGTATAGCAGAAAGGCTGTTAGTACTTTTTTTAAATTTATTTTTTTATTTTTAGTATCAACTTGATACTGTAGTACCTATACTTTTTGACAACTAAAACCTCTCTAAAAATATAATGCAGAACATAAGTGTGTAAATTAACTGATGACATTAAACAAAATTGTTACGGTTGGATAATTGTTGCAGTATGATATATAAAGTTGGGATGCTATAAAGTGTCTATTGTTATTTACACTTTAATGCGATGAAACATGCATGAATGAAAAAATGGGACATGATGCTAAAAAGAGCATTGCTTTAGCTGCTTTTTGCACTTGAATGGTCAAACACACACACAATCATGTAAAATAAAAAATAAATAAAAAAACTGTTCAGAGCATTCATATAAACACAGTTGGTTATGTTTTAATTGAACTTAAACTGTTAGGCCAAGACCGAATGTGTATTATAGAGCCTGACCGATTTATCAGCTGATATGAGCCTGTCGCAGATATATCGGCATCGGCGTATGTGACACCGATATGACCGCCACCGATATGAATGTGTCTGACAGCGCGCAAATATTAACACAAAATTAAGTCAAAATGCCCATCTTGCCAAGTATCGTAAACATAGTCGGTTATGTCTTAAGTGCACGTAAACATGAAATTTGCCAGTCAAGGTTTCATTGCCCACAGAATATCTTGTATGAATATCTGAACATGCAATGTATCAAAAGAAAGAACAGAGCCTCTATTATATGCCTAGCTTCATGCATTCTTTTATCAACACTTGAATGTGGGTAAGTTTCATGAAAAAAAGCAACATTTTGAGGAAAAAGCTGAGAAAATCGTGTTTTTAACGAAGACTAACTTGCATACAGATGCCATTCATATTGGTGATCAAAACACAGATGGAGTAAGAGATTGAGTTCATCAACACCTCAAAGCTTCACAGTCCTGGGTTGACATTTCATTTAATAACATAGCCGTTTTGATTTATATGCGGTTTAATGTTGAGGATTGCGTTAATTTACTTATGCATCATATGAGATTGCACATTTCTGCTTCTCCTGTGTTTTGATCAGGAGATTCTGTACTCATTCAGGAGATGTGCAATAGCACCCCTTACCGTATAACAGTGAAAACATGGAAACCATCAATGGCAGGGAAGCGTTTTCTTATAAAAGACGAGATAACAAAAGACAAACACTCACTGCTCTTGGCTGAATAACTTTGATAATGGTTCATCTATATTTATAGTGTGAAGACTATGAAGTGATATTTTAAATTTTTATTACCATTTCTGTAGCCTACCCGAAAATCTAGTTTAACAAAACCTTTTGTATGTTTGTTCTGTTGTCCTATGAAAAACCATGTGTATGTTTGTTCTGTTGTATTTATGTACAATGTATGTATATTATGTACATACTGTATTATATACACATACAGTACCAGTCAAAAGTTTGGACATCAATGTTAGTGTGTCCAAATTTTTGGCTGGTACTGTACTATAATATACATAAAGAATATCGGCCGATTATATTAGTATCAGAATTTTTTTACTCCGTAATATCGGTATCGGCATCGGTCGCCAAAAACCCATACCGTCGGGCTCTAGTTCTGAGCATTAAGTCTTAAAGAGACTGCACTAAACCTGCTGCCATCTTTATCATTAATGTTAATTAAACCGTAAAGACAAAGATCACTCACTGGTCTTTGAGTGAATAATTTTATATCTTTAAGAATCAATTTAATTATTAATGTAATTCATACAGTGAAGACAATGCAGTGTTTTATTATTTTTCTTTTTAATTTCATTATTGAATTTCTGTTAAATGTTAAAAAAATTAAACCCTTTCCATTTCTATTGCATTTGTTCTATTGTTTATAATTTGCTTAACTAAAATAAAATAACCAAAACAATGTCGTTATCGTGACATAAAATTTCTCATATTGTGGAAAAAGATTTTGGTCATATCATCCAACCCTAGTATGAGTTAGTGAGAGGCTTTATATATTTATAAACGCATATACTTCAGCTGAGCTCATACAATAACCAGCAACATGCTTTTGTCTTCTCTGCAGTTGTACACCGTTGTCCAGCACGTGAAGCACTTCAATGATGTTGTGGAGTTTGGCGAGAATCAGGAGTTCACCGATGACTTTGAGTATCTTGCCACTGGTCTGAAGACTGGTCAACCCCTTAACACACGGTGCCTTAGGTGCAGAAAACATTCCTCAGTGTACATTCTGATCATTGTTTAAGCTATGACCTAATGTTTGCTCATTACAATCCTGTTGCATTTGTGTTGCAGTGTTATTAGTTTGGCCACTCGGTGTGCCATGCCTGGTTTCAGGATGCACCTGAGGGCTCGTGGGAAAGTGGCTCAGGTCTTTAAAACTCTCAATGATGCACCTCAACATCCAGTGAGTCCAAAGACGTTTCGACTCTTCTAAAATCTTTACTGGCTGATGTCTTATATTTAATCGGTTACATTTTGTTGTCCTTGTCCCTTCCTCAGAATCTAGCTCTGTGTACGGCCTCTCTTATGTACATTCTCAGCCGAGACCGCTTGAATATGGACCTGGATCGGGCCAGTTTGGATCTAATGATTCGTTTACTGGAATTAGAACAGGACAAATCCATTGCTGATCAGTTGACGACAAAAGAGATGAACAAAGTGAAAGAAAAGATTCGCAAACTCTGTGAAACCGTCCACAATAAGCATCTCGACTTGGAAAATATCACGGTAAGCTTGAGATCAGCTTGTCCTTGTTTGTTGGGCGATGTTTTTCCAGCAGTGCAGCTGTCTGTTTGTTTCCATCTTGCAAACTTTCCTGTCCAGGATTTGCACTTTTTATTATTATGCTTGTGTAATAAACCATGCGGATGGGAGATAGTGTTCAGTTGGGGTTTTCAGAAAGGTTCCGTTTCTGCTCCCTCTAGTGGATACACTTCAGATCCACTTCTTGGATTGTGCATTCTAGGGATGTCTTCTAAATCTATTATATGGTGGGTTGTCTGTCTTAACACTAGTCTCTGTGTTAAAGATAGTTTACTTCAAAAATGTTTTTGTCATTTACAAGTCATTCAAAATCCTCAACACAAAAACATACTGGTTGCTGTTTTTTTCCCATTTATAACAAATGTGGACTGGCGTTTGTACGCTTCAAAAAAGATGCAATCATACTAAAAAGTATCTTCTGGAGCCTGACAAACTGACACAAATGTAAGTTATATTCAAAGAAAGTCTTGACACCTGAATCAATCAACGTGTCGGTTGATTTGGTTCACTGTGCTGATTTTATGAGCCGATTCGACATGGACTTTATTGTTGAACATGTTGCAAAAATATTTAGCTTTAAAGAAGGTGAAATTATGGACTTTCTTGGAGAAAGTTTAACATGCTCCTGACAGTCTAGATGATTTCAAAAACAGCTTGGTGGAACGCATCAGAAACAAATAGAATTCAAAGATTTTAAAAGTTGAGTTGTTCTTACTTGACATGCTGTTTTTGAAAACGCTAATGTTAAAAAACCCCAGACATGACTCACTTGTCAAAGACATCCGTCTGGAGCATGTGCACATAGGCCAGCAATTAAAAATACACAATCGTGTGTGTGAACGCCTACTGTTAGCACACTAAAGCACAGCATGATAAAAGCCTCTACAAGATGTCGTCTCTAAATTCTTAAATGAATTCAAAACACCCTTTACTAAACTATTATATTTACATGTTTTAATGTTTTTGCCACAAGACTAACTTTTATCAAGTCGTGTTTCTTTGCATGTCGCGCCCTCCATTTGCATTTGTTTTAATGTTCTGTTCAGCAAATAGAACTTTTACATTTGCATAATGGAGTCATTATAGCCAAATGTATTTTTTCATAATGTCTTTCAGACTGATTATGCATTGTCTTTTTCTTGACAGACGGGACATTTAGCCATGGAGACGTTGTTGTCATTAACGTCGAAGAGAGCGGGGGATTGGTTTAAAGAAGAACTCCGGCTTTTGGGAGGCCTGGACCACATTGTAGATAAAGGTCTTCTGCTTTTACTGTGTATTTTGACCTGTATAGTATTAGAGATCTATTTATTATTCATTATTTAATATACTGAAGAGCAGAGAGATGTTAATATTGTATTAAATGATGGCCATCTCTTTCGTTTGAGTTTCAGACATGCGTTTTAGAATAAGATGGTTTTAACAGTGAGTTTGTGCATGTGTGTGTTTCCTCAGTTAAAGAGTGTGTGGAGAACCTGAGCCGAGAGGATGATAAGGAGAACCTAGTGGCATCATTGTGGGGGGCTGAGAGATGTCTCCGTGTTCTAGAAAGTGTAAGTCTGATGCATCACATTTTTGAGTTGTGATTCTTTGGGCCAGATTTACTAAACAGGGCAAATTGCCGTGAGAGTGCAATTCCAGAAAAGCACCAACGGGAGTGGACAGTTCTGCGCGTGATCTACTGACAACGCGCAAATTAATGAACACAGACATAGCCGGATCATCTCCATAATGACCAGCACAATCTACCCGTTAGCGTCTGGTTTACTACTTTTTTTGGGCGGTAAATAATGGCGCAAACAAGAGTAAATTTGCTGAGCGCACACCTTTGTAAATCACCTCACATGATTCATTTAAATGAATTTAACAGTACTGACAGTATTTTTTTTAAACACCAAAAGAGGGTTTGCGCTGGCGCAGCTGTTAGTAAATCTGGCCCTTAGACACTAATCGTTATGCATATACTGTTACGTGCAACCAGATGCAGTATCCACCTTATTTTGCAATGCAGAAGTAATTCCCTAAGAAATACCACTTTGCATTGTCAAGCAGCATAACGAATAGTTTTGTACAGCTAAAAATAAATGGAAGCGAATGACACCAGAAGCCTCACACAATCAAGTTACAAATGGCCGTGCCCACTCTCACGTTTAAAAATAAGGTGGATAAAGAATAAGTTCAATTATGTAGATCCTGGCTGTTTCTCCTTGAACAGGCAAACCCCATTAACATGGTTATGCACAGATTTCAATTAAAATTCACTTTGCAGTGTTAACAGAATAAAATTATATGCTTTCACATGGTTTTTACAAGACCTTTTTCGTGACTTTCCAAAGATGTTGTCTTGTTGTGATTTACACTACTGTTCAAAAGTTTGGGGTCAGTAAGATTTTTTTTGTTGTTGAAATAAATAAATACTTTTATTCCGCAATCATGCATTAAATTGATCAAACGTGACCGTAAAGACATTTAGAATGTTTAAAAAGTGCTGTTTTTTTTTTTTTACATGCCGTTCATCAAAAAATCCTGAAAAAAAAACACGCCTTTAGCTAGTGCAAATGAGGTACGTAGACAAATTCCAAGAGAGTCTGCACATTCTACACTGGCTTGGTTGATCATGCGATCAATGTAACCATGTGACTCCTTAAAACATTTGTAAGCTTGGCATTGGCAAAGGTTGCATGTGACCCAAAACATTTGGCCTTTTTCAATAAAGGTTTAATGTCTCGCATTTGAAAACTACTTTGGTAGAGTGTGCAGACTCTCTTGAAATGTTTAACATTTGTAATAATAAATGTTTCTTTATTCACCAAATCAACGTATTACCATAATATTACACACACAGCGATTTATAAGATTCTGGTCATGTGTAACAATTAAATCCTTTACTATAACTTTATAACTTTAGATGTCTAATGCTATCTTTTTGTGAGGGAATGTTTGGTTATTGTACTTGTTGGCTGAGTGAGTCAGTAGATTTCTCTGCGGGATAAACAGACTGCATTAACCTTGATATTAACCTACTGTAGATTGAACGACGAGTCAGATATACTAATCTATCTCTACTGGGACAATTTAAGAGTGTTTTTTTTAATACATATTTTTTATATATTTATTTGATACAGGTAACTGTTCACAATCCAGAAAACCAGGCCTACCTGATTGCGTACAAGGACTCTCAACTCATAGTGTCTTCAGCGAAGTAAGTGCTAAATGCCGTTGTTCAGCAGTCTAGCTGTGGTTTACGGTAATGTAGCAGTACTCTTGTCATGTTTTCCTGACTGTCTTTGGCAGTAAGACCCTGGTACTGTTCAGTCAGGCAGGGTGCAGGTTAACCGTGCACTTTGTGCTAGCTTTCCTCATTACAGCAGACAGCCTCCAGACTCATTAACAACCCCAACAGCAACAGGAACACTTTATCAACAGCACCAGCTGCCAAGACCATAAGCGCAGAGCTGCTGTGCCAGAGAACACCCTCTGATACAGCTCAAGCCATGCTGACATTTCTTAAAGAGACCAGTCATTTCAAACATTAACAAGAGTTGCATACTGTCTTAAGTGTCCAACTTCAGAGCACTTAAAAGGATAGTTAGCCCATACATGACAATTGTCATTTACTCTGTCATTCCAAATGCTGCATAAATGAAAGTATACAGATATCAGGAGTGGTCAAGCAACATAAAGCTAGTCCATCTGCTTCTGACATCACACAACTTCATGATCTGTATTTGAATATGAACTGAAAGTAGTCAGGTTATTGTTATCGTAATACTTCGGTTTGGTCTGTTCCTCATACAAAGCTATATCTTCAGAAGACTTTTGATCTGTTTTCACATTTCCTTTACTGTGTAAACCTCTAGAGTTGCATCTATAGTTACATGGCAACAATTTTCCTCCAACAGCAAAAGAGAAAAAATCCATTATTGCTTTCCAAAAGGGATGGATTGTGACAGTCAGATAAGAGAAGGATATCAAATGTACTGCTGTGTTAGAACCCCAATTTCAGCAGTTAATACAAAGGGTAGTGTACATATTTATGTATAGTGTACATAATTGCGTTAAGTTTTGTAAGAAAGAAAACAAGAAAGCGAGAAAGTAAAATAAAATCTTTGCGAAATGCTTTATCACATTCTATGAAAAGGGTTCACCTTGCGCATGAGTCATATTGACTACTTTTATGATTGTGCCTTTCACAAGATGTGATATGAAAGGTGTTTTTTTATTTTTTATTTTTATGGCCTTGGTTTCAGAAATCACAATTTTGAATTGATATTTTTGTCTCCATTATCCTCAGCATGTAATTCACCTAACACTTTTTGTGCTACAGACATTAATGATATGGTGCTCATACTTTCTAAGCAATAAGAATTCTTGCCTGGAAGATAAAACAAGCAAAAAGTTATTTAGACTTGCATTGAAAGAGGGAAACAAAGCCATATATAGAGACCATAATGTCACAGATGAGAAGGCTCTTTTGATTTGGGCCAGTAAGAATTCACACTAGCAACCAGATAGCAACACACTACTAAAAAAAAAAAACACTTAAAAAAACAGCCATGAAGCAATGCGACTTTTACATGGGCAAGTACCACTCACATTTTCAGTTTTCAGTTTGCATATTGAGAGGAAAGCATATTTAAGTGTCTGTTATGGTAAATCTAGCTCATACTTGTCTGCTTGAGGCAGTCTGGCCTCTCTTCCACTGCTAATGTAATTATGAGCTGATGGCCCAGCTCTCTAGACGGGGTCAGACCCTTCAGAGAGTGCACAGAGAACTAAACACGGGTGCTCAGGACTATGAAGAGGATCTAGATGAGTCAACAAAGTCGGCTCACACACACACATTTGGAAGAGCTCGTTCAGCTGGCTCTAATTCAATTAGAGAGTACGGCAGGCCTGCATTAATAATGACCCCACTAATATATGAATACATGAACCTCTACCTCCATTTCCCATCTCGCTCGCTAATGACCTCTCATTATGCTAAGCGCATTAGTGGCATTTTGCATGAAGCTGGTCGTACTGTAGCGCTTGTGCTGTGGTTGCTGACTGTCTCTCTGTTGCTATCTCACTCACACATGTCTTGGGGACTAATAGAGAGGAAGAGCTAAGTTTCCCCCTCTAGAGAAAGCTAATGCAGCTTGTGTTAGTGTCTGTTGACCTTGGCTGTGGTGTAAATGTGATCCATTAGGATGCTGCAGGCTGTTTTTCCATCTCGAGTGTTACTCTCAATGGCCATTATTTAAATGCTGATGGAGCACTTGTAGGGCTAGATTTAGAGTTAGAGTTAAAATGTTATAATGTGATGTCACTTTGTCAGGGTACACTAAGAGGCTTTTGATGCCTTGTGAAAGACTAAATTATCATTTCATTTATCAAGAGCAGTTATTTTTGTGCTTACACTAAAATATGTACATTTACATTTTTTTCATTTAGCAGACGCTTTTATCCAAAGCGACTTAAAGCTGAGGAATACAGAAAGCGATCCTTCATGAAGAGGCAAACAATCACAAAGTGCTTGAAAAACTAAGCTTTGGACATTGCTTAGAATAGCATAAGCTAGAATAGGGAGGGAATAGAGGAAAATGTGTTTTTTTTTTTTTTTTTGTGGTTTTTTTGTGATGAGTTTTCAGCTGTCTTTTGAATGTTGTCAGCGATTCTGCATTCCGGATGGAGGTGGGAAGATCATTCCACCAGCAAGGAACCACAAACGAAAATGTTCTGGAAAGGGATTTCATGCCTCTCCGTGATGGTACCACAAGCCGTCGCTCCTTGGCTAAACAAAAGGCTTCTGGTGCGGGTGTAGATGGCTGCTGAGCTTGTGGTGGATCTGTAAGCAAGCGTCAATGCCTTGAACTTGATGCAAGCAGCGAGTCGTAGCCAGTGCAGAGAGATGAAGAGAGGTGTGACATGGGCCCTTTTGGGCTCGTTGAAGACTAGATGTGCTGCTGCGTTCTGAATCATTTGAAGCATCTTGATCGCACACGATGGAAGTCCAGCCAGAAGCGCATTGCAGTAGTCAAGCCTAGAGATGACCAGGGCCTGGATGAGAAGCAGTGTTGCAATGTTAGGAATGATCTGCTCTTCCTGATGTTGTGCAGTGCAAACCTGCATGACCGAGCGGTCTTTGAAATGTGGTCTTTGATGGACAGCTGGTCATCAACGGTTACTCCAAGATTTCTTACTGACCTTGAAGGGGTAATCAAGGATGAACCTTGCTGGACGGTGAAATCGTGTTTTAGAGTCGGATTTGTTGGGAAGACAAGAAGCTCCGTCTTTGCCAGGTTGAGCTGCAGATGATGTTCTTCCATCCATGCCGAGATGTCTGCCAGACAGCTTGAGATTCGTGCAGCTACTGTGGGATCATCTGGTTGAAATGAAAGGTAGAGCTGTGTCATCAGCATAGAAATGGTAGGAGAAGCCATGTGTCTGTATGATGGGTCCCAGTGAAGTAGTGTAAACGGAGAAGCGAAGTTCAAGCCCTGAGGAACCCCTGTGATCAGTGTATGTGCTTTAGATACCTCCCCTCACCAGGCACCCTTGAAAGACCTACCTGTGAGAGACTCAAACCAGTGGAGTGGAATTCCTGTGATGCCCAGTGATGAGAGGGTGGACAGAAGAATCTGATAATTCAGTGTCAAAGGCAGCAGATAGATCGAGGAGGATGAGGACTGTGAGGAAAATGCCAGTGCAGAGAGGTGTGTTGTTGATGTGTTTGAGTGCTGGTAGAAGAGAAGCCTTGTAGGAGGTGTGATGGGATCTAGAGGGCAGGTGGTAGGATGGCTGAAGAGTAAAAGTACTTCTGCCTCAGTGAGTGTAGAGGAGGAGAGAAGATTTCCGGCTGTGGATGTGGCTGATCTAAAATCCTGTGTGTGTGGAGGTGAGAACTGACTGCTGATTGTTATTGTTTAATAAGTGAAGAAATGGGCAAAATCGTTTGCAGATAAAAAGGTGGTGGGAGGTGGTGGAGGGGGACAGAGGAGAGAGTTGAACATCAGATAGCCAAGGGTTAGAGGGAGTAGTGCATGCTGGCATAGAAGATAGACTATATAGACAAGAAGTTAAAGTGGAACATAGTGTCTGTTGCAGTATTTACATCCATAGATGAGAATTGTGTAGATGAGGGAAGAGAGGATGACACAACAGAGGACAGAGAAGGAGAAAGTGAGCACTGGTTTCATCTGAAAGTAACTGGTAGAGGGACTGGTGGTGCACAAGTAGTAAGTTGTAGATTAAAAGTGATGAAGTAATGATCTGAGATGTGTAGAGGCTTCACCAAAATGTTGTGTGTAATGCAGTTGCGTGTGTAGATGAGGTCAAGTTGATTGCCAGATTTGTGGGTATGTGTAGTGATGAGTCGTTTGAGATCAAATGAGGCTAGGAGTGAGTGGAAATCTGTAGTATAAGGTTTGTTGAGGTGAATGTTAAAATTGCCAAAGACTACAAGCAGGCTGCCATCCACTAGGACAGCAGCAAATCCAGCTCCTCTACAAAGGTGCCGAATTGACCTGAGGGGCAGTAAATGCCCACTTATGGATCTTAACAGGAGTTGTAACTGTAATAGCATGGTATTCAAATGAGTTGTTAATGCATGGAGAGGAGTTTGAGTATTTCCAATTGTTAGTAATAAGAAGACCTGTGCCTCCAGCCCTCCCAGTCTGGCGAGAGGTGTGAGAGAAAGAGAAGTTGTTAGAGAGAGCAGCAGGGGTTGCTGAGTCGGTCAGTCAAGGCCAAGATATTGAGAGTGAATTGAGTGGCAAAGGCTGAAATGAAGTCAGCTTTGTTGACAGCTGACTGACAATTCCATAGACCCACAGAAAAAGAGGGAGGAGCATTAACAGAGGAGGGAATAGGACGCAGATTAGCGGTGTTGTGCTGCCTTCTGCGTGTAATAATAGAGCGTGGTTGAGAGACAACGGGAATGTACTGAAAGCACATGGTAATTGAGAGGAAAGGAACCCTTTACACTCAAGGTGCAGATGAATTCCGTTTCAGAGACTCTGGCTCAATGGAAGAGAATTTGTACCACGCAGAAACTATTAAAAAGCAAAAACACATTTTCTCGCAGCATCTGTCATAGGAAAGCATCACATGCTGTTGTGAATAATTAAGAGAACTGTCATCATATACGATAAGGACACTCCGTCTCATGAATAATTATGAGTCACAGAAGAGTTATCAATGTACTGTAGGTGTTAGAAAACATCATCCTGTGACATTTGCACGATAAAAATGTTAAAAATGCACGCGAAAATTAACCAGTTTTCTCCTACAATTAAAATCAACAGATGCTAACATTTGTTTTTGTTTTATTATGTGCAACACAAATACTCAGTTTAATATTTCATGACCCTGTAAATGCATTGAATGTAGGCAGTCATATTTTCTTTTACTCTGCATAGTTTTATTCATAGTTTTTGAGAATGAGGTCATCATACAACCGATCCGTCTTGGCATGTCTAATTTAACTTCTACTAAATGACAGTGTTTTATTGGATGCACAACCTTTTAGTTCCATTCTCTCTTTCACATAAGGCTCTTTTTTTTTTTTTTTTTACAGTGCAAAATTATAGAGTTAACGGCATTTTATCATTTGCATTTATCATTGTTTTTCCTTGCTCTTCTGAAGCTATCAGAACAGGCCTGCAACCCACCAGTTGAGAATTAATACCTTAAATTAATTTTACTTAAATGTGTAACTTTTTGATTCTCTTGTTTTTCTGAACCCATATAACTAACTTTCTTTTATGGAGCACAAAAGAAAATATTTTCAAGAATGTTCATGCTGTGCTTTTTCATGCAATGAAATTAATTTAAAAACACCATAACTATTTGACTTGTGCACTACATATTTTGTAGACTTCTGACTTCTGAAGTTATATTAACTTTTGTTTTGAGAACATTGGTGAACTGTCCCTTTAAAATGCTTTTGAATATTAAAACAATACTTTGCAATAATTATTTGGATGTACATGACGTCTTTGACTTTGTATGCGTTTTTAGGGCGTTATGGCACTGTGAGGAGATGATCCAGAGGTACAGCCGAGAGGTGAACAGAGGCTTGTGCTCGTCAGGCACGCCGCTGCCCTACTGCAGCAACAGCAATGTGGGGAAAGCCGTAGAAGACTGTATGCGAGCCATCATTGGAGTCCTGTTAAATCTCACACATGATAACGGTAAGTAAAAAGACTAGAATGTTTAACACAACAAACCTTGCACTTTTAACAGTAAAGGAATGCATTGCAAATGTAACAGTGTTGAAAAAGCCACTTTGAAACTATAATTTGCCAAGCTACAAGGTACTTAGCGGCCCAAAAATGAAAATGTATCAATTTCCTTGCCCTTATTCCAAACCCGTAAGACTTTTGTTCATCTGCGAAACAAATTAAGATATTTTTAATGAAAGCTGAGAGATTTCTGCTCCTCCTCTGTTGGGAGGGAGTCCCAACCATTGGAAAATCCATTCCAACAAAACTTTGACATTTTTAATAAGTACAAAAAGACAATGTAAACTTAATCCATATGAATCGAGTGAGGTGGGAATTGTTTTCTGCAGGACTGGTCATTGCTTTAAGTCAGTTACATAAAATGGTAGATTGGTCTAATTTGAATCCAAAAAGAAAGAATGATTAGTGGGGAAGACGAAATGAGACACGAGATTGGGTTCACGAGAACGAGACGAGACAAGATTTTTACATGGTATTTTTAAGAAATCCTCAATGATGAAATACATGACTAGAAAATTTGTTTGCAGGCGCATTTGAAATGTTTTAACTCATCAACTTAATAATGAATGTCATTTCAGTTCTACTTTCTGAGTATGAAATATCATATGCAGTAAAAGACAACAAGCACTGTAAAGGTTTTGCCAAAAACTCAACTGACTGGCTTCTCTCCTGTATGATTGTCTCTTCAGACCTAAGAACTGCACATGAGCTTCTTTTGACCTCCTAACTGAACTCCTTCCCACAAATTGATCCATAGATATTAAGTGCAAACAATAACAATAATCAAAGTACTCAATATTCAAAGTGCAAACAGAGACCAAATTTTTCTTCAAGCATGATAGAGCTAAGAGATGGTTACAACTAGATAGCTTTTATATTGGGAGATATTTGCCTGCCTCAGGGAGCCACTTTCAAACAGCAGTAACTTATTGAAATTGCGTTTGAATGAGTGTTCCCGATCGTGTGTACTCTGTGAATAGGCAGCGGTGGTACTGAACGCGCAGTTTAAAATAGAAGTCTGGCACTTCTGCTGCGCAACGACTCTTCCGCCACGGTCTTGTCCACTAACATGTAACACACAGCGCTTCACTAACACTTAACATACACTCGTCTTCTTGTCACGTGATCAGTGCTGTGCAATATGCACGACTCGAACAGCTCATTCTAGACGAGCTGTTGGAATTTAAGAGACTGTTATCCACCTGAATTAAATTGTTTTATTTCTATAAAAACAAAACTAGAGTAATGTAAACGTAGCATTGGCATATTCTATCCTAACATCACCCTGACACTCCGTCAGGACAATATGACGTGAGACAGCTTTTCACCTCAGCGAGAAATCTTGTCACCGTTTATTCTCGTGAGATGAGATCTCATCACACCCCTAATGATTAGCGATCATCAGTTTGATGGTGACTGTTAAAGCAAATATTTTTTTCCGAAATGAAAATACTTGTGTGAATTTCAGGTGCATTATCTCTCACACGCGCACACACACACACACACACACACACACACACACACACACACACACACACACGCTACAAGCACACACGCGCACACACACACGCGCACACACACACGCGCACACACACACGCGCACACACACACGCGCGCGCGCGCACACACACACGCCGCACACACACGCCACAGCACACACACACACACACACACACACACACACACACACACACCTACCTACACCTGACAGAGTTCCAGTGAAATAATATGCTCATGAACGTGTTTGCAACACTTTCCTGCAACAGCTTGCTTTCTTTATGACTACCATTTTTCTCTGCTCTAAAGTAATATCACTGACATGGGTTCTTCATTCACAGCACACAGACCAAGTAACATTGGTGCTTAGTTGGTTACTCCCCAAGCTGAAAATTGCAAAGTATGCTTGCGTAAGGTTATGCATACAGATGTAATGCAAATGTACTCCTCACAACAGTAAGTGCATACTGAATGCATGCAGCTTGATTTTTTTTTTTTTTAACTCATTCTAGTGTATGCTCAAATTAGTTGGTCCACAAGGAGGTAATACTGGCCTGTTTCACAGTCAACGAAACAGAAGAGATGGAACAACAAAAACTTTTGAAGATAGAAGAAGAGCACTTCTGTGAGGGGGTTAAGAGATGGCTGCAACTCCAGTTAAAAAAATACAATGAAATTACTTATACATATTTTCTGGGGAGAAGTGGTGCAAACTCTAGACAAGATGCATGTTTTCATGCGCAGCATCTAATGGAGTATACTTTGAAAGGCTATGAGTTTGCCTACGCATATGTTAGCTGATGTCAAAATGTGAAGAATACTTTTGGGCTTTAGTCAAGAATTTGGAACCTTTCCCACAGCAGCTCTATAGCATTGTGACCACCATTTTTCAAATGCGTTTTTCACCAATTAATAATTTTTTTAATGTTGTGATGTGCTGTCACTGACAGAGGTTCTCCAGCACACAGATCCAACTATTCAATAATGAAATACATTATTGGTTCTTATCATTAGTCATTACAGACCTATGTTGCTGCTTTTAGTTAGTTACCCCCTAACACTGAACTGTAATATGGGCTGGAAGCTGTTTAGCTGAACAATCAGGCGACTGGGCCGCAGTGACTGTCTCATTACATTATGCCTAATAGAACGTTTGTTATTCTGCTTTTGAAAGGCTTAAAGTCAATAAGAGTCTTTTGGCTTCCTTGCATGGGTTTTGTTCAATGTGCCAAATGGATTTCTGTTAGCAGTGCTGCTTTGGCTAGCTGCTCGCTAGTATTGCTGCCAAACCCTACGGCATAATGCAGGAGTACTCGGTCATAAGCCAGATGTGAGCAGCTTGGAGAAAAACAGTCAGAGAAAATCCCTGATTAACTAACTTTGAACTCGTATATGCAGTAGCCATTGAGTGCTTTTTCTGTCTGTCTGTAGAATGGGGCAGCACAAAGACAGGCGAGCAGGAGGAGTTACTCATCACAGCGCTGAACTGTGTGCTCAGGGTCCCGCAGTACCTGCCGCAGGAGCAGAGGTTCGATATCAGAGTCCTGGTGAGTACACAGCTCTACTAATATTCAGTCAGTGTTAGTATATATTCAGTGAGGACCAGTAGTGTCCACTAGAGTTCCAGAGTGCTTTTAAATGTTACAAATGAAAAATCCATACTGTGGTCAGATTTGTAATAAAAGCTATGAGATTTTTCAGATATATACAATGCTTATTTTTGAGTATTTTGCTGGTAATTATAAAACTGTTGGCTCAACCAACCAACAAACCAAAAATAAGCATTTGCATTTTTTTACAACTTTGGAAATTGTTCAACCAACAAACTATATTAATTTAGAGGAACTTCATAATTTGTAACAAACTAATTAAGTTGATTACTCAAATAAGTTGATCCAACTACTTGTTTGTAGCCCTGGAACCAATTAATCTATTTCAGTTCATATCCACAGCTATTATAGCTTGCTTTATGTATCTTATTTAGCATTTACTGTATAATTAATGAACAAGTAAGATATTACTTGTCACTGGCATTAACATTTATTGCTTATAGAGTCAGCGTAGTGTTTACCTTCATGTAGTCTACTCTTCAACCACAAAAACTTCAACATAGCAAAAACTCTTTTAAATGTCAAACATAACTGCATTAAACACCAACAGGTATTTCCTTTCTCTAATAAAACTAATAAAATGACACATAAGTTCAACATTTATACTCCTTACCAGTCCTATGCAAAGCATGCTGGGAACTGGAAATCCATTATACCCAGTTTCCTAAGTTATCAAGACTAATTACATTACATTTTTTATTCAATTATAGCAGAAATTGTAGTTTATATTAGACACAATATTTATTTAATTAAAAATAATTAATTTAATGATCAACATTGTCAACAGAACTCAACAAAATACTGTTTGCAACGTCAAAGGTTTAATTAAATCAATAAATTATAATTTTTCATATACAGCCATGCATTTATTTAAGTGATGGTAACAGGTCCTCTGTCCTGTCTCCAAATTTACTTCGCCTCAACATGCATGAAGTATATTTAAAAGAATATTTGTAAAATGGCATATTTTTTACCAAGTACTAGCAAGGCTATATTGTTGTTTATATTTAGTAATAGTAAAATATTTTTTTATATTTGTCCAACCCTATTTTTGTAAGCATTTGTGCAAAGCAGTTGTGTGTGAAATTACTGTTAAAGTGAAACCAGTTTTATGTTTGTGTTGTGGCTCCTGTGGATCTAAATTAGGTTTATTTAATTGTGTGTGTGTGTGTGTGTGTGTAGGGTCTGGGCTTGCTCATTAATCTGGTGGAGTACAGCGCAAGGAACAGACACTGTCTGGTGGAGCTGCAGATGGAGGGAGGTGACGTCTGGGACTCCATGTGTGTGTCTGACAAAGATGAGTTGCAGACTGAGAGATCTCTTGGTGCCATCGCTGCTTTGGTGAAGGTATAAATGCATACCGACATAAAGAAAAACTACTACTGCACGGCCACGTTTCACTCTTATAGGCCTCATAGCGTGGAAAACAGGACCTAGTACACCTATGATTGGTGTGCAAATTTATCCAATGGCATGCATATTGGATTTTGTAGAGATGAAGGTCTCTGATTTCATGACTACATACATCACTGTTACTGCATGAAATGTATTTGGTGCACATAAAAAACAAAATTGTGAGTGTGTACATTGTGGTGTATAACCTAAGCAGGGATGCACCAACATTTTTCACAGCTTTTTGTCCGAAAGAGAAAAAATGCCGAAAAAAATATATGCTGCCCCGCCCAGCACTCAGGTTTCACTCTCGCGCAGCATTTCTTGTGTTTTTGCAAGTGGCAACGCTTCCGAAGATGCACAACTTTGAAGCAACCAGTTTGAGTTCTGCTCAATGTTCCGCTACATGTGTGCGCTCTGCACTGTTGCTCATTGGTTCAAGCGAACACTCCACTCATGCCCCGCTCGCTCACCGGAAAAGCAAAGTCTGCTCAAATAATGTGCAGATGAAATTTCTCTGTAGTAGACTTGTTTCTGTTTGCAATAGCCCCTACTGTAGCCGTGCTGGGCAACGCTGGTAAAATGCCGCTACCCTCTTGTTCACTGATCCACTCCCCACTCTGCTCACATGCTCTGATAATAGCTTTGTAGGACAAATCATTATTTTGATAACTGGACAAAAAATATATCTATTAAATTTGATTCTGTTGCATAGAGCTGATTGAAGAATAAAATATTTATATGTAATATTATTTTAATATATTTTCTGTCCAAATTTTGGTGTGCTGCTTAATAAAAGTGTGGTTATTCTATTTTCTTGTATTTAAAAAAATAAATTATATTCAATAAAATGATTCAATATTTAATTAAAAAGTCTAATATTAATACAACTATACAAAAAATAAATAAGACATTTTAAATTATTTTAAAGTCATTTTCGGTTTCGGCCCATAATTTTAATTTCAGTGCATCCCTACTTTTAAGTGATTGTATGCTGAAGTTTTCATTAATGTGTGTGCAGATTAATACAAATGTAAAGATATAATGTAATAGCATTACTATTAGTGGAGGAAAATGTCAGTGATTTTAAATCTTTTAAAATCGTTTACCAGACTTCTTTTCTTTCCCTAATTAGTTCACAAATGAAACATCAGTAATTAGTTTGCCTCTGTTTCTGCTTGAATAGCTTTTCCTTCAGAGAGAGCATGCAGCCATGTTGGCGGAGGCGGAGACGGATGACTTCATCAACGATGCGCCAAAGCCCCAATTGGACCAGAGTGGAGAATGGAAAGAAACCAATGAAGAGATCCAGTGGGTGGCTTCAGAAAACAACAGCACAGAGGACAAGAAGAAAGAAGAAGAGGATGAAGAACTTGATCTCAACAAAGGTAGACACTCACTCGCTTTACCTTGGGACTAGCCAAATGCAAATTTTTTTTGGCAGGTAATTTTACTTCATCTGAGCCACTTTGATGGGCAACCAGTCTCAGATTGGACCAATGAACGATTGCTGTGGTTTTGTAACACTGTTGTTGAAGTAGCATATTTGATTTGAGTTGAACCGCTTAAAGAGAAGCTGATGAGGTGCTTGCCTTCAGTTTTGACTTTTGTTCACATCTTCTGGGCCGCTCATGCCCCAAGTGTAAATACACTTAATGTAATTTATACTATACCTGAATACTGTTAATTTACCTGAAAAACATAAAGCACTGCTTTTTTGAATATTATCTTCTATTGTATTTATCTCTGCTTGTAATTTATTATTTTCTATGTAGATTCATTTACCTAAAAAAATCAACCCAATTATTCTAGAATGATTCATTCTTTTCAAATAGAGCAATTCAAATCTGGTGAAATTTGTTTTTATATCGCAGTATAGATTGCAGAAAAACAATTTTGCAATTTAAGTGTTTTCCAATATCGTGCAGCCCTAGTGGATATGTTTGCACCAGCGACTCAGTACAATTCCGTACTCTAGTAAAGTCACGTCATGTTTATTTACATAGCACCTTATATAATGTATTGCTTTAAATCAAGCAGATTTACAGTACATGGGGAAAAAAAAGTCTGTAGTCTATAGTAAAAGTCTGTCTCTTTCAATTAGAATTACAACTTGTTTAAACTATAAAGCAGTTCTCCAGTGTATTCGTGTACAAATTCATTACTTGCGGACATCTTACCTTGACTGAACAGAGGAAATGAACCGCAGAAGATTTTCACGTCAAAGGCGGCGGAGTCTCAGAGCCACACCTACCTATTATATCATCGCCACGGACCAATGGTAGTTTGATGATGTTTACCAGCAATCTTTTCTGGAAATTTTGCTTTGGCGAGCCATTTCAACTCCCAAAATGAATTCTGTTCTGGCCTGATTTTGTTCTAAATGATATTTGTTTTTCGATTTCACTAGAAGTATATCAGGGCCTTTTAGTAAGCGTGTTGTGTTAAGTTTTCTTTTGGTGTTCGCTTTTAACCACAACCAAATCTGTCCCTGCAGCGTCTGTTTCCTCTGCAGTCATCCTTATTGTTAAGAGACTAAGGAGTCAACTTCACCTGAGCATGTGGACATGCTTATTTTTTTTTCTCTCAAAAAGGACATTGTAGAAAATGTAAACAAACATTATGTGCAGAGTTTATTGTAAATTCTGTACTTTATTAACCTTTTTCATTTGAGCTTAAATTTTTTGGTTTTATACTTTGTGCTTTGCTTCTAAATGTTTTTCAAGAACAACAGTAAAGCGGTGATTAATGTATGCTGCTTGTGCATATAATTATAATCTTGTTCTGAAATGAAAAAATCTTAGTGAATAAATAACTTCATTTAAATTTAAATACAAACCCGATTCCCAAAAAGTTGGGACACTCTACAAATTGTGAATAAAAACAGAATGCAACGATGTGGAAGTTTCAAATTTCAACGTGTGGGTTAGGGTTAGGGTTAGGGCCAGGGTTAGGGCCTAACCCTAACGTTTTTTTTCTTTCTTTTCAGAATACAAGATAATGACACATCAAATGTTTAAACTGAGAAAATGTATAATTTTAAGGGAAAAATAAGTTTATTTTAAAATTTCATGGCATCAACACATCTCAAAAAAGTTGGGACAAGGCCATGTTTCCCACTGTGTGGCATCCCCTCTTCTTTTTATAACAGTCTGCAAACGTCTGGGGACTGAGGAGACAAGTTGCTCAAGTTTAGGAATAGGAATGTTGTCCCATTCTTGTCTAATACAGGCTTCTAGTTGCTCAATTGTCTTAGGTCTTCTTTGTCGCATCTTCCTCTTTATGATGCGCCAAATGTTTTCTATGGGTGAAAGATCTGGACTGCAGACTGGCCATTTCAGTACCCGGATCCTTCTTCTACGCAGCCATGATGTTGTAATTGATGCAGTATGTGGTCTGGCATTGTCATGTTGGAAAATGCAAGGTCTTCCCTGAAAGAGACGACGTCTGGATGGGAGCATATGTTGTTCTAGAACTTGGATATACCTTTCAGCATTGATGGTGCCTTTCCAGATGTGTAAGCTGCCCATGCCACACGCACTCATGCAACCCCATACCATCGGAGATGCAGGCTTCTGAACTGAGCACTGAGAACAACTTGGGTTGTCCTTGTCCTCTTTAGTCTGGATGACATGGCGTCCCAGTTTTCCAAAAAGAACTTCAAATTTTGATTTGTCTGACCACAGAACAGTTTTCCACTTTGCCACAGTCCATTTTAAATGAGCCTTGGCCCAGAGAAAACGCCTGCGCTTCTGGATCATGTTTAGATATGGCTTCTTTTTTGACCTATAGAGTTTTAGCCGGCAACGTTGAATGGCACGGTGGATTGTGTTCACTGACAATGTTTTCTGGAAGTATTCCTGAGCCCATGTTGTGCTTTCCATTACAGTAGCATTCCTGTATGTGATGCAGTGCCGTCTAAGGGCCCGAAGATCACGGGCATCCAGTATGGTTTTCCGGCCTTGACCCTTACGCACAGAGATTGTTTCAGATTCTCTGAATCTTTGGATGATATTATGCACTGTAGATGATGATAACTTCAAACTCTTTTGAACTCCTTTCTGATATTGCTCCACTATTTTTGGCCGCAGCATTGGGGGAATTGGTGATCCTCTGCCCATCTTGACTTCTGAGAGACACTGCCACTCTGAGAGGCTCTTTTTATACTCAATCATGTTGCCAATTGACCTAATAAGTTGCAAATTGGTCCTCCAGCTGTTCCTTATATGTACATTTAACTTTTCCGCCCTGTTATTGCTACCTGTCCCAACTTTTTTAGAATGTGTAGCTCTCATGAAATCCAAAATGAGCCAATGTTTGGCGTGACATTTCAAAATGTCTCACTTTCAACATTTGATATGTTATCTATATTCTATTGTGAATAAAATACAAGTTTATGAAATTTGTAAATTATTGCATTCCTTTTCACAATTTGTACAGTGTCCCAACTTTTTTTAGAATCAGGTTTGAAAATAGAATATCCCTTTATTAAGAGCTTAAATATTATTGAAAAATGCCTCAAACCTTTTTTGTGTTTTGAAGCTATTTTGAGTAATCTGTCATGTGATTTTTGTCTCCAGCTCTTCAGCATGCTGGCAAGCACATGGAGGACAGTATTGTGGCGTCATACACTGCACTGCTTTTGGGCTGTCTGTGCCAGGGGAGCCCTGTAAGTAACACACTCACATACCTCAGTGTTTCCCATTTTGTGTCTGATGCAGGGTTTATATCGGTCTTCTCAAAACCTAAATTTTCTTCATGGTATAAAGATTATCATTTATTATTAATGTCAGGTATGCATTTAGCTATGCCGACTACCTTTCGTCTAGATAAGACCCTTTCTGTCCTCGTCAAGTGCTCATTTGTGCCCTCAGTCACTTTAAGGTCAGGACGAAGCCAGGCTGGACCAATATAAGCATAGCATTTACTTTTGCAGAGCTTTTGCTGTTCAAATTCCTTTGCAAGATTTGAGGGTTGTTTGTCTAAATTGCAGTTTTCAAGTTTCAGGGCAGGTATCAGATGAAAGCCCCTGTGTTGTTTGCCAGTATTAATGGCTTTATTTTCAGGACGTTAATAGGAGGGCTGTTGAATTGTCTGTAATGGACTCCTCTGTTTCTCTTTCACACCACTCTGTTGCCTTCTGACTGACGTACACGGCCATTATCTGTCTCGCCAATAAACACGGCCTAGATGCAGACACAAAAAAGAGATGGCATTTATACTCAGTTTATTTCACCCACTTTTCCTTTTGGATGCATGTTTGCACACTTTGAAGGTCAAATTTGATTCTGTTTTTGAAAAACAAAGCAAATTGACTCGAAATAGGATTTCTTTTGGAAGGCATCATCCTATTTGCACTTTAGATTCATGTTTGGAGGCATCCAAGCTTTTGGAAGGAGGGAAATATTTGAGTGTGATGTGTTTTTGAAGATTGAGTACCATTGAGACTTCTGAAGCGCACTGAAAAAATGATGGCCAGAGATGCAGTGCTGCTGCTTTGATCAACAGAGACCTGCTTTAAAAATCCCCAGACTCTCTTTCAGCACCAGCCTGCAATGTGCTGTAACCTCGCAGGAGGAACAGGCTGCTAATTCTGTTTCTCTTTCAGATGAATGTGACTACTGTGAGGGAAAACCTGCCAAAAGGGGATTTTTCGGTCATGACAGAGATGCTGAAGAAGTTCTTGAATTTCATGAACCTTACAGTAAGTGATTGCCCAGTATAATATTCTCAAGGGGCGAAGCAGGGTGTCTGATATTTTGATTTTTGATACGATTTCAATATCACCGCTATTATGTTAAAAGAATGCTGCAGGGATGACATAAGTTTAACGGCCAACCTGGAAGTCACCATCACCCTGGTTCCCTGTTTTGGATTATTGCAGAAAATGTGTGATCATCAAAAGTTTATGATTCTTGCTCGTTTTGTTCATCAAGAGAACCTTACAACTGAATTAATTTTGAAGCCCAAATAAAATTGGCGGTCGCACGGCTTCAGTGTCAACACCAGCAAGATTCCAACAAATCTTTCAATCTCTATTTAAAATGTACCAATTAGAAAGTGTGAGTTTGTTGTGATGACGTTTAGTGTCTATGACAAACTCTGTAGTCCCATTTTCAGACATTTAACCAAACACCCATTGACTTTTGGATGTGGGACTGGAAGATCAATAATGCCACTTTCCGACTCATTCCTGGAGCACTCTATTGTATGATTTGAAACGATAATTAGCATATCTGTTATATAAATGCAAATAATAACTATTTAGAGCTCTGAATAGTACTATAGTAATAACAGTAAGTTGTGTAATTATGCACAGAGACATGAGCAGTGTGACAGAAAATAGAACCCATTATAATCAGTGATGCTGTCTACACTGGATGCGGCGCACTGCGGCATGTCATGACACAACATATTCCCGACAGTAAACCGATACCCTATTCTATTTCTAATGTACTCCAAGCGCTTACGGTACTTTTGACTCGAAGAACAAATGGATTTGCAACGGTTGCTTTGTCACATGCTCAGTACACAGCTTCAAGCATGATACGACAACCGTCACCTCTGGTGAAGAGACAGTGTAACACTAAACCAAACCCTGACCCTATAGTAAATTCATGTTGTTACTTGATATTACTCAGTGCAGTAACACTTTATTTTACAGTGTCTTTGTTACATATGTTGTATATAGTTACTGTAGTAATAACTATAAATTATGCATAATTACATGCAACTAAGCCTACAGTAAGTACGTGTAGTTAATTACACAATACTTAAATGCATAATTACACCGTAATAGAGACTCCTTAAAATAGTGTAACTCTTATTGCTTATTTGTGTAAGTACCAGGGGCAATTCTAGGATTTAGTGTAACTTTGTACAATACCTATCAAGCCAATCCCTGAATATTGAATTCATTTGTTATATTCTATTATTACATTAATGTTATTAATATTATTACTGTAATTGTCTAAATTGGCATTATGTAGTTAAATTTTTTTTAACTATTATATCTTTAAAGATTTTATATTTATAGTTTTCATTCGTGGAGAGAACATGAAAAATACGCAATGGTTTAGTGGAGGAGTCACCTGGTGGAAAACAAACATAGACTGACCAAATGTTGTGGGCGGGGCTAAGTTCAGTTTGCATCCAGGCTAAAACACACCTTTAACATGAAAATGGCATGAAATTACCGCTATAACCAGTAGATGGCAACGGATGAGCACTCCATTTTATATTATAAAATATTATAACTTTTTTTAGCAATTTTTTTGCACTGAAGTAGCATAGTAAGAGTAGGATGCCATTTAAGATGAAAGGAATTTTTAGGGGGGGGTTAAAGCCCTCCTAAAATTGGCAAGTACACTTTAACAAGGGCACATTAAAATAAAGTGTGATTACATGAGAGAAATTCTTCTTGTTAATTGGCTGAGTGGTTAAATTGAACCGCTATAATCTCAGAGTGGCCAAATATCGACTGATTAATCAGCCTCTCATTAGAAAGTGTGCAACATGAATAAAGAAATATACATAGGCAGGTATATGTGTGAGCATGCTGTAATATTAATACTTATGTTCTGCCTCATTTCGCAAATAAAACTAAGAAAGTTAACTTATTGACTGACCAATTGTGTCTGTTTCCCTTACAGTGTGATGTGGGCACCACAGGGCAGAAGTCTATCTCCAGGGTCATTGATTATCTGGAGCACTGCTAGTCTGTTTCTGGAGCTCCACGCACAGACCTCAGCACACCCCTGCCCAACCCGACACACCTGGAAAACAGCCCACCATCATCATCATAGACCAGTATCTTCCTCATTCAGACTGTAATGAATGAAGTTTAAAGCACATCACACATGGAACTCTAGTAAAAGGAGCTGTTTTGATTGAGTTTGTCACAAGTTGTTCAACCGTTTCAGCTTCAAATGTTTTTGTCACGGCATAATTTTGATTCTCACATCACAACCCTCCTTAATCTGCTGTCTATTGATCAGTTGCCTTGGAAGTTAGTTTTCATTGGCAGAAATGGAGAGTAGCTTTGATAAAACTTGTTAAAGGATGTCTCCCCTTTGTTTGTTTAATTCCACTTTCAAGTCTGTAAATTCAAGAGCGTTCAACGCTGACCTGAACGATTGGAGGGCGAATCCAAAACAGCATACGCAATTCTGGTCCTCTTTGAAATGCTGTGAAGACATGCCCTCCTGGTTCAAATCCATTCTCTTCACTTCAGGATGTGCTCCCTTTGTGTTGCACAAATTCGTTTTTAATCGATAGCGCGGTGTCAAAGGTCTGCGAGTGAATACATTTCATCACTTTCCATTTCGCTAGGGCAGGAAAGGGACAAAGCGTTTTTAGAATGTTTTAGTAGTCATGACTCATAACCATATAGTCCAAATGCCATAATGTTAACTGTGATCTTAACCCTGATTTCCAAAACTTATAAGGCTCAAAATCAACATTAATATCATGCAACAGCTTGGCTGCACAATCGTATTGTGCATGAGAAAGATGATTGGGAATTTGTATAAATTTAAAAGCGTTTTTGAAGCCAGGAAACCTCATCCTTGGGTTTGGATCACGGCTACATGGTAACCCAGGTTCTGTGAAAAATTCTTGTGCATGCGCCGTTACCGAGGTTTGGTTAGAGCCAAAGTTGCTGTGAGAATAAACGCAGTTTTACAGAACACTGGTTACCGTCTAGCCATGACCTTGATCCTCAACCGTTAAACTGAGCCACGCAACAAACTTTTATCCTTATTTCATTAGTGTCATAAATGCTGAATTTGTCCTTTATGGCTTATTTTTTAATGCACTCGACGTCTCTTTTATAAGGCCAGTACCGTTTTTGACCCAAACCGTTCTCATCTTCTCAAGTTTGTTTTTAAGAAGCTCTCTGTTTGTTTGCCTCTAAAGTGATCTCCCTCAACAATAAGCTTTACAGACGTTCAGATGCTCAAGACGTTTTGCTGCCATTGTCAGTCCTTTCAAATAACTTCATTTTCAATCCACACAGCTTGGCAAAAGTAAAGCTGGGGTAATTTTTTTTTACTCTCACCACTTAACAGTTTCACTCTGTTACATGAAACACTATGAGTGTGAGTATTTTGTAGGCAGTCAGTGTCGAGTTCTGGGCACAGTTCTGCAGTGTGTCAGTGAGCTCCAAACATCACAACAGGATGAATTCACACAGCGGGGGACTGAATGAAGCAACACGAACTGTAAATACTCGTGTAAATATTGGCTGTTGGAGAACTAGATAGACTACTTTTCTGAATCCAATTGTTTTATTTTATACTGCATTTTTCTCAGTTGTGTTCTTTGAGGTAAAAGTTATCGAAAAGCCAACTGCAGGAACCTGAAATTTGTACCAATTTCAAAATAATGTCTTTGGTTACTTGTACATAATTTTAACG
>CM031954.1:12088646-12100190 GCA_018749465.1 Paracanthobrama guichenoti
AGAGCTTCATGGAATGGGTTTCCATGGCAGAGCCGCTGCATCCAAGCCTTGCATCACCACGTGCAATGCAAAGCGTTAGATGCAGTGGTGTAAAGCACGTTACTGGACTCTAGAGCAGTGGAGATGTGTTCTCTGGAGTGATGAATCACACTTCTCTGTCTGGCAATCCGATGGACAAGTCTTGGTTTGGTTGTTGCCAGGAGGAACGGTACTTGCCTGACTGCGATTGTGCCAAGTGTAAAGTTTGATAGAGGGGGGATTATGATGTGGGGTTGTTTTTCAAGGGTTGGGATGGCCCTTTTGTTCCAGAAAAAGGACATTTCCAAGACATTTTGAACAATTTCAAGCTCCAAACTTTGTGGTAACAGTTTAGGGATGACCCTTTCCTGTTTTAACATGACTGCGCACTAAAGCAAGGTCCATAAAGACATGGATGAGCGAGTTTGGTGTGGAGGAACTTGACTGGCCTGCACAGAGTCCTGACCTCAACACCTTTGGGATGAATTAGAGCGGAGACTGCGAGCCATGCCTTCTCATCCAACATCAGTGCCTGACCTCACAAATGCGCTTCTGGAAGAATAGTCAAAAATCCCCATAAACACACTCCTAAACCTTGTAGAAAGCCTTCCCAGAAAGTTGAAGCTGTTATAGCTGCAAAGGGTGGGCCAACTCCATATTAAACCCTACAGATTCAGAATGGGATGTCATTAATGTTCATGTGCAAGTAAAGGCAGGCGTCCCAAAACTTTTGGCAATATAGTGTATGTCAGACTTCTACAATTGTCTGCAGGATTAGATTCAGATCTGCCTCCATCCAATCAACAACCGATGGATTCAACCATTGTCCTTGTCCTATATATTTTCCTTTTCACTCTAATGTACGTCATAATACGGAAGAAAAGATTTGCTGCTGCTACCGTTTCATCACAACTTTAATATTGACCATTTATCAGTTATCTGCCAGAATTTTAATATTCAGAACAATCAGTTTCTCTGTCATTTCACATTAATAAAACCTTTGCCATTGGGCTGCCATGTTGGGTGTGAAGTGTTACTTCCCCGTCACCCTCATGCACACTTCCTCTTGCTGTTTTAACTTGTGTTTCCTCATTACAGCGAACATTTTCCTCAATCCCAGGCTGGCACTCGATCTTGTAAAGACACTTAGGGGTTTGTTGTTGGTTTTGCCAGAGGCTGTGGAAGTTTCTTAGACTGTGGTTGTGTGTCTGTGTGTATGGAAGTTTGGATTTTAAAATGCTCTCCATGCATGTGAATATTACCATGCTCTCTGAAGTTGTCAAACAACACAAAAGCCTTTTGTTTTAATGCTGTGTGGTTCTCTTTCCCTTCCTCAACACACATATGTACAGTATGTTTGTGTGTCTATTGTGATGGCATCAGAGATGTTCGGTATGCAGTGGGACAGGGCCTCTCTATTTAGGACAGCTGGCCCAAATGTAATTGGAAAAGAATTATGGCTTAGGCCTTTTAGTGAATTAAAAATAACCTCTGAATTGAGAAGGTCATATGGGGGGAGGAGAGGAGAGTTTAAACACACCACCCCACTCTCTGTTCCACTTTAAAGGAATGTTCCAGGTTCAATACTGGTGCATGCTGTCGATTGCCACAGAAAATCATTGACTTGTCTCTCAGTTTGAGAGTGCCCCTATTATGCTATTTTAAAGGTTCATAATTTTGTTTTGGAGGTCTCCTACAACAGGTTTACATGCATCAGAGGTCAAAAACACTTTAATTTTCTCATAATATACATTGCACATGCATCACCACATTTTTCAATGATTCTCAAACAACTCGTCGGATGAATCAGTCTCTCTAAATCCCTCCTTTCCGTGAGCCTGCTGTGCTCTGATTGGCCAGTCTGTTGTGATTGTCTACTGCTTACAGCACTTGTCCGAAGCTGTACACCCATCACCACAGCTGAACTTAATCTCCGGAGGCTTCCTCAGTCCTCAGCGATTGTACGCACTGTAAAGACAGTAACAATAACATCGAATTTACCATATCAATCTGAGCGTGAGTCCAATAATGAAAGATTGGAAGAATAGTTATTCAACCCGAACCTCCATCGCAAGGAAGACTTGAGCAGGATGTTTCTCAGTGATACGGTACTCATTTTCAGGTACATTATGAGATGTTGCAACTAATTCCTCACCATCAGCATTAAAAGTGTACATCCATCAACAAACCCATATGTATATTTCTAATTTATTGCGGTGCACATGCGGGAACTCTATCAATAACGGCGCATAGTCGAGGTCTAACGCGAATGACTGATGTAACATTAAAGTTTGTAAAACAAATCTTTCTCCATCCTTTACCTTTAAGTAGTTAGAACGACAGACAATCTGCATTAATAGACACAGTTTTAGGTAATAGTGGCCTACAGCAGCTTAGCAGAAGTAAGACAGTAAAAACGTGAAATAGCAGAACGTACACAAAACTATACGATATTTAAACAATAACTCTATTTATCGTGCACTTTCGACTTTACAACTTTGTAGAACGTTTAAATTCACAAACGGCTATATTACACACTGCATGAAAGGGAATATTCAAAAAATGTCTCTGTCACGACTGTAACCTTAGTTCCCTGAATAGGGAACGAGACGCTGCGTCACCGCAATGGGAACGCCTCTGCGTGATTGCGTCGTGAAGCACGTGTGTAATCAGTCCAATAGAGAGACGGAACGTCATAGGCGGGTGATGTCATAGACCAGAAACTATAAAGCACACCGGCAAACACGCTGTCAGCTTCTGGATGAGGATGAAGCAAGGCGCTCGCAGGCATGCAGGGAGTATGGCAGGGTGACGCAGCGTCTTGTTCAGGGAACTAAGGTTACAGTCGTAACCGAGACGGAACTTGTGCTGCGTCACCGCAATGGGAACGAGAATACCTACGCCCCCATAGGAGCCGGATGCCTGTCTGTACATTGTCTTAAGAGGTGAGCACCCGAGCACCCGGAGTAGCATTGATGTCTAGCTCGTAGAACTTAACAAAAGTGTGTGGAGAGGACCATCCTGCCGCATCACAAATATCTTGCAGGGAGGCCCCTGCCAAGAGAGCCTGAGAGGCAGCCATACTCCTGGTAGAGTGGGCCCGAACAGCCAAGGGAGGAGGCTGTCCGGCCGCAGAGGCTGTCTCCACTGCAGTGTGGAGATCTGTGAAAAACGGCAGAGCCCTGCGTGGAGGTTGTACAGAGTGAGCTGTCTGGGGGCTGACAAATCCATCTGCGAACCCCACGACATGAGCCGCCGCTGAGCCTCGGCCGCAGCGGGACCTGTGCCGCGAGGAACGTGAGCCGCAACGCCTTCCTCGAAGAGCGCCCGGCGGGATCGCAGCACGCGAAGAGGCAGAGCCTCACAGTGTTCGCAGCCGGCCCCCTCGAGAGCCGACTGCGCTTGCTGCTCTCCCAGACAAACAGCACACATTGAGTGTGTATCCCCACTCGTGATGTAGCGAGGGCAGGGAGGAACACACTTCTTGTAATGCTGTTCGCTCGCCTTTATAATCTCTCAAGTGTCAGTAGTGTATGCTTTTTTGTAATGAAAATAACAAAAGTCTGAACTCAGACACAAACACAGAATGACAAGGACAATGATACAGAGCGCTTGCTGAGGACAACAGAAGCTGATGGCGTGTGTGCCGGTGTGCTATATAGTTTTCGGTCTATGACGTCACTCGCCTATGACGTTCCGTCTCTCTATTGGACTGATTACACACGTGCTTCACGACGCAATCACACAGAGGTGTCCCCATTGCAGTGACGCAGTGCGAGTTCCCTTGAAAGGGAACTAAATCTTACATGAAATCTTCACTTTATATGTAATGCAATTCTTGTGTGGCATCATCCAAATGAGATATGGTGGTAATTTTAATGAATGATAAAAAAAACAAATAAATAAAAAAATAAACAGTTCACCTCTAATGTGAAGTATGTATATCCACAGGTGTACGTTGTTAGTGGACAGATTAAACTAATGAGAGTAAAGCGTGGTTTTTTTTTTCTTTTTTTTCTTTTTTTCTCGAGTTTATGAGTTCAGTACTATCAAAGTGCCTAAACAATAATAGAAGAAGCACCCTTTAACTGTGGTTGGTTTATACATTTGTTTATTTGGGTTACTCTCAGGCTAATCCGGTCTCTATGTGTGCTTGTGGTGGCAGAAATCAAACTACTCCCATATCGTGTGATGTATCACAATGGCCTAACAGTCTTCTGTTCCCTGCATCTCTTTTACCTGCTCTTTTACCTCATTATTGCCACTCGCCAGCCCTGTGCCAAGACATCTAGACTCTGATTGGTGGAATCAGGTCACATGCTCACTGATATCCTCCAGTCTTCTGATTGGCTGTTATCACGGCAGTAATTAACCTTATATAGGTTAAATTTGCAGCATTGTATTAACTTATTTCCGCTCATTTACACATTTTTAATGTGTAATCCTATTTTAATCCTATTTTTAAACAGGATATTTAAATAATTAGTAATTTCCTATTATTAAATTAAATATGATTTTATTCTTTATTATTCCAAGCATATGACATTTTTACAGCAGACAATCGCTCGACTGACCACGTGAGCAGTGTTCTCAGGTGCGCAGGATCACAAAACTCGCTCCTCCACCGCGAATAAGTCTCCATCCGAATGCACAAGTTTTTATCACTGAGGTGGCATGCACATTTATTTTTACGGACATCCACATGAGAAACAATTACCATCCGAATAGGGCTATAGTATCCAATGATAAAACTACTCAAGTAGCTAGTTACTTTGGATCTGAATAAAATTAAGAACATTTCTTGAATTTCAGACTACATCTGGGTTCACATGAAGCAGTGTGTCCCAGTCCTATTAGAATGTTTATTAGTGAGTGAGTATGTGTGTGTTTGCTTGTATGTCCTTGAACACAGTCTTACTAAATTTTCCTGTTGAATTTCAACAATAATTGGCTCTCAAGGTATTTATAATTCAGTCTTGATCTTTTAGCTGTGAGCAGGAGTCTCTCACAGGCTGCAGATGCTAGGATGGCTGCGTTTACTTTGAGAGACATCTTCATGTGGAAAGGAATGTAACGCATCCATACCTCCAGTTGATGGACATGAAAGATACCTCTCCTGCCTGTGAGAGTTCTGTCCTCATGGAAGAAATTCAAAGAAGTCCTCTTCATCCAACTGGCTGCTGTTAGAGAGGGCATTATTTTCCATGTTGGTCTCCAATTGAGTTTTAATGTAGTCGAGTCCTGTGTCAAGACTGTGACGACTGCATTTAAAATGCAACTCTACTACTAAGAAAAAAAAAAGAGAGAGAAGACAAATCATATCTCAAGGTCAAAAATTACTTTTGAATTGACACACATAGAAGTATTCCCAGCTGTCAAGATGTTCTGCTCTGTTGTCCAGGAGGTTCTGAATTTTGGAAGCGTATAGATGCAGCAATCGGTTCTCGTTCTAAAACATTTCAGGATTCCTTCTTTTTGGGCCTTTAGGAGGGGTTGACAGACTTTACAGGTTGGCTTCAGCCTCTTCAGCTTGTCCAGCAGTTGGTAAAGAGTTGGCAGCAGAAAATCCATATGGACAGATGATTCCTCTTGGAGTATTTTGAGGGCCATTGCAACAGGCCTCATTACAGCAGTGTCCTCAGCCAAAAATCCCATTTCAGATGGATTCAGCCTGCACAATGAAACACAAATAATTAATAATAATAATAATAATAGTAATAATAATATTGTAGTTTAGCTGTGTGATAATAGAGTATACACACACGGACTATTAACATTCGAATATCTTTTAAATGCTAACATGTCTCGCAGCTTACATTATTATCTTTAATGTTGTGCATCCATTTCGGATTGCTTGTTCTCCTTCTGGATGCGCACCACCCTTTCTACAGAAAGGAACAGTGAGTTCCAGTGGGTCTGATTGGGTCACAGGAACTGAAATTTACACTCCTGCTCCACAGTTTCAAAAGCCAAGGCTGACTGTCATGATTATGGTCTTCTATATTGACATTCTGTTCTGTTTCCTTAGTTCCTGTTGCTGATTATCTCCTCATTTGTTTCTATAGTATAATTATCACCTGTTTGTCATTATGTTCATCTTGCATTTAAACTCCCTGTTATGTTCAGTCCCTTGTTGGTTGTCATATATGTGGGTTTGCGATTTCTCCTACGTTTCCCTATGTGTTCCTGAGTGTTATAAAGTTTAAATATAGAATATTCTGAGTTCCTATTCTGTCTCTTAGTATGTGTCGCAGACCAGTCTGTTATTCTGGCATGGGCTGCGTTTCCCAAAAGCATCGTAAGCCTAAGTTGATCGTTGAGGCCATTTACGATGCTTTTCATTTCCATTTACGAGGCCTGTGTCCTCTTCACCTCCAAGTCAGTTTCATCTTCAAGGATGGAGTCTTCTTTCTCCTCCCCATATACCTGAAAAGTAAAAGAAAATTTGAGCCACTATCTGTAGTCGTCATCGTAATCTTTCCTCTAATTTCATACTCCTGTAAAGGAGTAGCAGTGACATCAAATGTGCGTGAAACTGTCATATGTCTGCAAACCAAGGCTGCCGAACATCTCTCTAAAGATGTTTTGTCAATCCAATGGCAGGTGACCTCCAAGCAACTGCGCTGCCTAGCTGACCAGCAGTCTGCTGTAGTAAAGAAAATAAACATAATTTAATATCAAGTGCACTTTTCATAGTTTCGTACGCATCCTGTGTTTTGAGGTGTAAAGTTTTCCTAGTCGTGACTGTGTACTGAGGTTGCAAGGTTTCTATACGTTTTTTATATGATGGTAATTCTTCCATGACAGAAAATGTCTGGTTGCCTTTCACAGACAAAATTGGCCAACAGTTTGTCAACTACTGCCTCCGTTACTCTTGTGACGGAAAAAGGCACTCAATGGGCCCTATCATACACCTGGTGCAATGCGGTGCCAGGCACGACACAACTGTTTTTTGCTAGTTTCAGCCTGAAGCAGTTATCATTTTCATGTCCTGAGCCACGTTGTTTAAATAGCAAATGCACTCGCGCCCATCTGTTCGCCCATGGTTTGAAAACGAGGTGTGTTCACATTCTTGATATTTTGAGGCAATTGAAATTGATTGCGCCATATTGTGTACCACGCAGATTGTTTTGTGTTATTTAAAGGCCAAGTAATATGCGCCTATATGCGGGTGCACAACACACGTACACTCTGCTTTTTACACACACACAGGGATGCGCAGCAGCACACAAACATTTTTAAATATTAAAAATAAAAGGATTCCTCTCTGAAGAAGCGTTCAGTCTTTCCGCACGCAAATTCCGCCATGTAAATAGCGAATCCGCCATGGTGCAAGCGCAACTGGCGTTTATCGCACGTTACGCCCAAAACACACCCATGACTCATTGAGAGACTAGGTACAACCTTTTTGAACAATGCGCCTGATGTGCCAACCATTTTTTCCGTCGTTAAACTAGCAAACAGGAATTCGGACCTGTGCCAGGCATTTCAGACCATGCACTCAGATTGTTAAAATAGGGCCGATTATGGTTGGATCATTCTTTGAATGAGGTTCATCAAACGCTGCTGATAGGGCAGTTCTAGGGCATGAATGCAAGATGTCATTAATGCTGTTCAGTTTGCATAATTTTGATGTATATAAAATGCGCAGACGTTTGGAATAAACTTTTCAATGTGTGTTGTTTCTAGAGCGATCATATTTATCATTGCTGACACTAGAGCGATTACATATAAAAACAGAAGAATTTTTTTTTTTTTTAAATATATTTTATTTTAAAATAAGGTCAAAGGGCCCATAGTTACAAAAATTACCCTATAATAGGCATCGTTGTGACACTTGCTGTGACGTGTTTTCTTAATTTGAGTTGGAATTCTTGTACACAGAGGTAACAACTTGTTTTGGTGCACATAGCAGAAGTGAGCCTGTTCAAAAGTGGGCAGTTGATGCTTACGCATTCAGACCACGAAGCGTAGCCTGTACATAATATAACGTATTAAAACTATACAGTCATTAGTAACGGGAGGAACGTCACCAAATGTAGCAATTCTGGCGATGTAAAAGCACATTCCTGTAATTAAAAATTAACTTGAGTATAAATATGGGCAGTTAAACCTACTCTTGAAAAGTACATTTGTTTTTAAAAAGTTACTCAAGTTAATGAGTACCACCTCTGCTAATATTTGTTTGTTTGTCAGAAGATTATGATGTGGGGTTGTTTAGATGGACCGATTATGACCTCATGACCACGTGCATGATAATTTCCAAACTCAAGTCACCAGATGTAGAGGATTTCCTCTGTCTGTGTGTGTGTTTCTGCACAGAGTTTGGTATTTACTCTAATATGTATCAGTACACAGGCCCTGTCCCGGCAGACCGCGAGTCTCCGATGACGCGGAGCGAGACGTCCCCCAGCCGCGCCCAGCATCCCTCCCCCACACAGAAACCCAACACCTGCTGCTTCTGCTGGTGCTGCTGCTGTAGCTGCTCATGGTACGACCCACTCACCTGCCTGTCTCAACATGGTACATTCCACTCATCACCGCTGCTAGTCTTACATTCCACCTCCATTCCTTCACAGAGATTATATTCACCTTCATATAGAGTGCTGCAGTAATTTTGTAGGCCAACTGGAAGTTTGGATCACCCTGCTTTCCTCAACAAAAACCCAATAGGATTTTTCTATTGACTTTTAGATTATTGCAGAAAACAAGCTCTGTGACCAACAAAAGTTTATGATTCTTACCATCTTCACAAATTAACACAACTTCTATGAATTTTTTAATCGCCAGAAGTAAAAAGCTAAACATAGGCTATAAACAAACTACACTACGACCGCATTCACAGCTTCCAAAAACTCTTTCAATCTTTATATAAATACATTTTCCTTGAAGTTTGAGTTAGAATAGTTTGCAAGAGCGCGATTATAAACACTGCAAGGCTTTGTAAATGGACTAGTGTGTAGATGAGTTTACCTTTTCAGTGGGATTGTTTAATTGTCACAGATAACGTCTGTAGTTCCATTTAGCCACTTGCCTTTTTAACACAAGTAAAGCTTAAAAAAATGACTGATGTATTTTATGTCATTGAATAAAACAAGAAAATGTACTGAGCTTTTGTTCACCACAGACGTTATTTTAGGCTTTAACCAAAAACATTGCTAATATATTAGCAATATATTAGCAGGTAAATATATGCTTCTGTGATCATATACACATTAATTTCTCTGTGTGTGTGTGTGTGTGTGTGTGTGTGTGTGTGTGTGTGTGCACCTCTAGTTGAGTGAAATTCAAGTGTACTGTGATTCAAGAGAATAAATGTGGTTAAGATTGCTCTCGTTTCACCAGAAGCCCTGGAGGAAATGGAAGCCATATTCACACCCACATACCTTTCATACATTTATTCACTCGCACTCATTCTTCAAGCACACTTGCGGCACATAGACATTAGTAAGGATCGTTGAGGTCCAAACTCTGATGTCTTCTTAATGACAGAGCTTCATTAGAACTGCTTCTGTAGATACTTCAGAAAACGTTTCCTTTTAGTGATTCCAAAAGCCTTGCACAATCAGTGTGGTCTAACTGATTGCCAAATGAATGACTCTTATGAACTGGTTCTTTTTTAGCACTTCAAAGCCATACTTCTGTGTGCCAGTGAGTGTAGTCCAACAATTTTGCTTTTATGTTCCAGTTCTTTTTAGTGATTCAAAACCATAGTGCAACCAGTGTGGTCTAATCGATTCATTAACAAATTACTCTTATGAACAGGTTCATGTTTAGTGATTAACAGCCATATGTGCGATCAGTGTAGTCAAAGAGATTCCCAAATTATTGACTCACATGAACCAGTTCTTTTTAGTGATTCAAAACAATACAGTGTGACTAGAATTACTGATTCCTGAATTAAATTCCTTATATGAACCTGTGCTTTTTGGTGATTCAAAATACAGCATGTCCAGTGAATGCCATCCAATTACAAAAGGAATGACTCTAATGAAGTGGTTCTTTTTAGTGATCAAAACAATCAGCATGACCAGTGTTGTCCAACTGATTCATTAACAAATGGCTCTTATGAACAGGTTCTTTTCAGTGATTCAAAGCCATACAGCCAGTGTAGTCCAGCCGATTAAAAAATTAATGACTTATAAACCGTTTTTTTGTTTTAGTCACAAAGCCAGTGCAGTCCAGTGTCATCGAACTGATTCACAGACGAATGGCTCTCATTAATAGGTTCTTTTTAGTGATTGTAAGTGATTTGTACTCCAACTCATTCCTGAAATGACTCTTATTAAATGGTTACTTTTGGTGATTCAAAACAATACAGCACGACCGGTAGTCTAACAAGTTCCTGAACAAATTACTCTTATGAACCAGTTCTTTTTAGTAATTGAAATTGTAAATGTAATTAGTGTAATCCAAATGAAATCCAAATAAAACAAATGACTCTTAGGAACCGGTACTTTTTAGTGATTCAAAGCCATAAGGTGTGACTAGAGAAACATGAGACAAAGCTTTTTTCATTTTTAATTTACCATTTTACCTGAGCATGTTGTATGCGTGTAGGTTGTGTTGTTTTGTTCAGGCACTGCTGTTATTTCTCAATGCCGTTTTACCACCTTTTAGTCTCACTGTTAGGAGTGAAGATGACAAGCGCGGGCGGAGGAAAGCCCAGGAGACAAAGCTGGAGCCCTTTCCATGTGAAACTTGGTGAGAACACACACTCACACACAGTTACACATTGCCATACACATACAATCCCATATTTTAACTCTTTCTCTTAACCAAGTCATCATGGATTATTATGTTTATTAGGATATGAGTGTGCCTAATGCCGCTCTCTCTGTCTGTCAGCCCCAAACCGACGATGGAGGAGATTAAACAGTGGGCGCAGTCTTTCGATAAGCTGATGAAGAACCCGGCCGGCCGGAACAAGTTCCGTGAGTTCCTGAGGACGGAGTACAGCGAGGAGAACATGCTCTTCTGGCTGGCCTGCGAAGACCTGAAGAAGGAGATCAACAAGAGTGCCATTGAGGAGAAGACGCGTTTGATCTACGAAGACTACATCTCGATCCTCTCACCCAAAGAGGTATACACACACACACACACACACACACACACACACACACACACACACTCTAGCACAATGGTTCTGTGTAAACTTCTTTGCTGTCTTTATAGCAGACATTTGATCCTGTAAGCACATCTGTGAGAGGGTGCATATTCTGAAATCATTGTGTTCTTTTAAGCCTCTTATTTGTGTACTTTTGATGAAAAAAGATCCAAGTATACAATCAAAGTCAATGTTGCAAAAACAGCCCCGTATCATACAACGTGATGTTTACAGTTTTTTCCAATTGCTAACACACAATTTTTCAAACTAGTCTGGTTTTATCAAAATACTTAACACCGTTCACAAAACCACACACCCAAACTGCAAAACACCTCATATATCTTGCAAAATTAAGCACTGCAACCAAAACTACATATAGCGTTATCGAAATCAAACTTTTGCATGAAATGGCACACACT